>CM046878.1:347962004-348290022 GCA_025667525.1 Glebionis coronaria
GCCTTGGTTTTTGTCTAGTTTATATATTTCCAGTATTCTAGACGAGTTAATGTTTATGGCCTGTCATAAACATTTTGTTTAACAAGCTGCCTGTAGCTTGCGGTTAATGTGGTATTTCAGCCACATTCCTTGTACTTCAACGTTTTTTTTGGTTCTATTTACCGGGGTCATTGCTACCCTGTTACCAAAAAAAAATGTTTGATTCAATGGTTAAAGCCCAATAACTTGCAGCAAATAACACTCAACCAAGTAGATAACAGATACAAAGCACAAACAACACTTTTCAACAACACAATAACACTCAATGATTCAAAACAGGTTAACCCAAACACCCCTTTAAATTTTCAAATCAAAATTTTCAAATCAAAAGTGTTTTCCAAGGTTACCCAAGCCCAAACAAACACAATAACAGATGTAATATGCAGATTCTAGCAAGATTAAGCCACAAATTTCACAAGAACACAAGCAACATACAAATATCACAAATATCCAACTTTTTATCAGATTTTGAGATTAAGGGTGCAAATCTCATAGATGTACATCCACACCCACGAATTTTGAGCTTATGTGCTAGCAAAAACAAGCACAAGCTTCCACAACAAAGCCTGCTAAGATTCAACAAAGTTAGAAGCAAAATATCAAAATCAGAAAAGTGGAAAAACTTGATTGATGCAACCTTTGTTCCCCACACTTGATTATCCCCAAGTTATAAGCTTCACAACACCTTGATATCACATTATCAGGATGCTATGATCAGCTTTATAGCCCAAGAATTCCAAGGTTTGAACAAGACTTAGCAAAATATCAAGATTTAAGGAAAATGTGCAAACTTTTGCACACTCCTTTGAAAACAAGTTTTAGGATTCAAGAACAATACACAAGCAACAATAATAAGCAGATATAATGATTGACACTTGAGCTTTCTTCACAATTTCAAACACATTTCATTAAACTGAATATATGATTTACAGAAAAGTGAACAAGGAAAATTCAAGAGCAAACTAAAATTAAATGAGTCCTATGCCTTTTATAGGCTACAAGTGATGTCTAAGAAAGCTAAAAACGAAACCCTAATGCTTGGTGAAGTCCCAGAAATGCCCTTGAGGGTTTTGGCATTTTGAAGATCATGTGACTGATTTTTGTATTGTTGTGGAGCTGGCAATGTGAAAATTACATCCAATGGCCTTGGCTAAGCTTAACTTCCAAGCTATGTTATGGGACGTTGGGTGACTGGCCAAGTTTTGGCATTTTGCTCAAAGGTGAAAAAGCAGGGGAATCATGTGTCCAAGGTGGTGATGTGGCAAGCTTTTTGAAAGTTGGGTTGTGATTAGGGAGACCCTAATCATCATTCTAGAGCATTTGGTAACTTAATTATAACTGGATTAAGAAAACCTAATTTTGTTAAGAACACCAAGAACATGGTGTTTAATCTGTTTTTGGTTAGGATTATGTTTAAAAACGTGTTTAGGCGCCAAGATTATTTAATAAATAATCTGGATTAGTGGAGGGCTGAGGTGGATGAATGGTGTGTGGTGATTGGTTAAAACTTGGTAGTAGGGCACGTGTCATGTGCTGGTAGGTCTAGGTAAGATTGGATGTCTGCCCAATTTAGCCCCCTGTTTTTATAACTCCTTTCACTTGAAAATAAAATACACCAAATCCGGATTCCCTTTGTTAGCCAAGTTTTACTTTTCATACTTTTGCCCCAAATACTTTTCCAAAGTATTTTCAAGGGTATTTCTTGCCAATTCTTGATTCTTGAAGGGCTGTTTTGGCATTTTCTTCAATGATATTGGTCTTGACTTGTTTGTTTGACTTCTTGGAGGACTGAATTTGCCAAGTCATGATTTATGAGGGACCATTTTTGCCATTTCTTTAAAGTCAAGGGTCCTTTTGGTAATTTTGACAATTTTAAAGGACCAAACTTGTAATTTCTTGTAACTTGAAGTCTTTCATGGTATGTTTGACTTTGAGAAGGATTAATATTGACAATTTAGTTTTGTTGAGGGACTAAAATTGCCAATTCTTCAAAGTGGAGGGCCCTTTTTGCAATATTGACAAACTTTAGGGACCAATCTTGTAATTATGAAGATACAAGGGTTTAAAGTGTCAATTCTTCAATATTGGAGGACCCTTCTTGCATAATCTTCAAATCTTCAAGGGTTTGTCTTGGAAAATTCTTCATTAGGGCTTGGTTCATTATGCGGCTTCGTTTCCCGTGTTCGTTTTTGTATGATTCTTGTGATCTTTTGTCATTTTCTCAATATCCGTACCTAAAATACACAAGCAAAAAACACAATAATATATTTGGCCAATTTCATGATTTAAAGCCCTTTTTGAACGATGAGACTATGTATAATAGCAGTCTCATCAAAGAACTTTTCGCAAGTTCCTATAATTGATCCTAGAAAGTCACTTATAAAGGGAACTATAAAATGCATTCTCTAAACTTGAAAAAGTCTAAGAAAGTGCAAGATCCTATAGGTGGATTGAAAACCCAAAACTTCGATTTGATATAGTCTTAATGAAAGCTAATCCAAATTTGGCTTAATTTTGACTTGCATGGCTAAGTATTCACGAGTCTCTTTAATTAGAGGTCTTTAAATAGTGAAGAACGAGAAATGATAGAGTTAGACAAGTGGTCATGCTAAACGTAGAACATGATACCAACAATGGTGTTTGTTTCATAAGCTTATACGTTGATTTTTTATGATGATTTTATTGAATATTGTGTATATAACATTTTATAAAACTTAGTTTTCAAATAAGCTGATTTCATTATTTTTTTCTTCACTTTTGCGGCATGGTGGTTCGTAGTGGTGTTATTGGGTCTATCAGGTCGGGTTGGGTTTGGTTTTGAAATTTTAAAATTTGACTCGCAACTCGACCCGATAAGAAATTGGGTTTTCGGGTTTGGATGTTTATCTGGTTGGTTATATCGGATCGGGTGATTCGAATTGTCGGATTATAACAACATGCATCAATTGCAACATGCATATGTGTTTACGCTAATGTATACTTCGAATTACACCTAAGCTACAACATGCATATTGCATACTGTGTTTAGCTAATGACACTTGGGAAGACATTATATCAGCGTGTATAAATTACATATGACCAAATTTTAAAATAGTACAAAACTTTTCAATTACTAAATTGCCGAAGAGCACTAATCTTACAAATATGTATACAACAGGTTAAGAGATCCACGTATGGGAAACTAATAAACTACAAATATGCATTTAAGTGAAGTGATAACCAGAAGTAATTCTTTATGACATTCTCTATTCTTTCTTTTAAATACATTATATTTCTTTCATTTCTAGACTAATTTATTACAAGATTTTATTTATAAAAGGAGATAAATAGTATTTTTCGGGTCTTATCGGGTTGACCCGATAACCCGTTAAGAAAAATAATTCAACCCGAATCCGACCAGATAATATTATCGGGTTCGGGTTAAACCGACCCAATTTAATCCGACCCGATAAAGCTTATCGGGTTGGGGTTCGGGTCAAACCGATCCTATCGACACCTCTAGTGATGCGTGAGTGTGATGGCATATGGTATTGAGCACGTTTTAAATTATATCTGATAAGCTAAAACCAAAAATACATATTGTGGCAAATGGCATAATCGTGTAATAATATAATATCAAGTTACATTCATATTGAACACAGATTATGTATTCCTTATTCTTGAAATAATGTTGCAATGTAATCTCAATAACCTGATGAAACCCAAAATCCCATACATGAATACAATTTCATAAACCAATAAAGCTTAATATCCATGGTATAAAATATTAGATTTATAAGGGAAGTGAACTTACTTTAACTTGATCAAGAAGTATTACCCCTATAAGGTGGATATATCGTCGATGAGGTGGATTCAGCAATATTCTGAAATGGGTCATTTCAGTGTTCTTTAAAACGGGGTGGGTCAAGCTAGATTTAAGTACTTTTCTTTCATTTTCTAATTCAAGGTCAAACTGGTCAATTACAGTGTTACTGGATTGATCAGTCTGAGTCAAATGGGTCCTTTCAGTGTGGTTTATAACGCTCAATCTGGCTTATAGAGTTATAGATGGACTACTGACCTCATTATTGCCGCCTCTAGACTAAATAATGAAACTATGACGTGTCAAAAATATAGGTAGGTATACAGACCTTAGCGGGATCGGCTACAAATATTCTTGAGATCAGATAGCTAGCTGCGGGACCGAATGCGTTTCTCCCTTCTCCTCCTTACATGAGGAGATCGATCGTAGTTCGTAGACTTAGGCTATAGAAAGACATTTAATTATTAGGATATAAAGAAAGATCAGTTGAGATCTGATAATCTGCACCTAGCATTGCTAATTTTGCATATAACAAATTAAAATTATCATTGTTCGAGTATGCTAGTTCAATGTATATATGTTATGTTTCACGCTTGTAACATAAATCGACTTGTAAAGCAAATTAACAGGAAGCAAATCATGTACTTATCACCTTTGGGTCTAACCGCAATCTGGATGACCTTACTTTGTTAACTATGATTTGTCAAACATCTACATGAGCATTTCTTTATTCATATCAACCTCTGTATAGCTGCTTCATGATTGCCATTGCTAGTGATTTACTCTTGTTTATGATTTATTCTTTGTTACTCCAACTAACATATCATTATTTCTGTTAAAGGCCTAATTTGAAAATGTATAAAGTGCGAAACTGAAATAATGTACGTCTTAAATAAATTCTAAAATATGATGGACATGACTGTTGAAATGCATGAAGATGCTGCATCTCTTTTAAAATTTTTAGACCAATTTGAACATGTTAAAGGGTAATTTCCTATCTTTCTATAGGTTTTTTTTCATCTGTTATAGCTTTTGGGATTCAGTTGCAATTTATGTTTTATTTATTTATACATAGAGTTAGTTAATTGATGTAAAACTCTTAAAATGTTTAAGATCTGTGCTCCCCATCGAGCAATCGTGTACTCTAGCATACTCTCCATTGGCTAATTTCAAAACTAATGCAATAAACTCTGCTAAAAGATATATGGTTGTTGAAGCGAGGGTCTGTTTTCCGCTTATTCTTTGCTACAGGCTGAATAAAGTATAGCTAACAATGTTAATTAATTTAGAGTGTATTAAGCATATATATCTTTAGGGTGGCAAATGATAGGTGTGTAAACACCCATCCTTTTACCACTTAATTCGGGCTAAAACGAGACCAAAACACGTATTTAATATCATTTGTTTGGAATTATGCGTGGTTTTTGTGTTTATTGTGTTTTCAGAGCCAACCGGATAAATATTGAAGAAAACATGGGATTGCACGGGTTTTATCAAAGAAAAAGACTCAAGATAAAGTCTATTGTCCAAGAGATGCAAAAGATTTGAAGTCGCTGGGCCTATTCGAAGATTTATCGAAGAAAAGGACCAAAGATGGAAGATTTATATAAGTCGAAGAAACTCAAGTCTATTAAACGAAGAAATTAAAAGACGAGTTGAATTTAATCGACAACAAATCCCGAATCAGAATCGAAAACGGAAACTTTTCTGAAAAGACGAAAAGACACGAAGAACGGGAGAAAGCCCACTCACCAACCAAAGGAAACACCTATAAATAGGCCATCCCACACACATTTTAGAGTTTTTTTTTTAGTTAATTTTCTTTCTTCCTCCCCACTCTTTCTCCTGGTTCGTAGAACACCATCACCACTAGGGTGATTGGTGATTTTTATCTTTAGTTCTTTAATCTTGTAATTTTAATCCTTGTTTCATCTTGTCAAAACATCAATCATTCAATACTAAGTTCTTGTTTAATCTTCCATTCTCATCTTGTTCATCATCTTCTTTATCTTCAAGTTCTTAAGTTTTTATTTTCTTGATTTGATCTTCAAAAGTTGTTTGGATTTGTGTTTTTATTAGTGGGATTTGTTGTTTATGTTGGCTAAATGATTTGTATTTAATTTGGTAAATTCTTTTTAAGTATTTGATTTGATTTTGATTTAAACCCTTGTTCCGTGTTCTTCGATTGTCTGCTACTGTAACTGGGTTTCCAGATCTTCCGAATCAAACAAAATGTTCCGAATGAGTCCTTCATTCGGAAACTTCCGAACCAAGCATTAAACTTCCGAATCAAGCTTTCATCCGGAAAGTTCCGAGTCAAGCATTAAACTTCCGAACCAAGTAGATCTTCCGAATCAAGTTGAAGGTTCCGAATCAGTGTCTTCCGATCCAGCAAGTTCCGAATGAACCTTCATTCGGAAAGTTCCGAATGAGCATGTTCCGCATGAGTATGTTCCGAATGAGTATGTTCCGAATAAATGAATAGTATCTTCCGAATCAGCTAGTTCCGAATCAAGGTTTAAGGTTCCGAATCAGTTATTTTTGAGTATTTTAAAGTTACTGTTTTACTGTTGTTGATTTACTGTTTCTTCACTCATATTTCACAATTTACATGTTAACTTTAATTTTAATTTGAACTTTAAATTTTCAACCAAGTTTTTGTTAATCTTAATTAAAGTAACTGCCTTTGATTTAAACTTTCATTAGACTAGAAAACCCAATCCCTTTATTTAGTAACCAAGAACAATCACTCCACTTAAGACCTAGATCAATTCGAGAGGATATCGAGAGTAAAATTGAACCTAGCAAAATCAATGTATCAAATGGCGCCGCTGCCGGCTCTTCTCGTTAAGATCAAAAGTTTTTTGTAGAACTTGGATTTTGGGATCCGTTCCCCGTGAACGTTACTTTTTCAAGAAAATCTTCAAAAACAACTAAAAAATATATATAAAATTTTCAAAAATCCTAAAAACTAAAAAACAATAAAAACCAAAAATATTTTTGCTTTGTTTTTCTTTGTTCGTTCTTTTGCAGGTGTATGCGCACTCGATCCACGTCTTATCAAGAGCCCGAGCCTCTCGATAACTTAGACATGGCTGGTGTACAAAACAACAATAACATACCACCTCCGAACAACAATAATAACAACAACAATCCGCCTTTCAACAACATGAACAATAACAACAACAATGAGCACCTTCCGGATAATCGCCCAATGATTGAATTGCTGCAAGCTCATGTTGATGGCAACACGGATCCAATTGTCATCCCTCCAATTGCCGCCAACAATTTCGAGCTCAAGTCAGGCTTTATCCAGATGGTCTCAGCTCAACCGTTCTTGGGACGCACCATTGATGATCCACACGACCACATCAAGAGATTTCTACAACTCACTAACACGGTCAAGTTCAATGGAGTTTCACAAGAAGTGATAAGGTTACAACTTTTTCCCTTTTCTTTAGAGGGACAAGCCCGACATTGGCTTGCTAAGGAACCGCCACAGAGTATTCTCTCGTGGACGGATTTGGAAACAAAGTTTATCAACTACTTTTTTCCACCCTCTCGTACTACCGCTTTGCGGAATGAGATTATAAACTTTGAACAAAAGTACGACGAGTCATTCAGTGAATCTTGGGATCGTTTTAAAGATCTTTTAAGAAAATGCCCACAACATGGTTTTACCAAAGTTCATCAAATAAATACTTTTTACAATGGTTTAAGCATGAGTGACCAAGATTCACTGAATAGTGCCTCAGGGGGTAATTTATTGGCTAAGACTTCCAATGCTGCTTGGGATATCATTGAGAACAAATCTCGTGTGCAAACCAAGAGTGTTAGGACCAATGTTGCTAGTGCTAGCACTAATGACAACGACAAGCGATTAGACAAAATCACCACGCTTCTTGAATCGCTTGTCACCCACACCGTCAGCAACAACAACAGCAACAACGCCAAAAATGCACAAGTGAACGCTGTCAGCCAACCTTGTGAGATATGCGGTGGTCCCCACTCTTACACAACTTGTACTGCCACCCAAGATTACCCTGCTGAGAATGTGAATGCGGCATATGGCACCTACCAACAACCCGCTTATCAAGCAAAACCTCAAGGTGACCGTAACTTGCTTAGCTATCGATCAAACAACTATCTTTCACCACCTGGCTTTCCACCAACCAACACAAACCAACAACAAAACCTTAACCGCCCTTCTCAACAACAACAACAACCTCGACAACCATACATCCCACCTCACAAGCAACAACAACAACCTCAACGTAACAATCAAATCTACCAACAACCAGCTTACCAACCACCTGCATACAATGCTCCTTCCAACCAAACCACCACTGCTTTACACCAAGAGGTCGCCACCTACATGAGAACCAATGATGTGATAGTGGGAAATCTCCAAGAAGAAGTGCGCAATTTGAAGGCAGATTTGGTCAAGCAAGGAAATGATTTGAGAGCTGACATGAGAAACACGTTGGATAGCCAGACTAATGATCTGAGGAACATGATGGCTAGTTTTTTCCAAAGTAGTCAACCCTCTTCTTCGGGTACTCTTCCGAGTAACACCGTTGCGAACCCAAGAGGGGAGATGAAAGCAATCACTACTAGAAGTGGTAAAGGTACCAAGGAACCCGAGCTTCCTATACCTCCACCGGTGGTTGTGACTAAGGAGAACGAGTCACCTGCTCCCATTCCTCATCTTTCTCCTTCCCCAATTTCTCCACCTCTTCTTTCTACCCCTCCTCCACCCGTGGTTGTGAGTGACCCTATTCCCCTAAAGCCTTCCTCTTCTTCCAATATACCTTATCCTTCAAGGTTGCGGAAAGAGAAGCAAAAGAGCAAGGATGATATTCAGGTTTCTAACTTTCTTAAAATGTTTAAACAACTGAATTTTAATATCTCCTTCGCTGAGGCTCTCGCTCACATGCCCAAGTATGCTAAAATGTTTAAAGATCTTTTGAGCGACAAGGAAAAGCTCCTCGACATTGCCAACACCCAACTTAATGAGAACTGCTCTGCAGTGCTCTTAAGGAAATTGCCAATCAAGCTTGGTGATCCGGGTCGTTTTCTTATCCCTTGCAATTTCCCGGGAGTAGAGAATTGCATGGCCCTAGCCGATCTAGGTGCCAGTATTAATCTCATGCCTCTAAGTGTTTGGAAGCAATTATCTCTCCCAGAGCTAGTCCCCACCAAGATGACTTTGGAATTGGCCAACCGTACGGTTGCTTATCCAGTGAGGATAGCCGAAGACGTCATTGTAGGAGTCGACAAATTCACCTTTCCTGCTGATTTTGTTGTCGTCGACTACGAGATGGACCCCCGTGTGCCACTTATTGTTGGTCGTCCATTCCTTAGGACCGGTCGCACTCTTATTGATGTTGAAGCCGGAGAGCTTATCATGAGAGTGGGTGACGACAAAGTAGTCTTCAACATGGGAAAGTTGTCCAAACAGCCTTATTCGTATGAGAGCGTTAATTGTATTGACGTTCTTGATGAGGCTTGTGAAGAACACTTTAATGATGCTTGCAAAAGTATTCCTACCTCTCTTCCCACTGTTGCGACCGTGTCTTCCATTGATTCATCGTTGTCTCTATTTGGAGATAGTGATTTATTCTGGAACAATCTTGAAGATGCCATGGGAGATGCGAATTTAGCTACTAATGATTCTCCCACCGAGGGGGATGAAGATATGAGTTTCTTTGACAATCTTCTCACCGAAGACAATCCTTCGCATCCATCTCCCACGGTTATTGCTATCGATGCCACGACTTTGAAAACGCCTCCCGTCGAAAATCCTCCGGATTTGGAACTTAAGGAGTTGCCGCCTCATCTCGAGTACGTGTTCCTTGACGACAACAAGAAGTCACCCGTCATTATTGCAAAGGATCTAAAAGATGAAGAGAAGACTCGCCTCGTTGATGTGTTGAAAGCTCACAAGAAGGCTATTGCGTGGAAAATCTCGGATATTCGTGGAATTGATCCTCACTTCTGCACGCACAAAATTCTCATGGAGGACGACTATAAGCCCACTATTCAAAGCCAACGAAGGGTGAATCCAAAAATACATGAAGTCATCAAAACAGAGGTTATCAAACTTCTTGATGCGGGTATGATTTACCCTATTTCGGATTCACCGTGGGTTAGTCCAATCCATTGTGTGCCCAAGAAGGGCGGAATAACCGTTGTTCCCAATGAACACAACGAGTTGATTCCCACTCGTCTCGTTACTGGGTGGAGAGTTTGTATAGACTACCGCAAACTCAATGATGCCACGAGAAAGGATCATTTCCCCCTACCTTTCATGGACCAAATGCTTGAACGATTAGCCGGTAATGAATATTACTGCTTTCTCGATGGTTTCTCGGGTTATTTTCAAATACCCATCGATTCCCAAGATCAAGAGAAGACTACATTCACTTGTCCCTATGGCACCTCCGCTTACAAAAGAATGCCTTTTGGCTTATGTAATGTGCCCGGGACTTTCCAAAGGTGCATGTTAGCTATCTTCCATGATATGGTTGAACAAACCATGGAAGTCTTCATGGATGATTTCTCGGTCTTCGGGGATTCTTTCTCTGCTTGCCTTGCCAATTTAGAACGTATGCTAAAGAGGTGCGAAGACACTCGCCTGGTTCTAAATTGGGAAAAATGCCATTTTATGGTAAAAGAAGGCGTCGTGCTTGGACATAAGATTTCGAAAGCCGGTCTTGAAGTAGACCGTGCTAAAGTTGATGTTATAGCAAAGTTGCCTCCACCTTCCACTGTGAAGGGTGTGAGAAGTTTCTTGGGTCATGCGGGCTTCTACCGCCGATTTATCAAAGACTTTTCTCAAATCGCTCGCCCGATGACCCACCTCTTGGAAAAAGATACTCCTTTTATCTTTTCCAAAGAGTGCCTTGAAGCCTTCAACTCGCTTAAGGATAAGCTAACTAAGGCACCCGTCTTGGTTACCCCTAATTGGGAGCTTCCTTTTGAGTTGATGTGCGATGCTAGTGATTTTGCTATTGGAGCGGTTCTTGGACAAAGAGTGAACAAACACTTCCAACCGATCCATTACGCTAGCAAGACAATGACAGGGGCACAATTGCATTATACGACAACCGAGAAAGAGCTATTAGCTGTTGTCTATGCTTTTTAAAAATTCCGCCCCTATCTTGTCCTTTCCACCACCATTGTGTACACCGATCATTCCGCGTTGAAGTACTTGTTGACAAAGCAAGATTCCAAACCAAGACTTCTTCGCTGGGTTTTGCTGCTCCAGGAATTTAAAATCGACATCCGTGATAAAAAAGGAGCAGAAAACTTAGCCGCGGACCATCTTAGTAGACTTGAGGATCCATACCAAGGGGATCATCCGACCAAAGAAATCAATGATTCTTTTCCCTTGGAGACCTTAATGTCTATAAACTCGAAGCCGAATGAAACCCCGTGGTTTGCGGACTTTGCAAACTACTTGGCGGGTGGAATTCTAAAGGAAGGGTTGACGTCCCAGCAAAAGAAGAAGTTCTTTACCGACATCAAGACTTACTTTTGGGACGACCCTTACCTATTCAAACAATGTGCTGATTTGATAATTCGCCGATGTGTTGATGGACCGGCAGCGTCGGACATCCTTGATGCTTGCCACAAAGGACCCACCGGTGGTCACTTTGGTCCCAACTACACCGCAAAGAAAGTGTTTGATTCGGGATTTTATTGGCCCTCCATATATCGTGATGCTCACAATATGGTTAAGCGATGTGATGTTTGCCAAAAGCAAGGCAAAATCACACATAAAGACGAGATGCCTCAGAATTTTATTCAAGAGTGTGAAATTTTTGATGTTTGGGGTATCGACTTTATGGGGCCATTCCCTTCGTCTAAAGGAAACAAATACATCCTTGTAGCCGTTGACTACGTTTCAAAGTGGGTTGAAGCCAAAGCGTTGCCTACTAATGACGCAAGGGTGGTTTGTAACTTTTTGAAAGCTCTATTCGCTAGATTCGGTGTGCCTCGCGCCATTATTAGTGATCGTGGGACTCATTTCTGCAATGACCAATTTGCTCGAGTCATGGCTAAGTACGGTGTAAATCATCGTCTTTCCACAGCCTACCACCCACAAACTAATGGCCAGGCTGAAATATCAAACCGAGGGCTGAAGCGAATTCTTGAAAGGACCGTGGGAGAGCATCGTGCCTCATGGGCTGATAAATTAGATGATGCTTTGTGGGCTTTCCGTACTGCTTACAAGACCCCGATCGGCTGTACGCCTTATCGTCTTGTGTACGGGAAAGCGTGCCACCTCCCCATTGAGTTGGATCACAAGGCTTATTGGGCCTTGAAGTGGGCCAATTTTGATATAAACAAAGCCGGAGACCTACGCAAGATCCAACTCAATGAGCTGAATGAACTCCGTAATGAGGCTTATGAAAATTCTCTGATCTATAAGGAAAGAACTAAGCTCATTCACGACTCTAAGATCAAAAACCGAGAGTTCCATGTTGGAGACAAAGTCTTACTTTTTAACTCTCGGTTGAAAATCTTTTCGGGAAAGCTCAAATCTCGTTGGTCCGGCCCATTCACCATTGCCCAAATTTTTCCATATGGTACTCTCGAGCTCGCTCAACCTAATGGACCAAATTTTAAGGTGAATGGCCAACGAGTGAAGTTGTACTTTGGTGAGGACACCTCTCAGGAGGTGATTCCATCCCTCACCACGTTCACCATGAACTAATTTTGGGTCGAGTCAGGCTCGTGACTCGGTTATCAAAAACAAGCGCTCCTCGGGAGGCAGCCCGAGTATCTGTCCTTGTATGTTTTAATCCCCTAAGTGTAGGGGGGGACTTCTATATGTGTTTGCCTTTTTGTGGTGATGTGATTACAGGGATAAGTGCACTCTTGGAATCTTTGAAGAACCGTGCTCCCGTATTTATCCGAAATCCGGTTCTATCTCTCAACTATCGTGATTCAATTTTCTTCATATTCACATTTGAAATTGATCACTTTAGTCGTCTCTTCCTTAACTTGAGTTAACCAACGTGCACAATGTCATAAGTGTAGGGGAACTTTCTCCCACATGCTTAAACATTGAGGACAATGTTTATCTTAAGTGTAGGGGGGACTTCTATCGAAGTTTTAAGTGGACTTTTCCATGAAAATGCCTTCAATTAACCGGAAAATCCTATTTTTCAACATTCTTGAAATTTTTTATTAACTTTGGCCATTTAGTCGTAATTTTTAAATTTTTATCGTTGCTTTCATATGTATATATCCCGCAATAAAGTCAAAAATATTAATAAAGTGGTGTAGCTAGTTTAGGAATCTTTGACATATTAGGCCCGTTGCGTTTATTTTGACTCAACCCGAATAGACTTATCCAAGTTTATTCTAGCTAGTATCCTTAACCATATAGACCTTAATTGGTTTATTAGGCTAAGTGTCCACGAGTCTCATTACTTGAGATTTTAAATTGTGGAGGACGAGAAATGATAGAGTCAATTATAAGTCGGTATTCTTGCGCAAGCTCACTTGGTGTAATTATTTGCCTATTCTCCCATCACTTGCTAATAATTTATCTGCAATAAGTAAGGTCTTACGATTTGAAAAGTTACTTAGCTTCTAGCCCAAGATCGTTTAAAAGTTGCTCGGTAATGATAAGAGTTCATAGCCAAGGCATAACTTATGAAGCGGGGCGCGAAGATTGGCGAGTCCAAAAAGGCCCTAACAAGGCATGAGGATTCAATTTTATTGCTGAAGATCCAAAGTGATGTGAAAAGCATTATTCCTAAAGTCAATATGAAGGATCAAGACTCACGACGAAAAGCAATCAACTCCCATAAAGATCATGGAGAAGTCTATCCGAAAAGACCCTAACAAGGTATGAGGATAAATAGATCCAAGTCCGAAAAGGAGGCGGATCGTTGTATCTCAAAATCCCAATTAGAGATTGAAGAATAATCATGAAGTCGTGGTCAACAAAGTTGGAGTACCCCTCAAAAGTCTCCAAGTGAAGAAACTCTATTATGATGAGAAGACCATTATCTCAAGAACGTCTCTCGAAGATATGAAGTATGAAGTACATGCCAAATATCGGCCCGAGAAAGGTCTCAAATCGTGAACCAAGTTATGCCAAGATATGAACTTTTTGATATCCCGAGAAGCAGTTTTAAGAGATTTTGTCCTTTAGCTAACTATTGATCAAATCGTCCTACTTTGCTTTCAGCCCTAATAAACTATCGAAATAAGTCCAAAAATGCATCTTCATGATCATTCTAAGACAAAAATAAAATATAAGAGATACACCTAGGAATAAGGGAGTTTAAGCATTTAATTAAGCCATGTGTGTAAGTGTTTGAATTGCTAACTTATAATAACAATGATCTCGTTTTTAAGCTTAGTTTGGGGAACGTGAAACTTGAGGGTGATAAATCTTCGCAGCACCAAAGCCCTAATGTAAGTCATCGATTTCTTTGCAAGTTATTTCCATATAGCTATTTTCAAGTGAAAATGGTTTTCTATCCTTTTGTTTCCTTCAAAGTCTTAATTTCCTTTAGTAATTTAATTTAGTAGTATTTTAAATAAGGCCAAGGTTGATTAATTATGAGAAAAATGTAAACTTGCTTTATCACTAAGCATTGCATGAGGGCATGGCAATGGTTAAGTGTAGGGGATTTGATAGGTGTGTAAACACCCATCCTTTTACCACTTAATTCGGGCTAAAACGAGACCAAAACACGTATTTAATATCATTTGTTTGGAATTATGCGTGGTTTTTGTGTTTATTGTGTTTTCAGAGCCAACCGGATAAATATTGAAGAAAACATGGGATTGCACGGGTTTTATCAAAGAAAAAGACTCAAGATAAAGTCTATTGTCCAAGAGATGCAAAAGATTTGAAGTCGCTGGGCCTATTCGAAGATTTATCGAAGAAAAGGACCAAAGATGGAAGATTTATATAAGTCGAAGAAACTCAAGTCTATTAAACGAAGAAATTAAAAGACGAGTTGAATTTAATCGACAACAAATCCCGAATCAGAATCGAAAATGGAAACTTTTCTGAAAAGACGAAAAGACACGAAGAACGGGAGAAAGCCCACTCACCAACCAAAGGAAACACCTATAAATAGGCCATCCCACACACATTTTAGAGTTTTTTTTTTAGTTAATTTTCTTTCTTCCTCCCCACTCTTTCTCCTGGTTCGTAGAACACCATCACCACTAGGGTGATTGGTGATTTTTATCTTTAGTTCTTTAATCTTGTAATTTTAATCCTTGTTTCATCTTGTCAAAACATCAATCATTCAATACTAAGTTCTTGTTTAATCTTCCATTCTCATCTTGTTCATCATCTTCTTTATCTTCAAGTTTTTAAGTTTTTATTTTCTTGATTTGATCTTCAAAAGTTGTTTGGATTTGTGTTTTTATTAGTGGGATTTGTTGCTTATGTTGGCTAAATGATTTGTATTTAATTTGGTAAATTCTTTTTAAGTATTTGATTTGATTTTGATTTAAACCCTTGTTCCGTGTTCTTCGATTGTCTGCTACTGTAACTGGGTTTCCAGATCTTCCGAATCAAACAAAATGTTCCGAATGAGTCCTTCATTCGGAAACTTCCGAACCAAGCATTAAACTTCCGAATCAAGCTTTCATCCGGAAAGTTCCGAGTCAAGCATTAAACTTCCGAACCAAGTAGATCTTCCGAATCAAGTTGAAGGTTCCGAATCAGTGTCTTCCGATCCAGCAAGTTCCGAATGAACCTTCATTCGGAAAGTTCCGAATGAGCATGTTCCGCATGAGTATGTTCCGAATGAGGATGTTCCGAATAAATGAATAGTATCTTCCGAATCAGCTAGTTCCGAATCAAGGTTTAAGGTTCCGAATCAGTTATTTTTGAGTATTTTAAAGTTACTGTTTTACTGTTGTTGATTTACTGTTTCTTCACTCATATTTCACAATTTACATGTTAACTTTAATTTTAATTTGAACTTTAAATTTTCAACCAAGTTTTTGTTAATCTTAATTAAAGTAACTGCCTTTGATTTAAACTTTCATTAGACTAGAAAACCCAATCCCTTTATTTAGTAACCAAGAACAATCACTCCACTTAAGACCTAGATCAATTCGAGAGGATATCGAGAGTAAAATTGAACCTAGCAAAATCAATATATCAGCAAACAAGAACCCCTTTTCTATATTAGCAGTTGGTAATGAGGTTGACACGAGTAAGGATGGGGGTAAAAAGAAGGCTCTTATGGTTTTTTTAATGACTGTTGACTCCAGGTAAGCTTTTATTGACTCCACGTAAGCAAAAACCCGGTTACCAAAGGTTAAGACATTATGGGTAACCTGATTTACCTGGTATCTTCCTATTATGTAAAATGATGCAAGCATTAGAGAAGTCGATGAGCAACGATGCCATCCTGAATCAGCAAAAGACAATGCAATCCTAAATCAGTAAAAGACAATACCATCCTGAATGAGCATACCTTGTTTTACCCGTATCATATTTATGCACTGAAGCTCTCCAACTTTTATGTTCAACATTAAACTTGAACCCTATCATACGGACCAGTATTTTTCCGTAGACAAAACAATACCTGGTGTATGCTAGTCTGTTATAGTTAAGTAGCGTTACTTTGTAGTCACACTGATGATATTATAAATTTGTAATCAAACAGCATAAGTAAAACAAAACAAAACAAACTGGAAAGAAACTGCTATACCAAATTTGTTTCTCGATTTTTATTTACTCGGTATTTTATAAGTGGGTGCTTTGTCCACTCAAAACTAATAGCTGAAACCCACATGAACTTGATCTCGAATTCTTATACCTCATTCTTATTATTATATTCTGGCACTGAATGCGGTTCTTTCAGACGTGTCATCTAAATTTAAGAGTACCTACATTCATATACAGCAGTTCTGTTTGGAATAGGGCCAAACCGGCTCAGGTCATGCAACATACAGTTGCCATCCCTCTCGTTCACTCAACCGATGAATAAAGAACATGCAGATTTTCAGTTCTTTCACTTTCACATACCGCCATTAATATCAAGGATGAGCTTTGAATAACATACCGTGATACCGCCATTATGTATTCACGTGTTCCTGAAAATGTTCAATCCAGTTCTTGCAAAGAGAAATTACACTTGGTTGAATCCAGTTCTTCCTCATCAGTGATGCTATGATATTCTGCTCGTCCTATGTCTTTCAAAAAGCTATGCTCGGGTCCCACTGCTGGGTACCGGCTGCATCTTTACTTTTGACCTATTTGCTTAAATTAAGATTACAAATCGAATAATTAACAAACGTGTCCAGTTTGTTTTTCAAGAACCGGCTGTATGAGAATCGTTTGAGATGGAAGACAATAATTTCAGGCAGCCTCCACAAGTCGAGGTTCTTCGTTGCTTGTCGATGTTCCTTGCAACCAGGGCAATGCCTGCAATAACCAACAAACGCTAATAACTAACATAATCCTAAAAGCTGATTACTTGAAATGTATCGTATTCTAGAAATTAATCATCATACCACATATCATCAGGTCCTAAAGGCTCTTCTTTCAAGAATGCATCGAGACAAGAAAACAACGATATGGGTTCTTGCTTAGTTTTCTTAGCCATAACACCAGATTTAAGCACCAACGGAAGATCCTTAAGATAGCTAGCATCATACAAATCACGTTCCTTTTGATTCTAGTCAAGAATAACCTTCACAACTTTGGTAGATTTTATAACTGAATGTTTTGAAATAGGCTTGCAACAGGCATGCTTATCATCTGTTAGACAAATATTCAACGACATTTCACCACTATGTGTTTCGTTTAAATCTTGTCATCTGATGAGTTACCACCTTCAGTTCCATCTTACATTCACTGGTAGATTCCTCAATACCTAATGAGGAAGAACCGTTTACTTTAATGCCCACACTATCAAGGCCATTTTTAGCACCCCCTAAATAGGTAACCAACGGTGTCAAATTTTTCTTTCTTTCACCTGGATTCGAGCTGTAAAAAACATCAAGTATAACATAGTACAAACAGCTGTAAGAGATTCAAAAATATACATTCAAAAGATGATACCTTACTTTTCCAGAAACCGGTGGCATATCTCTAGCTTGGGAAATTAAGCTTATTTTCTAGTAAGTCCCTAGGCTACAATGTAGTCATCATCTTTAATTGAATGCAACAGCTCCCCATTATCCAAGCAACGATATATCTTGTGATCATATACCTACATATCCGTGTGAACAATTTAGATGAAGAAGTCGTTAAAGGAGACCTTGAATAACGTAGTAACAATTATCAAGTACTACCTCTACAAGAATCAAGGTCTCATCAGTTCGAATACATCATGCAAAAAATCAGTGTCAAATTATAAAAGTACACTTACCCCTGTCATTTAGTAAAAATTCTACAAAGGCTAACACCTCTTCTATCATATTCTTAATTTTACCCTTATGCTTCAAAACACGCGGTTGTTCTGGTGTTCAGAATGCGCCTATTTTAATGTCTAAACACTCCATTGGAAAATAAAACTTATTTTTCAATAGTTATACTACTAAAGCACTTCACAATTATTCAATATGTATTTGAGAAAGCTCAAATACTAACTTGAATTTGAATTGATCTGATGCAACAACCCGACAGTGACCAAATAGTTGTTGGAGTCACCATCATCTCAAACCACGTCGTTGGCGCTTGTGCCGGCCTAATCTTCCGTCTTGGTTTATCGTAGTATAGTAGCAGCATCGCACCTACATAGTGACGATCGAGATGTAAATTAGTTATGGTAAAAGTGGCATTTGGAGAACTCTCTAGCAAAAACTTTTTGACTCGAATGCTTATTTCTGAAATATGATCCTTTTGTTGGGGCTATGTGCTTATCTTCAAGGACATCATGTTATTGAATGGACAAATTTCATGTGATAGTTGATTCATATTTGATCCAAGAGCCTTGGCACAATTAAAATTAGAAACAATTGATGCGTATGGATACACAAAACCGTCAAAAGTGGTGAATGCATACCTAATTGATTTCACTATTAAGTATTAGATATTTTGTAGTGCGGAGTTTTTGGAACAAAATAAGCGGTCGGAACACCTATTTTGTTTTTATTCCATAAGCTTGGCATGATCTTCCTCAGATTTGGCAGAAGCAAGTTTGACTTGCTCAAGGGTTTGACTCATTTTGTCGAATTCCTTAGAGAGTGCATCTATTTTTGTGCAGTTAAGATTTGCTAAACTTTAGGCATCTGCATCCCTTTGAAAAGGAGCCAAATTTGCTTCCAAATCAATGTAAAATTCTTGTTTAATGTTATTAAGTTGTCGCATGGGCAAAATAATCTGATCACAAATGGTTTTGTATTGGTTTCTTTCTTTATCGGCAGCTTCTTGCCAAGATTCTTGGTTAACTGTGGTGGATTTTAGAAGTTCCAGTTGATTGCCTTGAGTATTTGCATCCTTTGTTGAGTTGATGGATGCTTGTTACGATCTGGTCACATAATGCCATCAGCTATAAATTATAGATATAGATATAAGATTTAATGGATAGATTAAACTTAACTCACCTTTAAGGACTTTCCGCGACGCACATTACAAATGGGATAATCATGTGGGCAGCAACTGTAGTGGTCATCATAGCAAGACGTACCTTCCAATAGGCAACATCTCATAGCGAAATTGTAGGCATAGTCTCTCATCGATATCTAAACACTCTGTAACAACACAGTTTTGATATGTCACGCCATAGGCCTGACCGCTTTACTAACCTGTGATGCCCTGAACATGAACCAAATTGAACCACCAAGAATGAGTATGAATATATGTAAATGGTTAAATGTTTGTCTGACACGACATAAGGTTAAGAAATAAACTTTTACAAACATCTAAAAAGGCAAATCTAATGGACATCGATAAATGCAGGTTAAACAAAGTTGAACAGATCAATTTCGGTTATGTATTAATTATCTTAATCGTATATTTGCTGGTGCAAACGGAACAAATCACTAAGGAAAGAATCCAATGGGATCAACACAGACGCAATGAGCACTACAAAGTAAAGTGCTTTTGTTTTTTTCTTATCGTTTATCATTGTCATTTTTGTATTGTTCAGTCGATAAACAGCTCTTTTTTTTACTTGAGTACCATGTTATGTCTGCAAACTCGTGTTGTCTACCAAAGATAGTGGCGTGATCTAATAAGTCAGTATCGTTTTTGGTTACAAAGGTAGCAGATCTCTTATATAACAGCTGCAACTTTAAAGTCACTTATAGGCCAACAGTACAAATACCATAATAAAAAGTTATCTCATCACTAAGTATGTAAAACAACTTTAAAAAGTAGGAGCAATTATTATACCTATGAAATAACTATTGAAATGTAGAAGAAATTAGTATAGTTGTGAAATAACTCAAATCATTAATTGTTTCCTGATCTCGAACTTGTTTTTTTGTGTTTCGTTTTGTTTGCACAGTGCGTCTTGGTATAGGAGATAACTTTCTCATGAACCGCCCCCTACAAAATTGAAAATATAGATTTTGGTATGTTAAGTTAGTAAGGTCTGCAAATTGCTATTGATTCTGTTGATCCATTATCCTCCTCGTCCCATGGGAAGGATAGTGAACAGGGGCTAGTTACAGTAAGAAAAGGGAAAGATCCTGCACCATCTTCTATGCGGTCACATACAATTGAATCAAAGGCCTTACTTGAATTTGTTAAATCTCACCCTTGTTTGATGTGCATTCAAACGGGATTCACATGATGGTGAATGGCAGTTGTAAATTATTTTCCCCAAACAATGATGCTACAGGGGTATTTTATATCAGGCCCCAAAGGTTTCGCATCTTCAAATCAGATGTTTTAACTATGATACAACCATAAATTATATTCAGCCATGGTGAGTGAGAAACACATGGACTGCTTCTTCTTAAACTTCTTAACTGATCCAATTAAAACAAATTACTGAACCATAGTATGTAAAAATTACTTCATAAATTAATTATGCGATTTCGAATCTTAAAAATCATATTGTATGCAATATCCAATCTTAAAAAATCATATTGTATGATTTAAGTAGGATAGAGCAGTAAAGAAGCATACCCAATGTAGACACGTTCCACTTCTGGTGTGTCAAGTACTTTTCCAAGTGACCACATCAATGCACCGTATACTCGCATCAACTTCAATGAAAAAGAAATAATGTCAAACATTTAGATCAAATGCATCAGCGTATCAGAATATGAGAACCTAAATAAAAATTTGTGCATATAATACGATTACATATAGACTGTGAAACAAACAACAATGGACATGTAAAGAATATAGACATGTAAAGGTTATTAAAAAAACAAAAGGTACCACATATTTTGATTTACTAATTTCCAAGATAATCCAAACAAAGAAGTAGTTAGCGCGAGCTGTACTTTTTTGAAGGGGGGGGGGGGGGGGGTCGGTTTTGTTTGACAACTAACCGATACATTATAAGACTTCCACTAACAAAACGATCCAACAACTCTACTAGTTGGGCTCGCGCCAAACTATTAGAGGTATCCTTTCTTTTTCTGTTTTGCAAATCTGTGCATGTCGTATAAACTTGCAGAACATTAAAGATGTTTCCTTTTATTCTTGAAAATATCGTACCTCCCTGACAGACACCAGTAACTCCTACAGCAAATGCTATTTTGCTTTCCAAATCATTAACTACCTCTATTGCATCTTCACGCCCTTGAACCTAAAACGGCAAAAAAACAGGATAATATTTACTAATCATTAATTGTATTATACCAGCGGCTTCAAAACGTAATTTTATAAAAAAAAAACGTGTTTTAAAAAACGCGTTCCGCCCAAAAATGACATAAATTAGGCAACTAATGAGATTTTTTAGGCAAACCTCATATTCTATTGGTTAAAAGATGTGACTGGATTAAAAACTACGATTTCAAGTCATAATTATATCTATATAATATATATATATATATATATATATATATATATATATATATATATATATATATATATATATATATATATATATATATATATATATATATATATATATATATATATATATATATATATATATATATATATATATATATATATATATATATATATATATATATATATATATATATATATATATATATAGTTACACTATATATATAGGGGGACTTTATTTACAAAACCCATCTTAGTGACAGAACTTGCAGAACCCTTGTTTTTGAAGGCAAACATGTATGTCTGAAAGAGTACATGCATGTTTTTTAAAGCGGACATGTATGTTTTTGGATCGGTGCACATACATGCATGCGCGCTTTCAAAAATGTATGTTTTTGAATGTGTACACATACATGCATGCAGGCCCTCAAACATGTATGTTTTTTTATATTTTTTTTTTAATTTAATTTAATTTTGACAAAAAAACTTCAAATATGCTTCGCGAATACAAATATTCTTTAAAAACATACATGTACTCCTTCAGACATACATGTTTTCCTTCAAAAACAAGAGTTCTGCAAGTTCTGTCATTAAGATGGGTTAAAAAAAATTAGAAAAAAAAAATTTCGAAAATTTTTTTTCGAATTTTTTTTTTCAAATTTTTTTTTTCATAAATATTTTTTCGGATATTTTTTTTCAATTTTTTTTACTGAATCACAGTTGCATGTTTTACTGCATCAAAGTTAAATTTCGAAAAAAAAAATCGTAATTTTTTTTTCAAAATACTTTTTTCGAATAATTTTTTTGGAAAAACAAAAATTTCGGAAATGTTTTTTTCATAATTTTTTACTGCATTACAGTTACATGTTTTAGTGCATCATGATTATAAATTAATGCATTACAATTTTAATTACTACATTATAGTGCATTCACCAATGTTTTATCTATGATGCACAAAAATTATAACTACGATGCGGTAAACTATTACATTAATGCGCTAATAATACAAGTGATGACTAGTGATAGAATTTTTATTCTCCAACGGAAAAATATAATGCATTTACTTATAATGTATCATTGTCATAATTATGATGCATTAAAGTTATAAATTACTACATCACTCGTGATGCACAAAACTTATAATTACAATGCGATACACAATTATTATATTGCACCAAAAATAAAAGTGATACTAATGATATATTTGTATTCTCTAACGGATAACTATAATGCATTTACTTATAATGTATAATTGTTATAATTATGATGCATTAATGTTATAAATTACTCCATCATTCGTGATGCACAAAACTTAAAAATATAATACACTAGTTATAAATTTGGTACATTATGATTTTTACTTACTGCATCATAGTTATGTATATAGAAAATTAATGTTATATTATTAGTAATCACATGTATTTTTTGTGCATGATAGTTATAATTTAACACATCGTAGTTTTAAATGTGTTGCATCATATATATGAGAATTACATCATAGTTATAAGTTTTGTGAAGGAATTATGATGCAATAACTTAAAACTGTGATGCATTAACTTATAAACATGATGCTCTAAAACGTATAACTGTGATGTGCTGAATTTTTATTGAATTGTTGTAGCGCATCACACTCCAAATTTCAGTGCATCAAAAGTATAAATATGGTGCATAAAGATAATAAATTAGTGTCTTATTCGTGATGCACTAAATTATCTAACCGTGATGCTCTATTTTTTTTTCCATAATAGTTTAAAAAGTATTTTGGAAAAAAAAATTTGTAAAAAAAAATTCGAATTTTTTTTTTAATTTCGAAAAAATTTAAAAAAATATATTTCGAAAAAAAAAATTTGGTAAAAAAAATTTCGAAAAAAAAATTATGAAAAATTATATTTTTTTTAAATATCGAAAAAAAAAATTTGAAAAAAAAAAAATTTCGAAAAAAAATTATTTTTTGAAAAAAAAAATTTTTGAAAAAAATATTTTCGAAAAAAAAAAATATTTTTTGAAAAAAAATATTTTCGAAAAAAAAAATATTTTTGAAAAAAAATATTTTCGAAAAAAAAAATATTTTTGAAAAAAAATATTTTTGAAAAAAAAAATATTTTTGAAATTTTTTTATTAAGGAGATGATATGAAAAAGTGATGTGTGATAATGTTGTGACACATGTCACTCCCACATCCATCCCTTTTATTTTATTTATTCTATTATAAGAATTGTTTTATTTTACCCCAACACGTTACATCATTTTTTTGTGTTTGTGATTTAGAAAATTGTTGTGGATAGTTCAGGAGCAGCCGAATGTGACCTTTACATAGATGATAGCAAGAGCTACGAATTCAAGCAAGGTGCATATATTCACCACCATTCACATTCTCTGATGCGAAGCTTACATTTGTTAACTTAGCCACTTCAACATCTTTTGGTTCAGAAGGAGAGCTTGCCACTCTGAATTGTTTCATTCCTTGGCCTGTTTGTGTTGCCAGTCCTAAAGATCACAAGTTTGAGATGGTTTCGATGTTTGTAAGGGTGTTATATGTACACAGTTGCAAAAAATTGGCCCGTTCCTCATGAGGAAGTTAACTCATCCAAGAGTTTTTTTGCTAAGCTGAAAAGTTAAACGCTCTGGTGGAGAAAACCAAGGTGTACCCGTCACTCACATATATTGCTGTCAACAAAGAAGGAAACTTGCTTTCCATTATGGGGAAGAGTGACGTGAATGCCGTTACATGGGGAGTATTCCCAGCCAAGGAAATCATCCAACCAACTGTTGTTGATCCTGCAAGCTTCTTGACATGGAAGGATGAGGCGATTAAGATATGGTCAAGAGGAATGGCTCAATTGTATCCTGAGGATGATTCTTCCAGGACACTTCTCCAAGAGGTTTGTTTTATGCTCTCGTTTCTTGCCATTTGTCTACAACAAACAATAGTTATAACAGTTATTCACCATTATGTTATGGGAAAATTTAGAACCTGGGCTAGATCTTGGGGTGACAGTTTGGGTTGGTCGGGTGGGTTGGTTAACAAGCTTAAAATAGCTCGGCCGAGTCGGTTTGGATTGACCCTTGAACGTATTTGTAATATTTTGTTTCCTTTCTAAAACAACTTTGTTACAATAAAACTGATATAGTAGTACAAACAAACTCTTAAAATCCTTAAAATCACCCGTTTCATTTGCCTGGAACCACATCTATGTACATTTATCGTTGTTATTGCTTTGGCTGACGTACATACGTTATTAAGCTAACCAAAATTACATCTACTAAGGTCCAAGAAATGCTACAAATAGCGATAACATCAGTTAGGCGTTTCTGGCACTACGCAGCCGCATTTTGGTATGGCGATACACATATTTGTGCAGGTACCTGTTAGCTCTTTTATATTCACAATTTTTTATTTGTAGGAACAACATATATTCAGAGTTGATATTATTATATATTACTCTTAACTGAGAATTTGCTTCAATATTTTATGACAATCTACCCTCTTCAGATCTGTGCGTTTAAATCTGCAACAACCCCGAAATCCCGAGCATATTTATGAACTTATCCCTTTACAAATCATAACACTGACTATTCAAACAACATAAACCGGGGATACTCTATAAGCAATAAGATTCACCTGTGAGGGCACCATAACCGGCATCAACACATCACGGGGTTGTATGAATCTTGTAAAAAGTGCATACAAAATGTGATAGATCGCAGCACCACACCTAAGTGCGTAGATCATGGACCGCAACGAAACCTTACATACAAGTAATCTTCTAGCAAATAGGCAAGTAGCATCCTTGGGTTTTAATGCATTTTTGTTTGGGCGTTTAAGGACATGAAATAGCCACTCCACAACTCGAACGTAATCAGATTCTGTAGCATCTCCTAATATGGGTAAAGCCCGCAGTACTTTTCCGTGGAATCTTCTCCAAGTCTCCAGACATTGTTGTCTGAATGAGGTCTCTAAGGGATTTTTATATACAAATCCAGCTACATCAGGATATAGAGACGTCTTTCCTTCTCGCGGGACCCATCTCTTTCATTCACCTGTAAGCCCCGCCTTCTTTAATGTATCTGATTATGCAAGCTCAAGCATTTAAAGGCCAGCAAAAGGAAAGTAAAAATGCGAAACAGTATTGCAATTTGCATCACCAAATTAGATAATATTGGTAAATATTATCATTAGCTCGATACATAGCTACAGACCTGGAAATGTAATCATTTTCGTATCCAACATCAGCTTCGTTTTGCATAGGTTCAATCCATGAGCTAACCATAGTTCGATACTTTTGACTGAGTATCATTGCTCTGTCTGGGATAGACATGTTTTCTTTAGCCATAGCATCTAAAGCTTCCAACAGATCAATAATTTTTCCTTGTTAACCATTCAAAACCAAAACTTGAGATCAATTATTTAATGTTGAAAAATGAGCAACATTTTGTAAAAGATAAATGAGGACTCTTAATTTGAAGTCATTTAATCTAAATCGACAGTGGATGAAGTTGCCCCTTCTCTACATAAAGATCAAAGACATAGAGAAAGAGGATCTCCATAATCTTCAACCATCATGCCAAGTAGGTGGGCAACATCTTGTACCCTATACGTTCACAACATTTCCAAAAAGAGCATTACATATCAAATAATGATAAGAATGATAAACTAAAAGAAGCTCATTATTACTAGCTTAGTGTCCGTTTGTTTAGTTTTTTATTAAATTTTGTAAACTTAAAGTGTTTACTAAAATATATGTTGTTTATTTGTATACGAGTATATTACTGTTTGTTTTGTGTGTTGAATTAAGTGTCTGACTTAGAGAAAATTATTGTTATATCCTTTTAAATTAAATAAAAGAAGAACTTGGAAGGTAAATATGCAAAATACTGATAATAAGTCATGACTTAATACTAGTTTTTTCTAGAAAGTCACTTATTAATTTTAAGCACAAAATAAACAAGTTATTGATGACTTAATTAATATACTTATTTTTCAATTAAGACTATAAGACTTTATCAAACACTACCTTAGTCTCGATTTCATTCACAAATCTTTATACGTCTATGCATATAAATTTTTCTATAAGATGAAAATGATATAGATGGATTGGCAACATGGTAAGACACGACAACTTTAATGCTCAATAAGGTTTATCACAGTCAATACCTAACAAGCCTTTATAGAAAATCAAAGGTTATATTATCGGTGAAGGATACTATCTCTTTTCTAAGAAGTGTGCAGGAATACATTTTGCATTTTAGACGATAGAATATAAAACCGTCCCCCTTGCCAACTTAGTGGTCAACTGAGGAGACCAAACTGTGATGTTGGGTACTGTTTTTTCTGTAAGGCACACACCACCTGTGGCAAGTCTTTGTAAACGGGAAATAACCAAAGAGTAAATGGGACTCATGGGTATACTATATGAAACTCAAAAGATACTAACTAATTAATCTAATATATGGTACTAATAACGTCATTATCGATGCATGAAGCATTCACGAATGTGTCTATACGTAGCACAGAAAGAAATAGTTTAGTCTTGATCAAGTTTTTTTAGCAATAGTCTTAATCAAGTTTGTAATAATTAGTTAAAGGGTAAACCTATCACTGATGCAATGTTACCTTCACTATGGATTCTTTTATTTTCATGTATGTTATATATATATTTTTAAACACATGTTAAAAAGTAATTAAAACTTGGTAAATTGTGTGTCACTATTTTGCAAAGACTTTTTTGCTTACTTATTTTGTTTTATTCTTTTACTATGATGTCTTATTTAGTTATTCAAAAAAAGGTTATTGTGTTAAAATAAGCACCAATAAGGTTTTTTGTTAAAACGTAAATACGGGTTCGACTATTAACACATTTACTGAAAATTTGAGGAAGTTTTTCAAACAAATTACGAAAAAACACATTCCCGTAAACAAAGATAAAAAAGACAAACGTTAGAATTTTTTAATTTAAATTTAGATTGAATTTAAAACTTTAAAGAAATTTAAACATAAATTTAACATTAGTTAAGCGTAACTATAAATAAAATATACTAATAGGTTAAATTAAAAAAAAAACTAAAAACACACAAACAATAAACCCTCAAGAACAACAACCAAAACGACCCCGCCTGTTGGGCGGGTTACGACGCTAGTACATATATATATATATATATATATATATATATATATATATATATATATATATATATATATATATATATATATATATATATATATATATATATATATATATATATATATATATATATATATATATATATATATATATATATATATATATATATATATATATATATATATATATATATATATAGATTTCGGTTCAAATGAGAACTTTTTAAAGTTGAAAAAATAAGAACTAGCTAAAATCTCACAAATGACACTCTACTTCAAATAATTTTTAAACGAGATTAACTAAAACTAAGTTTTTTAATAATTTGATGGGCTTTCTTTTGAAAATTGACGAATTCTAGGTGATACATCTTGATTTAAGGTGTGATTTGCATGATGTGTTGGTATCGTGTATCATGTTATTTAGTGGTGGTTGTGTATCAAATGTACCATTTTATGTATAAGATATTATCTTGTTGAGATTTTGATGTATGTGTATCACATTTTTAATTGTGTATCAGTAATACGTTACACAATAAGTCGTCGTTTATTAGTCAATAGAATGTTATGTTGTATAAATAATGTATATTTTGGTGTATTATTGGTAATATGATTATGTATCAATGTTTTATTGGTGTTTTAGATTAGTTCTCATTTTTACAACTTTAAAAAAGCTCTCACATTAACCTTCCTCTACATATATAGATATATATATATATATATATATATATATATATATATATATATATATATATATATATATATATATTATATATATATATATATATATATATATATATATATATATATATATATATATATATATATATATATATATATATATTTATATATATATATATATATATATATATATATATATATATATATATATATATATATATATATATATATATATATATATATATATATATATATATATATATATAGATATATATATATATATAAATATATATATAGATATATAGATATATATATATAGATATATATATATATATATATATATATATATATATATATATTATATATATATATATATATATATATATATATATATATTTATATATATTAATATATATATACATATATATGCACATATATATATATATATATATGTATATATATATATATATATATATATATATATATATATATATATATATATATATATATATATATATATATATATATATATATATATATATATATATATATATATATATATATATATATATATATATATATATATAGATTTCGGTTCAAATGAGAACTTTTTAAAGTTGAAAAAATAAGAACCAACTAAAATCTCACAAATGACACTCTACTTCAAGTAATTTTTAAATGAGATTAACTAAAACTAAGTTTTTTAATAATTTGATGGGCTTTCTTTTGAAAATTGACGAACTCTAGGTGATACATCTTGATTTAAGGTGTGATTTGTATCATGTCTTGGTATCGTGTATCATGTTATTTAGTGGTGGTTGTGTATCAAATGTACCATTTTATGTATAAGATGTTATCTTATTGAGATTTTGATGTATGTGTATCACATTTTTAATTGTGTATCAGTAATACGTTACACACTAAGTCGTCGTTTATTAGTCAATAGAATGTTAAGTTGTATAAATAATGTATATTTTGGTGTATTATTGGTAATATGATTATGTATCAATGTTTTATTGGTGTTTTAGATTAGTTCTCATTTTTACAATTTTAAAAAATCTCTCACATTAACCTTCCTCTCTCTCTCTCTCTCTCTCTCTCTCTCTCTCTCTCTCTATATATATATATATATATATATATATATATATATATATATATATATATATATATATATATATATATATATATATATAGGGTTGGGATACACTAAAAAGTCCCTTAAAATAAAAAGTCAAAGAAGGATTATAGGAGTGACATGTGTCACTTAGCCACATCATCATGCCACATAATCATGACACCTCAACACCTAAAAAAATTCGAATTTAAAAAAAAAATTTAGTAATTTTTTTTTGGAAATTTTTTTTTACGAAATTTTTTTTTTCGAAAATTCTTTTTTCGAAATTTTTTTTTTTCAAAATTTTTTTCCGAAAATTTTTTCGAATTTTTTTTTCGAAATTTTTTAAAAAAAAAATAATCTACTGCATCACAGTTATATGTTTGATGCATCAACTTAATAAGTTAATGCATCATATAATTAGTTACTGCATTAAGTTCAGTGATGAACTATAATGCAGTAACTTATTACTGTGATGCATTAATTTATTAACATGATGCATCAAAATATAAAATTGTGATGCAATAGATTATCTTTATTTTATTTAAAGTTTTTAAAAAATAATCTACTGCATCATAGTTATATGTTTGATGCATCAATTTAAGAAGTTAATGCATCACTATAATTAGTTACTGCATTAAGTTCGATGATGAATTATAATGCAGTAACTTATTACTGTGATGCATAACTTATTAACATGATGAATCAAAATATATAATCGTGATGCAGTATATTATCTTTTGTTTTATTTAAAAATTAAAAAAAAAAATTGAAATATTTTTTTTCCAAAAAAATGTCGAAAATTTTTTTTCGAAAAATAAAAATCAAAAAAAAAATTTGGAAAAAAAAAATTTCGAAATTATTTTTTTTAAAAAAAAATTCGAAATTTTTTTTTTCGAAAATTTTTTTTTGAAAAAAATTTTTCAAAATTTTTTCTAAAAAAAAAATTCGAATTTTTTAAAATAATGAGGTGTCATCATTATGTGCCATGGTGATATGGCATAGTGACACATGTCACTCTCACAATCCTTCCTATACTTTTTATTTTAAGACCCCTTCTCATTTTACCCCATTCATATATATATATATATATATATATATATATATATATATATATATATATATATATATATATATATATATATATATATATATATATATATATATATATATATATATATATATATATATATATATATATATATATATATATATATATATATATATATATATATATATATATATATATATATATATATATATATATATATATATATATATATATATATATATATATATATATATATATATATATATATATATATATACACTAGCTTCGTAACCCGCCCAACGGGCGGGGTCGGTTCTTTTCTTGTTCCGAAGGGTTTATGGTTCGTGCGTTTTTGTTTCTTCAATTTGTAATTTAACCTTTAGAATATTTTAGTTATATTTTACACTTACGTAACGTTTATTTATGATCAACGGACATGGTTGTTTTTTTCTTGATCTGAATGAACCGTTCATGATGAATACGTGACCCGATTGATTCGATTAGGTTGACCCGACGACCGATCCCATTACCCGGTGGTCAAATCATAACCCGGTATATTGGCATAATGTGATTCTTAAATTTATGTTAAAAATAGATATTAAAAAAAATTAAAATTCAATCCGATGCTTGCAAGGTAGTACTCATCTATTTAAATTTATGTGAAAGTTCGTCATTATCACATGTATGTTGGTAGTCACTTTCATACTTAATTCATATACTTATAATAATATAGATACTAAAAAACATTACATTTAGACTTACGTGAATACTTTTAACAAAAACAATGTTTTCATTTAGGTGGATTAATATAGGTGAAGTATTTAATGTCTTTGTATGTTCTTAGGCACACGAAACCATCTATTAACTGATTACACGAATACTTAGGTGGGACGATATAGCAAAAGCATTGAATGTTTTGTATGTTCTTAGGCATACGAAACTATCTTAAAATGACTAATAGAAGAAGAGTAAAATGAGTTCTTAGCAACACAATCATTACATGTGATAACACTAAAGAATGACATATTGATAAAAGCGCAAATACATATAAATAATTGATTAAGTACAATTGACACTAAAGAAGTAGCCACATATAAGTGTAGATGTATTGGTACACAAATTTTCTGTATTTTGTTAGTTTGTTTTAAAGTATGTTTGTGTATTAACTTTTTTTTTGCGGCGAGACTCGTTTTTGTTAAAGGGATATTTAAACGAATCTAATTTTTTGATATTTTTGGGCTTGCTCCACCCAATGGACTTGTTTAGTCCCATGTTAAATTCTCGTTTTACTAATATGGGCAGGGGTTTTTTTGTTACTTTTTTTAAAGTACGTTTGTGTATTAATTTAATTTTTCAGTGGGTCTCGTTTTTATTAAAAGAAATGTTTAAAAAAAATATTTTTTAGATATTTTAGGGCTTAGTCCACTCAACGGACATGTTTAGTCACTGTGTCAATCTTTCGTTTTACTATTATGAGCGAGTTTTTTTTAAGTACGTTTGTGTTTGGTTCTCAAAAGCTTGAAAATTCTAATTTAGCATTTAATTAAAACAAATCACTTAAATTTATACTTATGTTCATTTTTCATTTAGCATAAAATTAGTTTGTTAAAGCTTGCAAGATGTATTATTTAAGAGAAAAAACTTTAACTAAATAAAAACATAAAATTATTTCACGTACGTATGAGTTATATTGGCCTTGTTGTATCCTTTCTATTATTGCAACCTTTTATATGCCTCTTATTGGATTAACTAACCCTTATAAAGATATAAAAAAGTAAGAGATTAAAATTCTAAATATGTGTTCCAAAAAAAAGTCTAACAACTAACATTTGAACAAACTCAAACTTTAAAAGTGATATATACAAAGCGAGATGTTGTCACTTGATTTAATTTTCTTATTTAGATATGATTTTTTTGTATATACTCGAATATTTTAAAGGACTTATTTATACATACAGTAAGTGTAAATACTTATTTATGAATATCAAGCTTTTGAGTCAATATTAGCTCATATTAAGCTTTTGGAACCGAGCTAATATGAACTTTCTCTAGCAGAGCGCGAGCTTCCATCATAAATGCTTGACGAGGTATCGAGCCGAACTCGAGCCAAACAAAATATTGTCAAATCAAGTGCTTCTGAACTTCGACAAATTCACACCCCTACTTAAGAATACTTGCATTCATGATTCAGTTTTGATAAAAGAGGATGTTGTAATAGGATAAAATATGCTATTAATAAGAGTGCGTAAATGACCGTTCACTTGAATGCGTTTGCTGTGTAACATGTACATAATGATGTAGCTTATGATTGTTACTGTAAGTTACGTTAGGCGCATCTTATTCCATTTGTATTGTATACATTATCTTCATCCGATCCTTAACATCATCTTTTAATTAACATCATTTATCATTTCCCAACAAAGGGGATCTCCATAAGGATGTACATCCTTGGCTCTACAGTATACATATATAAAAAGATTGACGGATGAACCGAACCGGATACATGTTTAGTGGCCACTTATTCATTATCCCATCTACAACTATTACTTTTCAAGAATTCAGAATCACACAGTAAGTTGAGTTTCCATGTATCAAAATATTTTTTCTTACAACTACAATTTCTTACCTAAGACTATTTTCACCATTAATCAAAACAGAAGCACCAGAAATAGTTTACTACGTAATCAAAACTAAATATGCACACTTTTGAGAACCCCCTAGAGCAGCAAAGGTCATAACACTATTGCACATACAAAACTAAGTTGTCTCCTGGTCGCAGTAACGGTTATAACGGGTGTTTGGTTGCTGCTGTAACAGGGTGTTTCATTCCTACTGTAACAGTGTGTTTGGTTTCTGTTGTAGTCTTGTCATAGGTTCGGTGGTTCAAGCGGTTTTACCACTCTGTAAACCTATACTATACTACAGTTATTCTTCTTTTCCCATGATTTGGCATGTCCTTTTTTAACGGCTTTGGCATGTCCTTTCTACGCCTTCCATGTCATGTTCTTCTCTCGGGTATGAGTGTCGATAAGACTGCTGCAAATGCAAGTTCCACATATTAAATCAGAAGTGACACTAAATGAAAGCTTGCACCACATAATCTGATGTGCTCTTATTTCCACATTCAGAGTTGGCACAACTTAATTTAAGGATTGTCTATTCATGAGGTAGCACATTGCTTACTGCTTCAGAAGATATGGGATATAGTTAGGCGTCTTAATTACCATGGCTAGTAGTACATGTATCATTCTTGAATTGGTTGTCCGACTTGTGGAATTTCCACCCTATCAGACTAAAGAAAAAAATATCAATCTATCACCTGCCTGAGTAACTATGCTTCTTTTTCAACCCGCACCAAATTGAGAATGAGCAAATACGTGAATAGCATTCACATCTACATATTCCAAGTTTCAAAATTTTAATTTTGAAACAGTCCTTGCTACTTCTTCGTTGCCTTGGAATACTACTGTAGGTGAGCTATTGCACCAGCTATGGCTACTTTAAGGGTTGGAGGTGAATCGTCTTCTATTTTTAGATTTGATTGAGCCCTTGTTAAGCCCATTGCCCAGTGACACTGGTGTCAAAGAAAGCGGGTTCTGTGAATCTGGCAAAGGAAACTTAATTAGTAATGGTGCTTTAACCGGGCGAAGACCTTTTAGGGCTCCCTCAAGAACCTATAAAATTAAAAGCAAATAGTAATAAATTAGAAAAGAAAAAATGGTATTAGTAGTTTCTGCAAAAAAAGTTGAGCAAGTAACTTGTTATTAATAGTGGTGTTAGGGAAGAATGATTAAAAACCAAACAGAAAATTGAATAAACAGATACCAAACAAGAAGCAAACATGTAGTTGCTCACACAGCCAACAAAACCCCGTTAGCCCTTCCAGCTTCACCTACAATGAGTATTCATAACTAAAATCAAATGCTTACGTGAAACTTAATTTAAAAAGAATGTTTTGGTTTAAGAAAAATAAATTGATCATCTGATGCTAAGAACTCAAGTATATATTTATATGCCCTACCCCTTGGGAACATCCTCCCATGATGCAAGCTCTGAACTTTTTAAACATCAAACCACTTACACCTGTTTTGATCTTCTCATGGAGTTTAGCCATTTAAAATGAGACTCACAATCTAAACTAAAGGATATCTTACCAGAGTCTAGAAGCTGCATAACAATACAGTTCAGAAGAGGCGTCATCATAATATCCTAAAATGCTGCTATAATAATAATACCTGAAGAAATAAAATACTCCGTATCAGAAAGTAAACTGATTGATACAAGAAAAAGAAGAAAAGCAAATGACAACGTGATACAAGACACAATGTTTTTTAATGTCAGCCATCATCTAGGTATCAAATAATCGTCTTCTATTGCACGTACGTCTCTAAATCCAAACAACCGTATTTAGTTTAAACAATACTCGTAAATAGCCTCTTAAATTTCTACCCCAGCCTACGAGTTTGACTTTGAGTTGAGGTGCCAAAGTGAGTAAGTGGGTCAAAACTGATCATTTAGAAAGAAAAAATAAGTTAGATGAGTCGGATTGGGTCTCGTTGACCATGTTTTTATTTTGACATTTGTATAAAGTTAAACGTAGAGTCTACGCATCGTTGACATGGCATAAGTATTTGTTACTTCTTTATCACTCAACATACTTCAGTCAATATTTGATATACATGTGCACATTTTTAAGAACGGATTTTTACTTCTTTTGGGGCCTCTCCTGGTGGTAAAACGACTTACATTGCAGCACCGGTATGACGATTTTATACATTTATACAATTTAGACGTTGTCACATGTTTACTACTACTTCAGAATGTCTTTTTTGTGCACATATTTTGTATGAGCTGTATCACCTATTCAGTCGTACTTTTGACTTCTTTTTGTAACACCATTTAATAGAATATAACAACTTTAATAGAATATAATTCAAATAACAATGCTATCAGATCTGTTCAAATTATATGTATTGTTTACCTTATGAACTGTATGTACCTGAATGAACACCCTGAAACAAAACATCCCTTTTAGTAAAAGGTCGAACAAAGAAGATTATTAAAAAGGTACACTTTAAAAACGAAAAAAGTATACATTACTCGTTCCTTTTCACGAGCCTTAGAAACCTTTGTATTATTTTCATGTCCAGCGGTTATCTATTCCAGAATGCAAGCACTTTGGGTGCGTTAAGAAATGCAAATAAAAACCACTTATTAGTAATTTAGGTACCCGGTGCTATTATTTATTAGTGCTTAGTCCACAACTTCTTTAGCGATAAAGTAACCGTTAGTTTTGACATTTGGTCTCTTGAGAAGTCGAGCACATTTAACAAATTCCTCCTGCAAGAACAAATGAAGAATATATAAGTGGGTGTTTGAGATCATTTATTTAAAACTGATTATCTGTACTAAAAAATCAAGGCTCTTACATGCTTATTTATAGATGCTCATTTTAACTAAATCTTTTTACTGTGCTACTGGAAGGGAAGCAGAGTAAAAGGCATGAATGCATCGGTTTCAGAGGCGGTTTTGTAATTTTTAATATGAGAGTATATATACTATTTTTTTTCTTTGTAACCACCAATCCACGATCGGTAACCACCATTTTTCTCAACTCTCGACCAGTAACCACCGCCTTCCCACCGTTAACCACCACCATCTCCACCTTATCCACCACCATCCCCACCTTGTCCATCACATTCCCCACCATAAAATCGCCATTGTTTATTGTGTAATCGTAATTATAATCTCAGATTTAAAGTATGATTTCGTAACCTTAATTTATCATCAATGGTGAAAGTAAGTGATTTTAATTGTTTTTACTGTTACCATAACTAATGTTGTTATATTGATATGCGATTGCATGTATATGAATTTTTACAGATTGAATTTGAATATTTTTCTTCAATTTTTGTTGTTTTTTATCTAAGTATGTGATAATTAAATGTTTGGTTCACATTATATCTTGTTTTTTAAATACATACTTATTCTTAGATCTGTAACAAAATATAGAAAATGTGAAAGTTGTATATGAAGTGTTTGATAAAATGTCTAAACTAGACTTTATAACTGTGATACACTTAATTCACAATGTGATTCAGTAAGATATACAGTAATAGAGTAGACCGTAACTGCAATGCGGTAGAAACATACATGTGAAGCAGTATGATATAAAGTAATGTAGTAGAACGTAACAGTAATGCAGTAAAAGCTATTTGTAGTGTTTTTATTGTTTTTACTGAATCACAACTTTATTTCTACTACATTATATTTATACTCCGGTGCATATGCTTGAGTAGGATAAAGTTGTTTATGAGGTTTTGTCGAAATTAAGTATTTGTATGTAATATAAAAGTGATTTGGTAAAATTATAACTGTGATGGAGTAGGATTAACACTATGATTGAGTAGAATGAAATATTATGATGGAGTAAAACTAATACTATGCATTTGATTTGGTAAAATTAGAACTGTAATAGAGTATGATTATTTTTAATGTAAATATGCTTGAGTAGGATAAAGTTGTGATTAAGGTTTTGTCAAAATAAAGTATTTGTATGTAATATAGAAATGATTTGGTAAAATTATAACTTTCATGGAGTAGGATTAACACTATGATTGAGTAGAATTAATATTATGATGGAGTAAACTAATATTATACATGTGATTTGGTAAAATTAGAACTGTAATAGAGTAGGATTATTTTTAATGTGAATATGCTTGAGTAGGATAAAGTTGTATTTGAGATTTTGTCGAAATTAAGTATTTGTATGTAATACAGAAGTGATTTGGTAAAATTTTAACTATGATGGAGTAGGATTAAAAAACAGCATTAGCAAACTTAAATAAGAAGAAATCTTGGAACCAGGCGACCACCCCACAACACCAGCAGCAACATAATAGAAGTAAAGGATCCAGATAAGGCTGCCTCCTTAAAAAACCTTTTTGAGAAAAACCCTGTGGGAAAAACCCCAAAAAGGAAAAAAGAGTACAACCCTTACCCGGTACCCCCATTATGAGAAACACTTAAGGACGGAAGTCTCCACCGATCCAAAATAGCCAAAGATCATATAGTCATCTTCTTGATTCTGAAAGTAATAAGCTTGAGGCGAACAGTAGAAGTAATGATACTAACAAGTTTATCCACAGAAAGTTGTTTCCCTTTGAACAATCTAGCATTCCGTTCCATCCAAACAAAGTATACAGTAGCCGCAACAACCAGGCGAGCAATAATACTAGTAGTAGATTTTCCTTCGGATATTGGTATAAGAAATGCCAAAACATCATCCAAACGAGGAGGAATAGAATCCATACCACAAAGAACCCTAATTTGCGTCCACACCTGCGAAGAATAAGTGCACTCAAAAAACAAATGAGAATGAGAATCGGGAGTGACTTTGCACAAAGGACACCGAAGTAGGCTTAAATCCACAGCAGGCCCAACATCCCATTGCCGCAAACGATCCTGAGTCTTCAGTTTTCTGCTTAACAACAAGCCACATATGCACCGAGTGTCGAGGAATACAATGGGAGAACCAAACAACATGGTACCAAACCACAGCCTGGCGTCTGGTTCGCAACGTATCCCAAGCCAGAGCCACAGAAAATGACTGCAAAGAACCACCACCATCACGCCATACCAGAAAATGTGAATATGCTTGAGTAGGATAAAGTTGTATTTGAGGTTTTATCGAAATTAAGTATTTGTATGTAATATATAAGTGATTTGGTAAAATTATTACTGTGATGGAGTAGGATTAACACTATGATTGAGTAGAATTCATATAATGATGGAGTAAAACTAATACTATGCATGTGATTTGGTAAAATTAGAACTGTAATGGAGTATGATTATTTTTAATGTGAATATGCTTGAGTAGGATAAAGTTGTAATTGAGGTTTTGTCAAAATTAAGTAAATTTATTTAATATAGAAGTGATTTGGTAAAATTAGAACTGTGATGGAGTAGAATTAATACTATGATGGAGTAGAATTAAAACTATGTTGGAGCACAACTAATACTATGCATGTGATTTGGTAAAATTAGAAGTGTAATGGAGTAGAATTAAAACTATGTTGGAGCACAACTGAATTAGTTTATGTTCTCCTGAATTATAGTTTATGTTCTACCGAATTGTAGTTTACCTTCTACTGAATTACAATTTATGTTCTACTAAATTATTGTTTATGTTCTACCGAATTATAGTTTATCTTCTACTGAATTATAGTTTATCTGCTACTGAATTCTAGTTTATCTTCTATTGAATTATATCTTATGTTCTACTGAGTTATAGTTTTATATAATCGCTTTTTATCTTGTTTCCTTTTAAACTATAATTCAGTAGAAGATAAATTATAGTGTTATTTCTGCTACATTATAGTGTTATTTCTATCACATTAGAATTATTTTCATACTTCATTACACTGTTATTTTTATTGCATTACAACGTTATTACTACTAAACGTTCTAGATACTTTTCAAGGTTTAGACCAAGAGCTGAAGGACTATCGAAGAGAATGGCTTGTTCGTATGTGGAGAGAAAGGATGTCACAATTCCAAGATACCAAATTATTACCAACATCAAAGAAATCTAAGAAAAGAAAAAAGATTTGCCAAAGAGAGCTCGTTTAAAAGAATCTACAACATCGAAAATGATGTCTTTTCTACTTTTTTTTCTTTTATTTTTTACTCTTATTCATTCAGGTAATAGAATTTTAAGTGAGATGTACTAATTTTAAGTGTAATGCATTATAAGATACATTTTAATACATTAACTTTTTAAAACTGAGATGTACTAACTTTATAACTTTAATGCATTAACAAAATATATTGTGATGCTTAATGTATGACTGCAATGCAGTAGAATATTAGTGTAGTGCAACATAATGTAACTAACAAAAAAAAGGAATGTTTTATAAATAAACAAAGGGTAAAAATGGGATTTAAAGCTAACCCACTAACATAACCGTTCCATGATGATATTTAATGATTTGGATGCGTTACTTTTTTAATATGGCCTAATTTTTCATTCTACTATTAAAGTTATTCAACTGCCATCACTTTTTTCGAATCAAGATCGGACAATTCACCTACGCATATGCACAATCAAAGGTAATCGAACATTTAAATTTCATTTTTTTATTAATTTGAGTCTAGTAATTAAGATAGGTGCACTTTTTCTTATGATTAACACTTAAAATCATTTAGTCATTGTTCTGTGATCATGATTATATTTTTTGTGAGTTCCTTAATTTAATTTAAATATTTTAGCAATTGAACGATGTTTATTTTATTGTCGAGATCTTTTTTATTTCTAAATTATATTATTCTGATGGCTATTTTTGAATTAAGCAAAATGGATTTGAGATTCACGTGAGTTAGCCTTTTTTATGGTGTGAAATATTCAGTTTTATAGATATGTACCTGCATTTGAGTTTATTTTGTATCATTAGATTATACTATAAGATTACGGAGGACAGATCCTATTGGTTTACGCGTGTTAGACAAATAAAAATAATTGGCGTGTTTCTAACTTATGTTTGTAAAGAGAAAAATACATGTGCACTTATGCACAAAGCCAAAAGCGTTTTACTATAACTATACAATATAAAATTCTAATGGTTGTTCGATTAATTAATTTTTAGCTCGTCATGTCATATTGAATTTTCTATGTCACACAATTAGATGAGAATTGCATCACCCTTTCTTTTATTGAACTTTGTGAGATTTCTTACTCTCATAACACATGTGCACAAAGCATTTGGAAAATGTAAATACATGTGCATTTTGAGTTTTTATTGTGTTTTGAATGATATTGACTAAAATAATGATACTTTCTTAATGTGTTTGACACAGATTTTTGAAGATTATGTTGATTATGTAGACAAGCCTCATGAAGACGTTATTTACTCGATAGCATAGGACGAAGACGACAAATCTATGCGTTCATAACTCAAAATTAGATATATTGTTGTAGAATATGAAGAGTGTATATTTGCATGCTTCGATGGCAAAGCTCCCATCATAGAATATGACGAATGCATACGTGTTCATCTACGTTCTTGAAGTTATTTTTTTTCTATGTATTAGTTGTTGTCGAGTTAAATACCATGTTTAGTGTTGTGCGTATTGAGTTTAAATTTACAAAACAACATGTAAAATATCTTGTTTTGTGTATTTTTCTCTATCCAGGTATATATGTTACATGTAAAATACTTATGTTTGTCAATTTAGTGCACTTGTATAAATATTTATGAAAAAAAACACATTAAAAATTCAAGCAATTGAACACTAAAAAACAAGTATATGTAAATCTACATTACATAAAAAAAACGACATATGCAGCTATTTGAAACCATGCATGCTAAAAAGAGTTATTTAAAGAATATTCCTAAGATTTAAGATCTATAAACGTTTTTTGATAAAACAAATTCAAAAATAAAATATAGATGTAATTTTACTATCATACCCTTTTGATTTAAATAATAAAAAATAAATATTAAAAAAACTTGATTGGTTAATATTAGTTCTCGTAGTTCTACACATATATATATATATACATTATATATAAGAGGAGGGATATGCCACATCATAATCCATGTCATCACGCTATTTTTTGAGTCCGGTTCCGCAACATCCCTTTATTTAGCAAAGTTCCAATGGATCAATCTCAACCATCCATCTTCTTTTTATTTAAGGGTCCAGATTAAACCCTCCTTCTACATAAATATTAAAATTTTACACACACTAACCATTTTATCAAAAAAAAAAAAGTCGGGTCTCTCCCACCCACCTAACCTCCCGCCGCCAACCACCCTAACAACTTATTCCGGCGACCTCCTCCGACAACCAACCTTCCACCGCGAACCACCCTACCACACACCTTTTTCCGGCGTCATCACCTACTACCCATCCACCGCGAACCACCCCTACCGCAAACAACCTCCAACAACCACCCTAACAACTTATTCCGGCGACCTCCTCCGACAACCAACCTTCCACCGCGAAACACCCCTACCACACACCTTCTTCCGGCGTCATCACCTACAACCCATCCACCGCGAACCACCCCTACCACAAACAACCTCCAACAACCACCCTAACAACTTATTCCGGTCATCTTCTCCGGCGAATACAAACACAAGATGGAAACACAAAAAGAAACAGGAATTGAAGCACAAATTGAAAAAGATGTTGTTGTGGATCCAGTTACGGAAACTGATAATGTAGATCTAGATCCAGAACGTCACGTTCTTAATGAAGATGCAGATCCAGAAGCTAATCTTGTCGAAAATATAGGTAAATGGTTACTTTCAGTTCTTTGAAAACAGAATCATGCATGATTTGTATAAAAAACAGTAATGAGATCTTTCTTGTCGAAATCGTATGTGTTATGCATGATTCTACATGAATCATGCATGATTCCACATGAATCATGCTGATTCTGCATGAATCATGATGAATCATGCATGATTCATGTGGGATCAAGCATGATTCATGTTGAAGCATGTGTGGATCATGCATGATTCAATATGATTCATGTGGAATCAAGCATGATTCATGTGGGATCAAGCATGATTCATGTGGAAACATGCATGATTCATGTTGAATCATGCATGATTCATGGATGAGTTATAAATGAAGCATGATTCAGTATGAATCATGCATGATTCATGTAAAATCAAGCATGATTCAACATGAATCATTGATACAAGCATTTTCAATGGGTTCAATTTTAGTCTCGATATCCTCTCGAATTGATCTCAGTTAAAAGTGGAATGATTTGTTCTTGGTGACAAAAAGTGGATTTGGTTTTCTAGTCTACTAAACAGATAAGTAAAAATGGTAATGAAGTAAACTAAAAACAAGTAACAAGTAATAAGCAAAACTGGAAAAATACCCCTATTCGGAAAGATGGCTTATGCGGAAAGATTACACCATGCGGAATATTGAGGTCATTCGGAATAAGATCTCTATGCGGAATATCTATGCGGAAAAACAGGGCTATTCGGAATATATTGTCTATGCGGAAAATACTCCTTTATTCGGAAAGTAAAGACCATTCGGAAAGAAGGCTTATGCGGAACATTTGCTTCATTCGGAAAAATGACATCATTCGGAATATAAAACTCTATGCGGAAAAATGGCTATTCGGAAAAACATTCCGAGTAAAAGAAATTGCACACCCCTATTCGGAATATTGGAAAGTTCCGAATAAGACAAATTCAAAAATGGCTATTCGGAAAATGAGCCCTATTCGGAATATATGGGATATTCCGAATAAAGAAGAAATAAAACCTCTACTCGGAATAATTGAAATATTCCGAGTAAGGCAAACTAGAACAAGTCTATTCGGAATTTCTGGAAGATGAAGAACAGTAACAACAGTGACGAAACAGGGGACTCGGTTTTTAATCCAAATCGACTCCAATACTTAAAAAGGTTTTACCAAACTAACCAATAATCATTAACATACCAAAAGAAACAAATCCCACTAATAAAAACACTAATTCAACAACTTTTTAAGATCAAACTTGAATCAAATAAAAACTTAAGAACTTGCAAAAAGAGATGATGAAGAACAAGATTAATGAAAAGATGGAATGGATTGATTAAGGGAAAAGTAACAAGAGTATTGATTAATGATTACAAGATGAAAAGAAAAAGATGAAAATCACCAAACTCCCTAATGGAGTTTGTGATGAGACGAACTACAAAGCCTGGGAAAAAGGAAAATGAAAACTAACTCCCTAATGTGTGAAGGGAGTTTCTATTTATACTCCTAGTGGTTGGTTGGTGAGTGGGCTTTCTCCCTTTCTTCTTGTCTTCTCGTCTTTTCAGAAAAGTTGACGATTTCGATTCTGATTCGGGATTTGTTGTCGATTAAATCCAACTCGTCTTTTAATTTCTTCGTTAAATAGACTCGAGTTTCTTCGACTTATGAAAATCTTCCGTCTTTAGTCCTTTTCTTCAATAAATCTTCTAATAGGCCTAGTGACTTCAAATCTTTTGCATCTCTTGGACAATAGACTTCGTCTTCAGTCTTTTTCCTTGATAAAACCCGTGCAATCCCATGTTTTCTTTAATATTCATCCGGTTAGCTCTGAAATCACAATAAACACAAAAACCACGCATAATTCCAAACAAATGATATTAAATACGTGTTTTGGTCTTGTTTTAGCCCGAATTAAGTGGTAAAAGGATGGGTGTTTACACACCTATCAAATCCCCTACACTTAACCATTGCCATGCCCTCATGCAATGCTTAGTGATAAAGCAATTTTACATTTTTCTCATAATCAATCAACCTTGGCCTTATTTAAATTCTACTAAACAAAAATTAAAATACTAAGAGAACTTAAAACTTTAAAATAAACAAAAGAATGGAAATAACTTGTAAAGAAATCAAGGACTTACATTAGGGCTTTGGTGTTGCGAAGATTTATCACCCTCAAGTTTCACGTTCCCCAAACTAAGCTTAAAAACGAGATCATTGTTATTATAAGTTAGTAAATCAAACACTTACACACATGGCTTAATTAAATGCTTAAACTCCCTTATTCCTAGTTGTATCTCTTATATTTTATTTTTGTCTTAGAATGATCATGAAGATGCATTTTTGGACTTATTTCGATAGTTTATTAAGGCTGAAAGCAAAGTAGGACGATTTGATCAATAGTTAGCTAAAGGACAAAATCTCTTAAAACTGCTTCTCGGGATATCAAAAAGTTCATATCTTGGCATAACTTGGTTCACGATTTGAGACCTTTCTCGGGCCGATATTTGGCATGTACTTCATACTTCATATCTTCGAGAGACGTTCTTGAGATAATGGTCTTCTCATCATAATAGACTTTCTTCACTTGGAGACTTTTGAGGGGTACTCCAACTTTGTTGACCACGACTTCATGATTATTTCTTCAATCTCTATTTGGGATTTTGAGATACAACGATCCGCCTCCTTTTCGGACTTGGATCTATTTATCCTCATACCTTGTTAGGGTCTTTTCGGATAGACTTCTCCATGATCTTTATGGGAGTTGATTGCTTTTCGTCGTGAGTCTTGATCCTTCATATTGACTTTAGGAATAATGTTTTTCACATCACTTTGGATCTTCAGCAATAAAATTGAATCCTCATGCCTTGTTAGGGCCTTTTCGGACTCGCCAATCTTCGCGCCCCGCTTCATAAGTTATGCCTTGGCTATGAACTCTTATCATTACCGAGCAACTTTTAAACGATCTTGGGCTAAAAGCTAAGTAACTTTTCAAATCGTAAGACCTTACTTATTGCAGATAAATATTAGCAAGTGATGGGAGAATAGGCAAATAATTACACCAAGTGAGCTTGCGCAAGATTACCGACTTATAATTGACTCTATCATTTCTCGTCCTCCACAATTTAAAATCTCAAATAATGAGACTCGTGGACACTTAGCCTAATAAACCAATTAAGGCCTACATGGTTAAGGATACTAGCTAGAATAAACTTGGATAAGTCTACTCGGGTTGAGTCAAAATAAACGCAACGGGCCTAATATGTCAAAGACTTCTAAACTAGCTACACCAATTTATTAATATTTTTGACTTTATTGCGGAATATATACATATGAAAGCAACGATAAAAATTTAAAAATTACGACTAAATGGCCAAAGTTAATAAAAAATTTGAAAAATGTTGAAAAATAGGATTTTCTGGTTAAATGAAGGCATTTTCATGGAAAAGTCCACTTAAAACTTCGATAGAAGTCTCCCCTACACTTAAGATAAACATTGTCCTCAATGTTTAAGCATGTGGGAAAAGTCTCCCCTACACTTATGACATTGTGCACGTTGGTTAACTCAAGTTAAGGAAGAGACGACTAAAGTGATCAATTTCAAATGTGAGAATGAAGAAAATTGAATCACGATAGTTGAGAGATAGAACCGGATTTCGGATTACACGGGAGCACGGTTCTTCAAAGATGTCCAAGATTGCAGTAATCCCTGTAAGCACATCACCACACAAACACAAATGACGAAAATAGGTCCTCCCCTACACTTAGGGGGTTAAAGGGATAGATACTCGGGCTGCCTCCCGAGGAGCGCTTGTTTTTGATAACCGAGTCACGAGCCTGACTCGACCCAAATTTAGTTCATGGGGAACGTGGTGAGGGATGGAATCACCTCGTGAGAGGTGTCCTCACCAAAGTACAACTTCACTCGTTGGCCATTCACCTTAAAATTTGGTCCATTAGGTTGAGCGAGCTCGAGAGTACCATATGGAAAAATTTGGGCGATGGTGAATGGGCCGGACCAACGAGATTTTAGCTTGCCCGAAAAGATTTTCAACCGAGAGTTAAAAAGTAAGACTTTGTCTCCAACATGGAACTCTCGGTTTTTGATCTTGGAGTCGTGAATGAGCTTAGTTCTTTCCTTATAGATCAAAGAATTTTCATAAGCCTCATTCCGAAGTTCATTTAGCTCATTGAGTTGGATCTTGCGTAGGTCACCGGCTTTGTTTATATCAAAATTAGCCCACTTCAAGGCCCAGTAAGCCTTGTGCTCCAACTCAATGGGGAGGTGGCACGCTTTCCCGTACACAAGACGATAAGGCGTACAGCCGATCGGGGTCTTGTAAGCAGTACGGAAAGCCCACAAAGCATCATCGAGTTTATCAGCCCATGCGGCGCGATGCTCTCCCACGGTTCTTTCCAAAATTCGCTTCAGCCCTCGGTTTGATATTTCAGCCTGGCCATTAGTTTGTGGGTGGTAGGCTGTGGAAAGACGATGATTTACACCATACTTAGCCATGACTCGAGCAAATTGATCATTGCAGAAATGAGTCCCACGATCACTAATAATGGCGCGAGGCACACCGAAGCGAGCGAATAGAGCTTTCAAAAAGTTACAAACCACCCTTGCGTCATTAGTAGGCAAAGCTTTGGCTTCAACCCACTTAGAAACGTAGTCAACGGCTACAAGGATGTATTTGTTTCCTTTAGATGAAGGGAATGGCCCCATAAAGTCGATACCCCAAACATCAAAAATTTCACACTCTTGAATGAAATTCTGAGGCATCTCGTCTTTATGTGTGATTTTGCCTTGCTTTTGGCAAACATCACATCTCTTAACCATATTGTGAGCATCACGGTATATGGAGGGCCAATAAAATCCCGAATCAAACACTTTCTTAGCGGTGTAGTTGGGACCAAAGTGACCACCGGTGGGTCCTTTGTGGCACGCATCAAGGATGTCCGACGCTGCCGGTCCATCAACACATCGGCGAATTATCAGATCAGCACATTGTTTGAATAGGTAAGGGTCGTCCCAAAAGTAAGTCTTGATGTCGGTAAAGAACTTCTTCTTTTGCTGGGACGTCAACCCTTCCTTGAGAATTCCACCCGCCAAGTAGTTTGCAAAGTCCGCAAACCACGGGGTTTCATTCGGCTTCGAGTTTATAGACATTAAGGTCTCCAAGGGAAAAGAATCATTGATTTCTTTGGTCGGATGATCCCCTTGGTATGGATCCTCAAGTCTACTAAGATGGTCCGCGGCTAAGTTTTCTGCTCCTTTTTTATCGCGGATGTCGATTTTAAATTCCTGGAGCAGCAAAACCCAGCGAAGAAGTCTTGGTTTGGAATCTTGCTTTGTCAACAAGTACTTCAACGCGGAATGATCGGTGTACACAATGGTGGTAGAAAGGACAAGATAGGGGCGGAATTTTTCAAAAGCATAGACAACCGCTAAAAGCTCTTTCTCAGTTGTCGTATAATGCAATTGTGCCCCCGTCATTGTCTTGCTAGCGTAGTGGATCGGTTGGAAGTGTTTGTTCACTCTTTGTCCAAGAACCGCTCCAATAGCAAAATCGCTAGCATCGCACATCAACTCAAAAGGAAGCTCCCAATTAGGGGTAACCAAGACGGGTGCCTTAGTTAGCTTATCCTTAAGTGAGTTAAAGGCTTCAAGGCACTCTTTGGAAAAGATAAAAGGAGTATCTTTTTCCAAGAGGTGGGTCATCGGGCGAGCGATTTGAGAAAAATCTTTGATGAATCGACGATAGAAGCCCGCATGACCCAAGAAACTTCTCACACCCTTCACAGTGGAAGGTGGAGGCAACTTTGCTATAACGTCAACTTTAGCACGGTCTACTTCAAGACCGGCTTTCGAAATCTTATGTCCAAGCACGACGCCTTCTTTTACCATAAAATGGCATTTTTCCCAATTCAGAACAAGGCGAGTGTCTTCGCACCGCTTTAGCATACGTTCTAAATTGGCAAGGCAAGCAGAGAATGAATCCCCGAAGACCGAGAAATCATCCATGAAGACTTCCATGGTTTGTTCAACCATGTCATGGAAGATAGCTAACATACACCTTTGGAAAGTCCCTGGCGCATTACATAAGCCAAAAGGCATTCTTTTGTAAGCGAAAGTGCCATAGGGACAAGTGAATGTAGTCTTCTCTTGATCTTGGGGATCGATGGGTATTTGGAAATAACCCGAGAAACCATCCAAAAAGCAGTAATATTCATTACCGGCTAATCGTTCAAGCATTTGGTCCATGAAAGGTAGAGGGAAATGATCCTTTCTCGTGGCATCATTGAGTTTGCGGTAGTCTATACAAACTCTCCACCCAGTAACGAGACGAGTGGGAATCAACTCGTTGTGTTCATTGGGAACAACGGTTATTCCGCCCTTCTTGGGCACACAATGGATTGGACTAACCCACGGGGAATCCGAAATAGGGTAAATCATACCCGCATCAAGAAGTTTGATAACCTCTGTTTTGATGACTTCATGTATTTTTGGATTCACCCTTCGTTGGCTTTGAATAGTGGGCTTGAAGTCGTCCTCCATGAGAATTTTGTGCGTGCAGAAGTGAGGATCAATTCCACGAATATCCGAGATTTTCCAAGCAATAGCCTTCTTATGATCTTTCAATACAGCAACGAGGCGGGTTTTCTCTTCATCTTTCAAATCCTTCGCAATAATGACGGGTGACTTCTTGTTGTCGTCAAGGAACACGTACTCGAGATGTGGCGGCAACTCCTTAAGTTCCAAATCCGGAGGATTTTCGACGGGAGGCGTTTTCAAAGTCGTGGCATCGATAGCAATAACCGTGGGAGATGGAGGCGAAGGATTGTCTTCAGTGAGAAGATTGTCAAAGAAACTCATGTCTTCATCCCCCTCGGTGGGAGAATCATTAGTAGCGAAATTCGCATCTCCCATGGTAGCTTCAAGATTGTTCCAGAATAAATCACTATCTCCAAATAGAGACAACGATGAATCAATAGAGGACACGGTCTCAATAGTGGGAAGAGAGGTAGGAATACTTTTGCAAGCATCATTAAAGTGTTCTTCACAAGCCTCATCGAGAACGTCAATACAATTAACGCTCTCATATGAATAAGGCTGTTTAGACAACTTACCCATGTTGAAGACTACTTTGTCGTCACCCACTCTCATGATAAGCTCACCGGCTTCAACATCAATGAGAGTGCGACCGGTCCTTAAGAATGGACGACCAACAATCAGTGGTACACGAGGGTCCATCTCGTAGTCGACGACAACAAAATCAGCAGGAAAGGTGAATTTGTCGACTCCTACAATAACATCTTCGGCTATCCCCACTGGATAAGCAACCGTACGGTTGGCCAATTCCAAAGTCATCTTGGTGGGGACTAGCTCTGGGAGAGATAATTGCTTCCAAACACTTAGAGGCATGAGATTAATACTGGCACCTAGATCGGCTAGGGCCATGCAATTCTCTACTCCCGGGAAATTGCAAGGGATAAGAAAACGACCCGGATCACCAAGCTTGGTTGGCAATTTCCTTAAGAGCACTGCAGAGCAGTTCTCATTAAGTTGGGTGTTGGCAATGTCGAGGAGCTTTTCCTTGTCGCTCAAAAGATCTTTAAACATTTTAGCATACTTGGGCATGTGAGCGAGAGCCTCAGCGAAGGAGATATTAAAATTCAGTTGTTTAAACATTTTCAGAAAGTTAGAAACCTGAATATCATCCTTGCTCTTTTGCTTCTCTTTCCTCAACCTTGAAGGATAAGGTATATTGGAAGAAGATGAAGGCTTTAGATGAATAGGGTCACTCACAACCACGGGTGGAGGAGGGGTAGAAGGAAGAGGTGGAGAAATTGGGGAAGGAGAAGGAGGAGGAATAGGAGCAGGCGACTCGTTCTCCTGAGTCACAATCACCGGTGGAGGTATAGGAAGCTCGGGTTCCTTGGTACCTTTACCACTGCGAGTAGTGATTGCTTTCATCTCCCCTCTTGGGTTCGCAACGGTGTTACTCGGAAGAGTACCCGAAGAAGAGGGTTGACTACTTTGGAAGAAACTAGCCATCATGTTCCTCAAGTCATTCGTCTGACTATCCAACGTGTTTCGCATATCGGCTCTCAAATCATTTCCTTGCTTTACCAAATCGGCTTTCAGGTTGAGCACTTCTCTCTGAAGATTTCCCACTATTGCATCGTTAGTCCTCATATAAGTTTCCACTTCTTGGTGAAGAGCGGTGGGTTGGTTGGGAGGAGCATTGTATGCAGGTGTTTGGTAAGCAGGTTGTTGGTAGACTTGATTGTTTCTTTGAGGTGGTTGTTGTTGCTTGTGAGGTGGGATGTATGGTTGTCGAGGTTGTTGTTGTTGTTGAGGAGGGCGATTAAGGTTTTGTTGTTGGTTTGGGTTGGAAGGAGGAAAGCCAGGTGGTGAAAGATAGTTGTTTGATCGATAGCTAAGCAAGTTACGGTCACCTTGGGGTTTAGCTTGATAAGCGGGTTGTTGGTAGGTGCCATATGCTGCATTCACATTCTCAGCAGGGTAATCGTGGGTGGCGGTACAAGTTGTGTAAGAGTGGGGGCCACCGCATATCTCACAAGGTTGGCTGACAGCGTTGACTTGTGCATTTTTGGCGTTGTTGCTGTTGTTGTTGCTGACGGTGTGGGTGACAAGCGATTCAAGAAGCGTGGTGATTTTGTCTAATCGCTTGTCGCTGTCATTAGTGCTAGCACTAGCAACATTGGTCCTAACGCTCTTGGTTTGCACACGAGACTTGTTCTCAATGATATCCCAAGCAGCATTGGAAGTCTTAGCCAATAAATTACCCCCTGAGGCACTATTCAGTGAATCTTGGTCACTCATGCTTAAACCATTATAAAAAGTATTAATTTGATGTACCTTGGTAAAACCATGTTGTGGGCATTTTCTTAAAAGATCTTTAAAACGATCCCAAGATTCACTGAATGACTCATCGTACTTTTGTTCAAAGTTTATAATCTCATTCCGCAAAGCGGTAGTACGAGAGGGTGGAAAAAAGTAGTTGATGAACTTTGTTTCCAAATCCGTCCACGAGAGAATACTCTGTGGCGGTTCCTTAGCAAGCCAATGCCGGGCTTGTCCCTCTAAAGAAAAGGGAAAAAGTTGTAACCTTATCACTTCTTGCGAAACTCCATTGAATTTGACCGTGTTGGTGAGTTGTAGAAATCTCTTGATATGGTCGTGTGGGTCATCAATGGTTCGTCCCAAGAATGGCTGAGCGGAGACCATCTGGATAAAGCCTGACTTGAGCTCGAAATTGTTGGCGGCAATTGGAGGAATGACAATTGGATCCGTGTTGCCATCAACATGAGCTTGCAGCAATTCGATCATTGGGCGATTATCCGGAAGTGGCTCATTGTTGTTGTTATGCATGTTGTTGAAAGGCGGGTTGTTGTTATTATTATTGTTGTTCGGAGGTGGTATGTTATTGTTGTTTTGTACACCAGCCATGTCTAAGTTATCGAGAGGCTCGGGCTCTTGATAAGACGTGGATCGAGTGCGCATACACCTGCAAAAGAACGAACAAAGAAAAACAAAGCAAAAATATTTTTGGTTTTTATTGTTTTTTACTTTTTAGGATTTTTGAAAATTTTATATTTTTTAGTGATTTTTGAAAATTTTATGAAAAAGTAACGTTCACGGGGAACGGATCCCAAAATCCAAGTTCTACAAAAAACTTTTGATCTTAACGAGAGGAGCCGGCAGCGGCGCCATTTGATACAAGCATTTTCAATGGGTTCAATTTTAGTCTCGATATCCTCTCGAATTGATCTCAGTTAAAAGTGGAATGATTTGTTCTTGGTGACAAAAAGTGGATTTGGTTTTCTAGTCTACTAAACAGATAAGTAAAAATGGTAATGAAGTAAACTAAAAACAAGTAACAAGTAATAAGCAAAACTGGAAAAATACCCCGATTCGGAAAGATGGCTTATGCGGAAAGATTACACCATGCGGAATATTGAGGTCATTCGGAATAAGATCTCTATGCGGAATATCTATGCGGAAAAACAGGGCTATTCGGAATATATTGTCTATGCGGAAAATACTCCTTTATTCGGAAAGTAAAGACCATTCGGAAAGAAGGCTTATGCGGAACATTTGCTTCATTCGGAAAAATGACATCATTCGGAATATAAAACTCTATGCGGAAAAATGGCTATTCGGAAAAACATTCCGAGTAAAAGAAATTGCACACCCCTATTCGGAATATTGGAAAGTTCCGAATAAGACAAATTCAAAAATGGCTATTCGGAAAATGAGCCCTATTCGGAATATATGGGATATTCCGAATAAAGAAGAAATAAAACCTCTACTCGGAATAATTGAAATATTCCGAGTAAGGCAAACTAGAACAAGTCTATTCGGAATTTCTGGAAGATGAAGAACAGTAACAACAGTGACGAAACAGGGGACTCGGTTTTTAATCCAAATCGACTCCAATACTTAAAAAGGTTTTACCAAACTAACCAATAATCATTAACATACCAAAAGAAACAAATCCCACTAATAAAAACACTAATTCAACAACTTTTTAAGATCAAACTTGAATCAAATAAAAACTTAAGAACTTGCAAAAAGAGATGATGAAGAACAAGATTAATGAAAAGATGGAATGGATTGATTAAGGGAAAAGTAACAAGAGTATTGATTAATGATTACAAGATGAAAAGAAAAAGATGAAAATCACCAAACTCCCTAATGGAGTTTGTGATGAGACGAACTACAAAGCCTGGGAAAAAGGAAAATGAAAACTAACTCCCTAATGTGTGAAGGGAGTTTCTATTTATACTCCTAGTGGTTGGTTGGTGAGTGGGCTTTCTCCCTTTCTTCTTGTCTTCTCGTCTTTTCAGAAAAGTTGACGATTTCGATTCTGATTCGGGATTTGTTGTCGATTAAATCCAACTCGTCTTTTAATTTCTTCGTTAAATAGACTCGAGTTTCTTCGACTTATGAAAATCTTCCGTCTTTAGTCCTTTTCTTCAATAAATCTTCTAATAGGCCTAGTGACTTCAAATCTTTTGCATCTCTTGGACAATAGACTTCGTCTTCAGTCTTTTTCCTTGATAAAACCCGTGCAATCCCATGTTTTCTTTAATATTCATCCGGTTAGCTCTGAAATCACAATAAACACAAAAACCACGCATAATTCCAAACAAATGATATTAAATACGTGTTTTGGTCTTGTTTTAGCCCGAATTAAGTGGTAAAAGGATGGGTGTTTACACACCTATCAATCATGCATGATTCAACATGAATCATGCATGATTCAACATGAATCATGCATGATTCATACTGAATACTTTTTAGTATTATTAAAATTCTTGACCAGGTTCTCTAACAATTGTTATTCTCTAACAGGTTCTACCAGCACTCCAAGACCAAGTTTATACATTCATAGTGAGACACCCGGAGGATCTGTATATTGGGAACCAATTGTTCCGGACGAGTTGTTACCTAAGCAGGGAAAAAGATTTGATACAATGGAGGAATGTATTGAGTTTTATTCTGCGTATGCTGAAAAATCAGGATTTGAAGTTAAAAAGTCCACGCAAAAAAGAAATAGGAGTGGTGACGTTAAATCAAAGTACATCATGTGTAACCGGCAAGGGGTTCCAAAAGACATAAATGTTAACACCTTGGATCCTGCAAACAGTGGAAAGCAAACAAGGAATACAAGATATCGTGTAACAGGTTGTGAGGCACAAATAAAGGTTGATTTGGATTATGTTAAGAGAAAGTATGAAATAACCAAATTTATTGCTAAGCACAACCATCAAATGCTTCCGACAGAGTATAAGCATCTAACAAAGAAACAAAGAAAAATGACTCATGCAGAAAGAGTGTTTGTTGTGAGAGCTTCAACACAACTGAGACTTGGGGGAACCAAGGCACATACTGTGTATTCTAGTATCAAAGGGGGTGCTGAGTATGTGCATGGAACTAGTGATGATTTTAAGAATCAGATAAGGGATGTTAATGAATATATAGGAGAAAGTGATGCACAGATGCTTATAAATAAGATGGAAAACAGGAAGAAGTTTGTTCCAGGCTTTACGTTTCAGTATAAGGTTGAAAACAGCGAACTGGTTGCAATGTTTTGGGCGGACGAAGTAGATAAACGCAACTATGAAGAGTTTGGAGATATTATATCTTTTGATGCTACCTTCAAAACAAACAAGTAAGTTATTTTAGGATTCATTATAAATCATGCATGATTCATGTTGAATCATGCATGATTCATGTTGAATCATGCATGATTCATGCATGATTCATTGTGAATCATGCATGATTCATCTGATGAATCATGCATGATTCATCTGATGAATCATGCATGATTCTTCTGATGAATCATGCATGATTATTCAGATGAATCATGCATGATTCATTATAAATAATGCATGATTCATGTTGATTCTGTCTTTTTTGCATAATCTGTTTTTTTAATGAATCATATGCATGATTTATGATGAATCATGCATGATTTTTGTTGAATCATGCATGATTCAACATGAATCATGCATGATTTATAATGAATCATGCATGATTCATCAAATATATCATGCATGTTTCAGAATGAAACATGCTTGATTCATTATAAATCATGCATGATTCATTATAAATCATGCATAATCTGTTTTTATATTTTCTAATTGTACATTATTTTCAGGTACGATATGGTCTTTGTTCCATTCACTGGCATAGATAATCACAGAAAGTGCGTGAATGTTGGATCAGGATTGCTACTAAACGAGGACACAGAAGCTTATACGTGGCTTCTAACATCGTTCATGACTGCTCACGAAAAACAACCGACAATGATTGTAACGGATCAAGATGGGGCAATGAAAAGGGCAATTGAAGCAGTTCTGAAAGAATCAAAACACAGATTATGCATGTGGCATATCATGCAAAAAATCCCATCAAAGGTATTGCCATTTTCATAACCTTTTTTGAATCATTCATGATTCTTATAAATAATCTGTTATGATTTAATTACAGATATGTGAAGAAATTTATGATAAAACTAATTTCAAAGAACGTTTCAACAAATTGGTGTGGAATATGTTTATAGAGCCACAAGAATTTGAAGCAAGATGGTCAATACTTATTAAAGACTTTAAGTTGGAAAAACACAAGTGGATGACAAAGATGTATGAGCTTCGAAAAATGTGGTTACCAGCTTATTTTATTACGTCACCTCTGTTTGGCTTAATGAGAACTACTTCAAGATCAGAGAGTGAAAATGCGTTTTTTAAAGGTTTCACAAATCACGGGTCAACATTGGTCAACTTCATGATGTGCTATGAATCAGCAATGGAAAGGCAAAGGAGTAAACAAGAACATCTAGATTTCAGAACTTTTGATGCTGCCCCAAGATATAAAACAATGTTAGAAATGGAAAAACACGCGGCTAAAGTTTATACAAGGACAATATTTCTGCTTGTTCAAACAGAAATGTATGAATCTATTTGGTCTTGTCAAATAGAAGAGTTTAAAAAGGACGAGGGAGTTGAGATGGTTGTAGTTAGAGACACAAAGGCGGGTGCTTATAGGACACTATTCACAGAAGAAGGAAAAGAGATGGTTGTGCAGGAAGAAGACAAAGTAATAGACTACAAGGTTAGTGGATTTTTGTTAACAATCATGCATGTTTCATATATAATAAACAATGAATCATGCATGATTCATCTGATGAATCATGCATGATTCATTGATGAATCATGCATGATTCATGGGTGAATCATGCATGATTCATAAAGAATCATGCATGATTCTTCCATGAATCATGCATGATTCTTCCATGAATCATGCATGATTCTTCCATGAATCATGCATGATTTAGTAAGAATCATGCATGATTCATGGGTGAATCATGCATGATTCATGGGTGAATCATGCATGATTCATAAAGAATCATGCATGATTCATTGAAGAATCATGCATGATTTAGTAAGAATCAGGTATTAATACGTTTTTTTTTGCATCAAAACAAGGTTTTGCGTTCTCTTGAAGATGGATCTGTTGAGTGTACCTGTAGACATTTCATGCGTTACGGATTTTTATGTAGACATGTATTTTGTGTTTTGAAGAACCGTAATGTTCAAATGATTCCGGAGAAGTACGTTTTAAGGCGTTGGAGGAGGGATTTGATACCACTTTCATTAAGAAGAAGCACGAACAGATATGGAGAGAAAAACAAAGAAATGGAAATATTAACAAATGAGGCTAACTATGTAGTAGATGAGTGTTTGTTTTTGTTGAGTAAAGATAAAGAAAAGTTGTCGCAATTTGTGGAAAAGCTCAAAACTATAAAGAAGGAATTTGAGGTTCTAGTGCCAAGGCCTCCTTCACAGAAAACGGCAGACATGATTGAAGATATTTATGCTATTCAAAAGCCGAATAAGAATATTGTAAACAATCCTCATGTTGCTGCAATAAGAGGTGCTAAGAAAGGACAACATAGAAAAAGTGCAAGAGAAGTAGCTATCAATGCTAAAAAAAAGCAAGAGCGGAAGTGTGGACAATGTGGAGTGAAGACTAACAAACATACAAAAACAACATGTCCGGAAAATCCTAAATACATTGCTAAAGTCAAAAAGATTGATGCTGCGGCTGCTGCTGCAAAGGAAGCAAGGAATGCAACTATTGCGGCTGCTGCTGAAAAGGAAGCAAGGAATACAACTATTGCTGATGCACTACAAACAGGAACAACTGGTGCGGGTGCTGTGGCTGCTGCTGCAAATGCAGCAAAGAATGCAACTATTGCGGCTGCTGCTGAAAAGGAAGCAAGGAATACAACAATTGGTGCGGGTGCTCCTTCAATTGTTTTGTAGTACACTTATAATATTCGTTAGATTTGTTTTTTAATTTGATTTAACTGTATTAAAACTCTGAGATTGGAGTACTTAGTTTAATGTTTTGTAGTACACTTATAATATTTGTTAGATTTCTTTTTTAATTTGATTTAACTGTATTAAAACTCTGAGATTGGAGTACTTTGTTTAATGTTCATATAATATTCGTAATGAATCATGCATGATTCGTAATGAAACATCATATGTCATCCAAAAATCATGCATATGAGTCAGCAAGGTAACTACTGCTGATGCACTACAAACAGACTTATAATGTTCATATAATGTTCTATGAATCATGCATGATTCATAGTGAATCATGCATGATTCATAGTGAATCATGCATGATTTGTAATGAAACATCATATGTCATCCAAAAATCATGCATATGAGTCAGCAAGGTAACTACTGCTGATGCACTACAAACAGACTTATAATATTCATATAATGTTCTATGAATCATGCATGATTCACTATGAATCATGCATGATTCACTAGGAATCATGCATGATTCATAGTGAATCATGCATGATTCATAGTGAATCATGCATGATTCATAGTGAATCATGCATGATTCATAGTGAATCATGCATGATTCATAGTGAATCATGCATGATTCCTAGTGAATCATGCATGATTCATAGTGAATCATGCATGATTCCTAGTGAATCATGCATGATTCATAGTGAATCATGCATGATTCATAGTGAATCATGCATGATTCATAGTGAACCATGCATGATTCATAGATGAACCATGCAAACAGTTACATAACAGTAAAAAACTGAAATAGATGAACCATGCAAACAGTTACATAACAGTAAAAAAGATAACATAAAGTACCATCAGTTTTACGAACAAAAGATTACCAACATATAAGATCAGAATATAACATAAAAATACACTCCCATTTAACTACCATCCATTTTACGAACAAAAGTTTAACAAACTACAAATCAAACATCACTTTCTTTTTTTACCACCAGCATATGTCATATGAAAATCTTTCGATTTTGCAGCTTTAACATCCTTCCCAACCTCCTTCCTTTCTGCAGCTTTAACATCCTTACCAACCTCCTTTACTTCTGCATCTTTAACATCGTTCCCTTCTGTCTGATCTTCTTGGCCAGGCATAGTCTTTGGTGGATCACGCTCATTCCTGTTTTTGATTGCCTCTTGAATAATATCAACCCTTTTCTGGTGTTCATTCTCCGTCTCAAACTTGAAGGCCAACTCAAACATCTTCTGTTTATGAATGTTAAAATCATGCAACAAAAGCTTGGTAGCAATCCTATACCTCATACATAACAACTGTGAGCGCTGTTCCTTTGATTCTACATCAAACCCAACATCCCAATCTCCAACAGGTGTGCCAGTGTAAGATTCCATATGGATCATAGCAAATATTCCGCAATCTTCATAGTTACTCTCTGTACTCCAATTCAAACGTAGAATGCGTGGTTTGACTTTCATCATGGCCGATAGTTTGTCATGCCCATGCTCTTTTAGATGCCTGATAAAAAACTTTTTCTACAAAAAAAATTGTAAAAGAGAAACAATATAAAAGTCAATAAAAGATACAAGGATCACAAAACTCAAATACATTAATAAAACTCGATACATTAATAAAACTCAATACATTAATAAACAAAAATGATTTTAAACTTACCAAAGGATCACAAGCTGCTTTGTATCTTGAACTATAGGAATATGGTCCAGCATAAATGTTATCAATGATAAACATTGATGGATTCTCCAAGTTGAAAACAACAACATAAAAGTGTCCAGAAGCACAAATAGGAAAAAACACCAAATCAACATCCGAGAGGCGAAGTGCATCCTCATCATGCTGCAATTGAGTTGAAATGGCATCTGAAAAGACTTTCCACTGTCCATCTGGATCAAGAGTACTTTTAATAGTTCCTTCTGGCTGTTTACAGACAAGCGAAACAAAATTAGAGGGGATTCAAGATGAATCATGCATGATTCAAGATGAATCATGCATGATTCAAGATGAATCATGCATGATTCAAGATGAATCATGCATGATTCAAGATGAATCATGCATGATTCAAGATGAATCATGCATGATTTACAGAATGAAAAAAAACATCGCTACATGTGAATAGAAACTTACAATACAGCCAGTTGTAAAAAAAAGCCTTCTTAACCGCTCATTAACTTTACCAGCTTCCACCAGCTTCAACAATGTAGCCCGCTCCTCCAGGTTCAACAATGCACTCCAACTATCAATAACATTGTGGTCTAACCATAATCCAGGTGTCAATGTCTCCATGCTCACTCGTACAGATTTTTGCTCATAACCCGAATTAGTTTGGAAAACAGTTTCACTACAATTAGAAATAACAAACAAATTATGATACGTCATTCTTTAACTACAAAATCGAAAGCAAAAACTGAAATAAAGAACTTACTATCTATCGCCTTGCATAGCGAACAAACTATTCCCCAGTATAAACTCAAGCCTCTTTAGATCAGGACCAACTTCAGTTCTCTTATTCATAAAAGGAGATGACAACACAGAAGATGGCTTCCTAACTTTTTTCTTGGGAGATGAACGAGTAGAAACTCGTGGAGGCGTCTTGGGAGGCGAAACGTTGGTAGGTTCATTCATAATCATGTTAAACAAATTTTCCTGCAAAAAGTTCAAAAAATTTAATTATAAACATACATATGACCATATCATTATACAACTCATGAGGAAAAGTTAAAAATATACGTCATAAAAGGCATCTGAAAGCAGATCAATCACCTCTCCAACCCAATGAATGTTTCTTTCAAGCCACTGCGTGTAAGTTTCTTCAACATCATCGACTGCTGCTTCGTCTGCTCCTTCGTCTGCTGCTGCTTCGTTCCCGGGCTCAATGTCCTTTGTAGGTAACTCCTTTGCATCCGACTCTTTTGGCTTGTTTAAATCAACATTCTCGTCAGGCGAAGCATTGAAATCGTCAATATGAGTAGGTTCACCTTGAAACGAAATAGTATCCTTAAAAAGTCCCTCATATTTCTCAAACAATTGATGAATGTTCTCATCATTTGGAAATTCATTGTTCGCATCTCTTAAAAAGCATTCAAGTTCGGCCTTGTCTTTGGCAATGCTTGAAAGCTTTTCATTGATCTTTGTGCAAAAGGCCTACAAAAATGAAATATATAAATCATGCTTGATACATGTAGAAAAATTCATGATTCAGTTGAATCATGCATGATTCAGTTGAATCATGCATGATTCAGTTGAATCATGCATGATTCAGTTGAATCATGCATGATTCAGTTGAATCATGCATGATTCAGTTGAATCATGCATGATTCAGTTGAATCATGCAAACTCAAATTATTATAACACTTGACAAAAATAATTGAAAAAACAATAAAAACCGTAAAAAGATACGACAACACACCTGTTTACTGGAAAAACCACTTTGTTTTTCTTCACTTTGTTTACCCACATCAAAAAAACCTTCACTTTGTTTCTCTTCGGACGCAGTCCATTCTGGCTGCAACTCCAACATCCCAATAATATTATCTTGCACCTCTAAATCCTGCCTGCGATGCATGTTTGTTGTATTCCAATTCAGAATAGCAGGTCTGGACCGAAGAACAGGATAACGATCAAATTTTGTTGAATCCAAATACAGCAGCTGTTAGGAAAATAAAAATTATTTCTTGTTAAAAGTTAAAAACAATATAAACATTAAATAAAAAAACACAAAAAAAACGTAAAAATGTATATATGCACACACTTACAATTAAAAAACACAATGGCCCAATGTAAAAACCAGCCAAAGTATTCGGTTTCGTGCTATTTCCAAGACACTTGTATAAGAACTCACACCAATCAATTCCAGCAATATCCGTATCCTCACGAATACGCCGAACAATAGTTAGATCAGGTATTGCTTTCATTGTGTAAGCTGTACACAACCCAACAGAAAATAGAGTAAGAAAATTGACTTTATACATAAAGTCAACTTCTGTTGCTTCATTAAGTTTCTCTTGAATATCAGAAGCACGAAGTAGTTTCCATGGTTTATCAAACTGTTTTAACCACAACAACACAAACGGGTCATCCAAAGCTCTCTCAGGTAGATCATATAAAGAAGTTCCACCAATGGGAAGTCCTAAAATATCCTTAATCTTTTGAGGAGTAACAAGAATCGAACACCCGTTTAAAAGCTTAAACTGATAGCTCTCCTTATCAAATGCTCTAACAGCAAACCTCCCTAAACGCCCAGGTAAGGTATCTATTTTAATGGAACGAAATGAAGAAAACCCAATACTTCCCAAAAACTTATCAATGTCCAACCTGCTATCTCGAATTGCTGCGAAGAAAGAAGTAGGCACTGTCCTAGATTTTATAATTGGAAACTTGAGTAGATACTTATCTCTTTCACTCAAGACAACCTCTCCACCTTCAGAAGTCTTCTTATGCTTCTTCCCAGGTTTCTTAACACCCTCTTCATCTTCCTCTTCATCTTTGACATTGTCCTCATCAGATTCCTGCTTTTCAACCTTCACTTTTCGGGGACCTTTTTTTACCCCAGGCTCTTTCTTAACTGCATCGTCATCTGACTCCTCTTTATAGTCACTCACAACATCCGACACTATTCTATCTACAAAATCAGTAGATCTCTTCCTCTTCCCAACTGGTTCCTTCTTAACAGTAGCTTCTTTCTTAATATCAGATGGTTCTTTTTTAATAGCAGCACTAGACTTTTGTGAAGGAGCTTTTGCCTTTGGCATTGCACTAGTTCTTGGTTTTTTTTCAGCGACAGGAGGTGACGTAGATCCTTTATGACCTATAGATTTCTGACGCTTGCTTGTATCACGTTGAACTGCAAAAAGTAAGAACACAAATCAGTTAAGTGCTAAGAAGTTACAAATACAAAAAAACATATGCATGATTTAACAAACATGATTCATGAAGAATCATGCATGATTCATGAAGAATCATGCATGATTCTTCATGAATCATGCATGATTCTTCATGAATCATGCATGATTCTTCATGAATCATGCATGATTCTTCATGAATCATGCATGATTCTTCATGAAAACAAATACACAGCTATCTAAAAAAATTTCTATCTTCGTGATTAATTTCTTCAAAAACTGAACATAATAAACGTCGATCAACTTTACATAAATCTCTTTACATGAACTACGCATAACACCTCAACACTCCTCATATCTTCCAAACACCCAAAACACAAAAATAAGATCATTCTCGCAAACGACCACTTTATCAATCCATACATACACATATCTCCTACACAGTAACATCACTTATTAGTCCATACCACAAACAACTCCATTTCCTGTTTCCTATAACTGCATCGACTACCAATCTACAATATCATCAATCTGTAACAGACCAACGAAAAGGCAACTATACTTTGAGTAGTTGGTTAAAATTCGGACTCGGAAGTTTAGTTAAGAACAAAAGGATAATCAAACTAATACGAAATATCACATTTGAGCATGGGTACGAAATGCAAACATCATGTTTCATTCACTTTTCCTCTTTACACCATTTCATCAAACAACTAATTAAATCACTAGCTCAAATGAGTCCACCAACCCTGTCCCAAAAATGAGCAACTAACTGATACCTACACTTCATATTTCGACACTAATACAAACTAACTTCCACTTTAACACTACCTAGTCATTCTTAGTTCAACTTAACGACGGATTAAAGCACGATTCTAAGAAGCTGGCAACTAAACCAGAAATAAAGTCAAGTTTTGGTTCATATTTTCACCTGAACTCTGGTTTTCGGTACTCATATTTACCAACTACTCTTTGGCAATTTATTTTCACTTGTTTTAAATCAATAAGTCCACATACCGGTACCTAAACTCCGGATCTCAACACTTATATAAACTAACTTTAACATCATAAGCATAACTACTACAATTTAAACAAAACATATACATTACATACTAGTGCATTAAACTTTATTTAAAAGAAGGAAAAAAACAACCCCAAATGGTGGGTTGTGGATACCTAGTGTGTCAAAATTCCGAATTTTAATCCTACGCGAACAAACACAATGGGTTTCCCTTGAACCCAAAACCCATGACCCAAACAAATTGATTAGGCAAGTAGTCAAATTGGTAATATACAAACTGTCCTTGTTAGGATGCTTGTCTAAGCTCAATAAATGGGCTTATGAGCTTACATGAATTTGAAAAGGCCGATAAGCTCATTGTTAAGGCTTGCAAAATTTTAACTTAATAAGCTAAATTTGACGGCCTCGTGAGCTCTTACAAGTGAGCTGATTAGGAGCTCTTACAAGTGAGCTGATTAGCTTTGACAAATTCAAATAAGCGGATATAAATCACATTTGAGCATTGGTACGAAATGCAAACATCATGTTTCATTCAAACACAAACATTATTCACTTTTTAACTTCTTTAGGAACAAAATTACTGCTATAACTATGCAAAACTCATAAGTCATGACTAAACCGAAAACTCGTTCAGAAATAAATAAGCATAAAAATAAGCCTAAAAATAAGCATAAAAATCATAAACAAGCAGTAAATTAAAAAATAAACAAGCAGTAAATAAGCCTAAAAATAAACATAAATCAACTAATAAACAAGCAGTAAATTAAAAAAAAAGCATAGAAACAAAAAATAAGCATAAAAATAAGCCTAAAATCATAAAAATAAGCCTAATTAACAACCAGTAAATTAAAGCTATTAATAACAAAAAGAAGCCTAAAAATCTTTAAGAAAAGCACAAAAACAGAAATAAGCATAAAAATAAGCAATATAAACTCAAAAATAAGCATAAAACAATTAAAAATAAAAATGAAAAGTATTAGGGTTTCAATCGGAAATGGAGTTTAAAGCAATATAAACTCGATTACCAGGAGCCAGTACGCTTTTTTTAGGAATAGAATCCATCTCTGATCGATTGTTAGGGTTTCAATCGGATATGGAGTTTAAATCATGATCGGAGATCGATTGGAGAGTGATTGGGGGTGGAGGATATGATTGGGGGTGGTGGTGGTGGTGGTGGCGGAGATGATTGGGGGTGGTGGTGGCGTAGATGATTGGTGGTGGCGGCGGAGATGATTGGGGGAGCGTCTGATGAAGATAAAATGAGATTGGGGGGAGCGGGGAGTGAAAGAAAAAGATGGGGAAAGAGTTTTTTTTTTTTTTTTTTTAATTTAATCTGGACCGTTAGATGTAAATAAAATGGATGGCTAAGATGAGTCCATTGGGACTTTGCTAAAAAGTGGGACTATGTTGAACTTTTGGCGCTATTTTTTTTAATGATTTTTCGTTTTTTTAATTTAATGATTTTTCGTATTTTATTTTTAATATATGTTTTTTTAATGAGTTCTCGCATATTTATTTTGCTAAAAATGTTTGTTTTAAAAACGATCCTTGAAAGAATCGAACTAGCGTCTTATGTGACTTTCTGTGTTTAGTAATCATGCTTAACCACTAGGCTAACACTATTTTTTGTTTAGATCTTATAACTTAACATATATAAACTCATGATATAATATTACTGCATATTTAAAGAGGATAAATATTAGATTTATTGGTGTTATCGAAGCCTGGTTTAAAACACCATTCTTTTTATACGAGCCTCTCTTACCATGATCGACCATATTTTTTTCAAACTCTAGCGTTATTTTTTTTAAAATCTAGCGTTGAAATCGGCTAATGATGAGCTGGGATTAGAACGCAACTGTATCAAGTCTGCTCCAGATGCAAAGCTCAAACCTTTAGTCGGAGATATCTGATGAAGATATATTTTCGATCAGGATTAGCACCAGTATAAAAAAGAACTGCCGCCCATCAGAAACTTTGCAGCATCAAAACCAGTACGTATCTTTATATTTTTTTTAACGGCTGATCACACGTGTCTTCATATAAACCTTAATATCATTGGTTATACTTTATAGTCATGTAGATCATTAAAGGATTACATATCTTGTGTGTGTCACAATTCCTTACACGGTTATTGTTTTTATTGTAGCTCAACGAAAAGTGTGAGAGCCTAGAGATCCTGGAACAAGAAAGACATTGCTTACAAAGGTATGCATGTTATGTTATGGCTAATTTGAAATTCCATATTCTTTATCTAATTATGAGAATAAGGTTCAGTCACCTATGCAATCTAAAAAAGAGTAGTAAATGTCACCAATTCAGCCATCACGACCACCACTGTCGAGTTATGGTTTGGCTGTATCAATTACTATTATGAGGTGACTCAACATTTGTAGTTGTACGGGATAGCTCCTACATTATACTATCTTCGCAACCTCGAACCTCAAAATGCCTCTCTTTCTTTCAGAATTCAGTGCTTCATGTTGTTCCCGATGATGATCGGGTTAGGAAGTCCTCGTCTTCAAAAAACCCTCAGACGGAAAGGCTCTAATGTTACCCGTAAAACCAGTAAAAACATCTTCACAAGGTACTCTATTCACATGTATAGCACTTTTAATACATTAAAGTATCATTTATTTTTATTTAGCATATCCGATAAGGTTTTAGGCTCTGCTTCGTATCTAGATTTTGGAGATTGTGATCAAGTATGCGAGTATTGTTATGCTGGTTTTTGGTATGCCGAATGCCTCAAAGTGTATTCACCAAATGGAAGAACCAAATATAACTGATGTTGTATAGGTGGGTGAGTCAATTTACCACATCCAAGGGATCCTCCAGAGATCATTAAAGAAATCTTTACAGATAATCATTTTATGGAACACATTCGTGCTCATAAGATGATGTTCTTTATGACCTCTGTTGGGGCTAAGATGGATGATTCGGTTAATAACGGATCAGGGCCATATGTCTCATTGGATGGGATCTTAATGTCGACCTTCAGATCAAAATCGAAGGTTCTTAATTATGTTTATGTATGACACAAACAATGAGGTTTTCATTGTACTTTGTTATTTTGTTGTGGTGGGGATCTAAAACCTGAAATCGTCGAGACTGTAATTCAGGTGTTTGATGAATTTAATTTATTTGGTAAAGCTATTTAGAGCAGAAAAATACATATGCATTGATAAAGAACCTCCTAAGTTTAAAATTAGGTTATACAACAGTGGGAATCAGATGTGCTATGATGCTCCTAATTCAGGATCGCTTGGTGCCATTGTTTATGACAATAGTGATGGTAGAATCTGTTTTGAATACATTTGCGCAGGATTATTTTGATGCAAACATTACGAAGATGAAAGTCAAACCATGTTACTTCCCACTTTTTGCGTCCGAAGCGGTTCTGTAAAAGGGGAAGGATCACATTGAGGGTTTTCCCCCTGAGGTATATAGTCTATGAAGATTCTATTTACACTTTTAATTGATTGGTGTTTTGGCTAGAATGGTTTGAAATGTTACACCAACACATCATTTTTTTTGTTTATATCGCCAGTGACACACAAGCTTTTGTTAGCGTATTGGATGAGTTGATTAAAATTATGTCGAGCGTAGTGTGACATTACAATGTGGCAAAAGAAATATGGTAAGGATTTCATTTGAGCCAAAAACCTGGAACAAAATATAGTCGAAATTTCTGACCAGTTAGTAATTTTTTTTAAAAAAATTTAAGGTAAAGAAAAAAATGTCCGTTTCCTTAAATCTTATAGTAATGGAGATACATTATAGTTGCAAAGATACATGGGCCGAATGATGTGGCGAATATGGGTTGAATGGAAGTGTATGAGTAAAATAAATTGCCATTTGCAGGTTAACCCAAACACCCCTTATAATGTTGTTCTTGCAGGCAGTTACAAAAATTGATGTGAAACGTGTTGGTACCGGAACCACAAGTACGTTTTAGCTCTAACTCAAATTCCTGAAATACCCTTGACTCCAAACCAACTAAAGCTGCTTCAAAGGAAACTAGCCATATTGGACTATTGCAGAAGATTAGCTCCAAAATCAAGAAAGGTGAATAAAAAAATTCTACGTTTCTTACTTTTTCATATCAGCAGAAGTCAATTGTATTATGTCCTCATCTTTGATTTGATTTACTTTTTATGTAGTTTTCCATGAAATGTTGGAACGTAAGGCCTCTGCTCATCCTTTTGAAAACATTCAGTCGTTTTTTCCTCCAAACTCTTGGCTTGGTTTGCACTGGTATCGTCATTACATATGCTCATCCATTAACGTTCTCTGTTTTTCTTTTTATGTTCTTATTATTTATGTTTTGATTGCATTATTCAAAGCATAGCCTAGACGTGATGCAGCTAGAGTTCTGTGTGTTCTATCAACAATAAGTCCTATTTACATTTTAGTAATTATTCCCTAATTAATGGCTAATGTTCTGTGTGTAGGCAGGAATGCTGCGAAGGATGTACCAATGGATTGGGTGTAGACCAACTTGAAACATGAAGGGAAAATCTGGTATCTTGACTATATATTGTTAGATAAATCAAGGCAGTAGTATGACAAGTAAAACCAAACATAAACCTTTAGTAATCAGTAACATATAAGATTATCTGATGGTTATGTTGGTTATGCTGTGCAGGCTGAGGAAGAGTGATAAGGATGAAGACGATAAATTTTACCGAAGTTGAAGTCAAAGGCTGTCATTCCACTGGATACGGGGAAACCATTCAAAAAGCAAAGATGACCGAGCTCCATCCTTCTACTATCTAATAAATATAATCAGATTATAGTGTGTTCGGCAAGCTCATTTATTTTTAAGAATTATAGATAAAAATGACCAAAAAGGAGTCTTCCTGTTGGGAAAAAAGGATTTGAGGTTTGTGTAAATGAAGTGAAAGGTAAGGAATAAATGTGTTTCTCTCTAGATATTAACCAGATTTCCTCAAACTCTTCTTTAATTTGACCCGTTATGAACCCGTTCATATTTAGACGAACAATTTCCATCTTTACTTTACTGTTTTTTGGTTTTTGATGTAACTGCAGGCTTCACCTTCCATAAGATTCTGCAAGGAAGGAAGTCTGTTGGGAGTTTCAACAACGGATTTATTAATGTATCTGATAGACTTCTTTCATCACATAAATATAAGGAAAAAATTGTTTCCGTGGATGTATATGAAATGAGCTTCTTTGCGTACTTGCTTTAGTGTAAGCTATGTGTTGAATGTCCATATGTGTATCCTATGCGCCTTTTTTAATTGAAACATATACAGTGGAAATTCGTTTGGTCCTACTCCTCCACTGGGTTTTTTGTTTCAAATGTAAGTATCTAAAAAACATCTTTGTTTTAATTTATTTTTTATTTATATATTGCTGTCAACTCATACATACCTTTTCTAAACATGTCGAGATTAGTTATTGGCAAAAAAATGAATAAAAAGATCCGCGACAAAACAGAAATCAAGGTGGTATAAAACTATCGTATGAATTTTGTCAAGACCAGCTAAAGATTAAATTTTATGTTCTTTTTTTCTCTTATATATTATTGTGTTCAATATTTTATAGATTAGGATCTTGAACAGACTGTTTAACCACACATCATAGAGCCGACTCAGACCCACTGTGAGCCGGCGTTGGTGGTCCCATTGATGGAGGGTACACAACTGGTGGTGCAAACAAAGGTGGTACACATGCGGTGGGTTCATAGTAGGGCCTGGTTCATAGATGGCGGGTGGGCCTGACGTGGTGCTAGAGGCTGATCTCACAATAATAGCAGATCTCCTTCATCAGGTACACATAATTATTGTTACATTTAGGATTAATTATTTCTTATAATCAGATTCCTGCATAAATTTTGCATCTCTTTTGTATTGTTAAAAGAACATCAAGAAGTTGAGATTAAAATGTTACGAAAAAGTGATAATAGAGTACTTTAGCATCGACGAAAAAAAAATACCCATAGAGATACCTTTGTTTTAAGATTTTTAATGGGTGTTTGGGGCTGATTTCAAACATCAGTTTAAAGGGGAATCTAGGCTGCGGCTTAAACATGTAGTCTAAAAGTGGTCCGCTTTCTCATATATTGTGCTTATTTCGAAATAACTAATCATGGGGGCATGGGGCATAAGTAATTTATATTTATAAGTAATTCGGAAAAAAACACATATTTACACAAGTGATTGTTAATGCAGCCATTGGTGGTGTTACAGCATACAATAACTTCAAGTTAAAAAAAGGAAGCCACTGGAGCCAGCATCTCTGATATACTGAAGTCCCCATCAGCAGGTTCTTCAACAAAAACATCTACTCAGTAATTGGCTGGAGATAGAAGAACATTCATTATGACCCCCATAATCAAAATACTTTTTTTCTCAACTTTATGAATATTGCAATTGGTATAATAGTTGCTATGACTCTTTGGCTTGGAATCACTACCTACCTCTATATATCTATTGCATTTTCTCAGATGTTGAAAGAAGTCGAGAAGTATATTTAGTATTCGGAAAAATCTCTTAACGTATTTGCAGGTAAGAAATGTAAACAACTATAATACATATTGGACTAACGTGTAGCGCCAGTAGCTCTAACACTTAATGAACGACCCATTTCTTTGGAAATGCTCGACACTCGACAGGATATTCAAACGTTCCTTTTTATTAGATAATAAAAGGTGTCTAAGTTTGGGCCTTAGTAAACTCCGAGGTCCCAATGCAACACCAACCTATATCTACGGCTATCTTCTGGCTTCCATAAAATCCTTAACTGATTTGCTAATGGGTCCAATAGTGTTATTTGACATTAGTGGGAATGAACAGGGCCGTGCAATGCAACATTGACAGTGTTGACAGTCACGGTGAAACCTACAGATATAATTAAACATCAAAGCCCTAAGTATGACTGTGTTTCCTAAGGATTAAATCTTAAGTTTTTAATTTTAATATGTATATATGTTGTCTAAGGACCTGATCTAATCTGTGTGCTCATTGAATTCATTTTTTAATGATAACTATAAATTTTACTACACATGTAACATAATCTTTGATGTAAATACACATTTTATGATGAGTTTCGCAATTTTGTTGGTAAATTAGTTGAAGTCTTTTTTTTTTTTTTTTTTTGGTAAATTAGTTGAAGTCACTCACTCAAATTTTGTTGGAGTATATTATAATTGGCAAAAAGGAGTATTTATCTAAATGTCTTTGGTATTTCATTTCTGTAAGTTTGAATTGGCTACTTCGTATGTGACATTTAATTTTTTTTATCATATCGGAGAGTTGAGTATACAACCATTTGAGTACACAACGATTTTTTTTATCATATTACATGGTTATGCATATGTTAATGGAATTTTTATTACATAAACAATACCATGACCATCATCATATCATAATAAACTTGCATCAAGAGGTTTTGTGAATAATAAAAAACATTAACATTTTAAGTTAGAGTGGTTGAATTAAAACAACAAAGGATTTTGTCAATAATGTTTTTAAACCCGGGTTTTAAATTGACTCGGTCAAGTCACCAGGTTTGGGTCAATCTGGATTAACCCGGTTTTTTTTATAAAAAATTTCTTCATATTTTTAATAATTAACAAAAATTAATTATTAAAACCATAAAATTTCCGTATATTGAAGATATAAGTTTTAACAAGCAATATAATATGTAAAAATAAAATTCCGTCGCAAATACGTAAAATTTACTTTTTTTCTAAAAAATGTTCAAAAAATCAAAACCTGGCCGAGTCTCGAGAACCGGGTTGACCGGGTCACCCCAAACACGACGGGTCTATCCAGGTTTCAAAAATGTGAAACCCAGGTCAATATTTCCTTTTTTTTGGGCCAGAACCGGGTCAGCTGATTGACCCGACCGGGTTGACCCGAGTCTAAAAACATTAAATTTTGTCCCTTCGGTTAAAAGATTATTCTAAATTTAAAAAATTATTCAATTTTAATGAGTTTGACATAAGTCGTGTTATTTTCTTAGCAATGAACTTTTATTCCGCTAAGCTACGTAATGTATATAAATTAAGATATCATGGTTATCAATTGTTCGTTACTTAGGCATGGTAGCTTTAAGAAATAAGGTAAAATGTGTTGTACCTTAGTAAAATTTTGATGTCCCTTCTGATTTTAGACATTCATTTATGTTATATTTGTCAATATGAAAGTCATCCATGCATTGCTTTAGTATAATTATTACAATAATATGGTTCCGTGTTGCAAGTGATCACCACTCCATGTCTTGGTTATACTGATCAAATCAAGCTCGATCATAGTTCTTAGGCCGACCAAACAAAGGATAGAACTATCTTGCTTCCGTTTAGTGGATACTCTTTTTTTGTTCAATATTGGATTATAATCATGATGTAACTCCCTTTATCATGCTAACAACATAAATACATAAATTATAAATTATAGCCCACACATCTACCGGAGACCATGCATGAAGCTAATGATATAAATTATAAAATAAAATAAAAACTTTAATTTGGTATCGGATAAGAAATTTGGAAGACATTTTGTTTCTAAAATATGTTCACATAGTCGAAATAAAAAATCACAGACACATTCTAATCTACATTTGGATTATCTAACAATTACTGAGTTTTGTGATATCAAGACATTCTCATTACTGTTAAATATACCATGATAAAAAGGATTTATGAAAAGACGGGGCCTTGGCTAATTATATGTTGCCATTTAATGTAGGTGCAACAAAACATGATAAATAACGAATAAAAAAACCTATAAGGCCAAATAATCTTCTCTTGAAAGCCATAATATATATACGAATAACAATAAACTATAAAATACACTACTTAAACTATTAAAAATAATAAACTAATAGAAGACTAAACAATAATCAAAATATGTATCCGAAATAACATAAGTTTAACAAAACAATTGTCAAACCCTAAATAATACTTATTTCAATGTTTAAACTAACTACAAAAATATAAAAGCTCAAATGCTTAAAAAAACAATTATCAAACAAGCATTTAGAAAATAAAACACGTAGAGAAAACCATAAGTCATACCTGCCCATCGGACGGGTTTTGCAACTAATATATATATATATATATATATATATATATATATATATATATATATATATATATATATATATATATATATATATATATATATATATATATATATATATATATATATATATATAGAGGAGGGTTAACGTGAGACCTTTTTTAAAGTTAATAAAATGAGAACTAATTTGCACCGTTAGATCTTCTAATTGGTGTTAGATTAGATGGATATTAAATGAAAACCATTGTATTAATTAAATAGTGTTACAAGGGTATTTTAGAGAACTCTAATTACACTTTGTGAACAAATTTTTGTTGATTCTCTAGGTACCGATCAATTTTTCTAATTTCACATACATAATTGGTACATTTGTTTATACTACTATTTCACCAATCATTTTCTAAAAGTAATTTACGAAATAAGAAAAACTATTGTTAAAAAATAATAATAACAGCAAGCAAAAAACACTTGATACATGTAGCACATAAAAACTACAATATATATAAATTACAAATGTTTACACAAACATTAGTGGTGCACATTAACACTTTTCAATTAGTAAAAGCTGTATCAAAAACGACAAGAACGTATAACCTTTGACCATGATTTTTTATATACTTTTGAAACAATCTAACTAGTTTTTGATACACACCGAAACCCAACATCATTGTTTGGCAGATCTGATACACATTATAAGATAGGACTGGTGTACAGACGACACGTCTCATGATTGTACCAATGTACCGACGACACATCCGAAGATGGTACGGGTGTACCGGCGACACATCCAAAGAGGGTACCGGTGCACCGGCGACACATTCCAAAGAGGGTACCGGTGTACCGGCGACACATTCCAAAGAGGGTACCGGTGCACCGGCGACACATTCCAAAGAGGGTACCGGTGTACCGGCGACACATTCCAAAGAGGGTACCGGTGTACCGGCGACACATAACCGGTGTAGCAGCAGTAGCAACAACACAACGACGACGAGGCAAAATCCGATGACAATAATGGTACATCAGCGGTATTAGCCAGAAGCATGTTCACCGGATCTAAACAAACATATCGTTTCCATGGTTTCCGATGACGAGGCAAAACCGATAACAAAGCCTCACTGAAAAAAGGTGTGAGGTTCATATCTATGACTTGCTCGCCAGAATCAATTAATCAATAAGATGTATGTGAAAATGATTGGTGTTATTTTATTTGCTATGGATAAATATTTTTTTAATGAATCTAGAAGCATGCGTGTATTTTTTTTTTCTATGAATCAATAGAAAAATGAAAGTGAACGTGTACTACATGTGAAATTGTACTACATGTTAATAACAATTGAAAAATGTACAATGTCTACAATACCCTTTTGAGAATATAATTAATTTTCAATTTTTGTAGTGATTAAAATCCACATGTCAATCATTAATTGAGTTCTTATTTTTATAACATTAAAAAGTTCTTATTTGATCTAGATTCTATATATATATATATATATATATATATATATATATATATATATATATATATATATATATATATATATATATATATATATATATATATATATATATATATATATATATATATATATATGAATATATATATGAATATATATATATATATATATATATATATATATATATATATATATATATATATATATATATATATATATATATATATATATATATATATATATATATATATGTATAGATATATAGCACTAAATTACACTATAACGGATATCACCACTATAATAACATGATTATATATATATATATATATATATATATATATATATATATATATATATATATATATATATATATATATATATATATATATATATATATATATATATATATATATATATATATATATATATATATATATATATATATATATATATATATATATATATATATATATATATATTGCACTAAATTACACTATAACGGATATCACCACTATAATAACACGACTTATAACATTTCAACTACACGTTTATATTTTTATCACATTACAAACAAGTTTCACACTTTTTAAGAAACCTAAATCTTGCGTTTTAACTACATACAACACATACATTCACTAGACACCTTCAAATTAACCAAATCTACCCTAATCTAAGTCTTGTACCACGAAATCTAACTTAAATATTTAAGATCTCCCTAAATCCACCAAATTTAGCAAATCTATGCCACCTAGCTGAAACATATATGAAACATTCGGCTTATGTTTGTTCTAGAAACACTAAACATTATCCCACATGTTGACTGACAACCTTGTACAATCCTAAGAAGTTATAACCTAGTACTTTGGCAAACCTTTATCCCTTTGACCCCTTGAAATGCGGTTACCACAAGAGAGGAAGGGGCAAGTGTACAAACATTGCAATTAAGGAATGGTACTACCTAAGATACATTAGATTTGTCAAAATCTCCCAAGATCTTCACACTTCCTATATTGGCCGATTATAACAAAGAAACACAAATGCATATCCTCACATCTCTCCCTCTCTCGGCATACATTAAACACACACTCCAAATCCTTAAAACACATGTACTATCCAAATCTTTGTTCTTCCTCATTAATAACTAATATTTACTTCAAGTAATAGGACCACAAACACCTAGCCACGAAAAGAAGCAAAGGAACACGAGTAATCACACTCACTTCACATAATTCTCATAGATCTAGTAGAGAAGGTTACAGGATAGCTAGTTCATTCATCTATTCGTTCGTCACCCTAAGGAAACAAGTAAGTTTTACGTACTTATTTCATCATATACCTATAAACATGCACGTGAACATGAAGAACACGCAATAGTAGATCTTGAACGAGTCACATAAGAAAAACCATGGTGAAAATCACCATGCACACGCAAAACCCTAGAGAAACAAACCCTAGGATGCCTCGGCTTGATTTTCCTTTGCGTTTTAGTGTTTAGATTAGAACCATACAAGTTTTGATTAGTCATTCTTAGATCTACACTAATCTTAGAAAATCTAGTAGCTTAGCCAAGCCTTAGCCGAATATAAGCTAGTAAGCCCATTAGTTTGCTTATCGGGCTTATAAGCCCAAGAAAATTTGACAAGAAATAATCCGGCCCATTAATACTAATCGAGCCTTAGTAGCCCACTTGGCCCAATAGTAACTTGCGAAGCCCATTTGTTATAGCTAAGCCCAAACTGAAACCCACTTAGCTCATAAAGCCCACTTAAGGCCCATAAGCTCACTTTCGGCTTATTTGTCATAAGCTAGCTTATTTAAAATATTTTTAGACTTAATAAACTTGTATAAGCCCAAAACATAGCCTAAACCATTAAAAATCCAACCGGGCCCCTTAATGGGCCAAGCCGAGCCCACTAAGCTTTTAAGCCCATATTCGGTTTACTTTTTGGGCTATTTAAAAACATTTGTGAAAGTATTGTCCCAAATTGTAATATTAAAAGTTTCGTGGCATAATTGTGAAGTTATAAACTTTTGGACACAAACAGTAACTGTTAGACTTACTTTTTGCTAAACTGGCGCCTTTCACGTGAGTTGTACTAGATATAGACCTATTGCTATATGCAGCGACTAAAGTTGTCTACAATGAATAGTCTATAATAAATAGGTCTATAAATACCCCCCATGACTCTTCATGGGGGTGTGGAAGAATATGGTAACTTTCTCTTTGTTTTCATTTCACTTGAAATAAAACACACACTTTTTTTTACCTCTTTCTACTTTCTCTCACTAGAACACCAAAATGATAAACATGTTCTTCGATCATCCACGACCCCCCAATATAGGTGGTTTTTTATGCTTGCCAATTGGTATTAGAGCTAACTAGAGGTGTTATGTATCCGTGTGTTTGTGTTCGTGCTTGTCCAAATGTGTACCGTATGTTTGTGTTCGTGTTTATCCAAATCCAGATTCGTGGCTGTTTGTTTCATCAGTACCATCAGTTTCTTTCTTTCTTTTCGTCAGATTTAACATCTCCATCATCCACCATTATCATTCTTTCATCCATTTTTATGTGTTTTTTTATAGAAAATTGTTTTTGGTTAACAGTTTTTTATTCTTTATATCAGTTTTATTTTCACCATCAATATCCGTCAATCCATTCGTCCATTTGTCCTCCATCATATCAAACTTTTTTAGTTTTTCTTGCAGATCTACGTTTTCAGTTTTATATCCGTTTTTTTTATCATCAACATCCACCATGATCAATCAGATGTTTTTAGATCCATTATTTTTGTCAGTTTTTTAAGATGAAGATGAGCAGATCACGGATCCGATTTTTTTTGTAAAAGGATTGAAAAATCATAGATCAATTATTTTCAGAAAAACCATGAAAAAGTTAAAACCCTAATTATTGTGAGATGGCTTGTTTCTAAACATTGCGAGACTGGGGGTTTGAAAATATTGCAAGATTGGGGGTTTGAAAACATTGCGAGATTGGGGGTTTGAAAATATCGCGAGATTGGAGGTTTGAAAACATTGCGAAATGAAGTTTATAAAACATTGTGAAATGATGTTCTCCATTATTGCGAAATGGTGATTGTAAAAAAAATAAATGAGTTTAAATCAAGTAAAAGGAAAAAAAATCAGATTAAGACTCTTTTCATAACAATCTACTTCAATTCGAATCTAAACATGAAAAAAATCACTTCATCAATTAGATCTCAGTATCAACTTCGTGTTTGACATGCATGTCAAGATCTTTGAAGATTTATACTCATGAATTTATATCATCATCGATCTATATCATAAATGAAAACACATCATACCTACCTGAGACCCTCCAAAGGATCTTGAAACCGATATTATTCCTGCTAAGTGTGGTTGGTTGATAGCAATAAAATCAGGATCTACAAATACAGTTGCTACAACATCATCACTTATGATTAGAATTGAAAATATGAGATTGGAGTTTTTGGTCAACTGCTTTGATGCGGATATGGAGTATTGATTAGAATCGATAATAATATATGTATGGGATTATGTTTAGATGCTGCTTAAGTTTGAGATGGATATCACTTTGATCTTTGTCAAATGGGACAGACGAGAAAGAAAGTGGTGATGGTTTAGAGAGAAGAGATTAGGTTTGCTTAAGACTGAAGCTTTTTTGGGTCCATTAATGTTGGGTCTATTATGAGTTGATGTGACAAAACTATAAGACAAGGACTAAATCTAGCATATGGTGAAACTACAAGCTGGTGGACAAACTTGTAGAAGATATTAATTCAAAAGATTTAGTTGTTTATTTGATATTATCTTTTGTAATAGCTGTGGTTGGTAGTATATAAACAAACCACCAGCCGTAGGTTTCTCACTCATTCACAATGTAACCTACAAGCAAAGTGTGTGTTTTAGGCATGGGATACAATGTATAAATGCCTAGGTTATTTGTGTTTAAAGATTAATGCAAGTAACGTTGGGGAGAAATTCATCTTTTGTACACCTTGTTTATGTATTTTGTTCAATTCCGCTATGCTAATCACATATGAACGAGATGCATTCCTAGTAGCTAAAAGATCTAGGAATCTTAGGATTCCACAATTGTTATCAGAGCGGGTGGCTCTTGATGCTAGGATCGACGAGGTGTTTGTTCGTTCTTGGGAAAAAGAAGAAAAACCCGTCTAGGGTTTATATGCAGTTTTGTGTGCGCAACAGTATTCAGAAGGGCATATCTCCTTCGTTAACTGTTAGATCGTCGTGATTTTTTTGGAGGTTCTTGGCACATGTGTCTAGGATCTCACCAGTGGGATCGTTCAGATGAGCTTCCAAGAAAATGTTATTGGTAGCCAAAGTAGGCTGCAGATGTGTTTTTCATATTTTCTATTTTGTTCTAAAAATTGATTTAGGGTTTCTATAAACCCTAGAATCGATTCTATAACAGAAAAGAAGGAGTTTTGTGGCTAATGGAGATGTTAAAGTGTTAGGGTTTCCTTCAAAACCCTAGATCGATTGGTGGTAGAAAGCTGTGAATTATAATATTTGTTTTTAGGGTTTGTAGCCCTAGATCTAGATGGGTACAAAAGTGTGTACGTATGGACACAATGGTTACAATTGATTCTTTTTGTCTGCTGTGAAAAAGTGTGAAAGTGACATGAATCTATAAACTATTGGTTATCACGTGGAGAGCGGATACTCTATATTACCCAGGGCGCGTGTTTACATTGGTGACGGTACAAAACTGCTTTCATGTGCTCATGTTTTTAAGCTGCTGGTACTTTGTTCGTTTTTTTATATTGGTCACATGGGGTAATATGGGATAGAGAAGATTTAGGATAACAACAGATAGGACAAGAAGTTTGAAAGAGACGTATGAGAATTGTTTGTACTATCTTAATAAGGACATGTACAAGATGCTCACGTGAAGTATTGAAGAATTTGTCTTAGCTCATGGTACAATAAGGTTTGTTTGTATTGTGGTCCCAGACAGATGAAGATAAAGGTAAAGACGTGTGAAGAATAAGTCATGAATTTTTTAAAGGAGTGCAATTAGGTTAGCATATTTTCAAGGATTATGATTGATGTTATTTTATGGAAGTGAATTATAGCTGCGTGAATTAAGGTTGTGAGCTATATTTGGGCATGGTCTGATATAGGAAAGCTACTGGTTTTTAGGGATTATGTTTATCCCATGATATACTATGCTGCTGGAATTATTGGACGTGGGTAAATATGTATGGGCTAAGGAACAATCTAGCCAATGACATATTATTCTATCCAACCACTCAAGGGTGGCCTAGTGGCAAAAAGATTTGTGGCTATCACTCCAAAGTGTGTGAGGTCTCAAGTTCAATTCCCACTAGGTGCAAACAACCTTGAAGTGGCCACTCCAACCTCCTGAAAAGGGAGCATTTTACCTGGTTTGAGTCTGTGTGGCGGTGGGCTCAACCCCCGTGAATTAGTCGGCCAAGATTCGGAAATCACGGTTACCATAAAAAAATATTATTCTAGCCACTGTTCTGTTATACGTAGCCGCTGCCATGAGGATTGTTGCCACTGAACTGTCTACGGCTACCCTAGCCGCTGACAAAGTATCATTAATCCGCTGACAGAAAGGTTGTGTTGTCCGATATATTGGTTTCAATCCGCTGAAAAGTGTTGTCCGATATTGGACAACACATGCAGAAAGGATATTGGACAAAGAAGGTTATTGGGTAAAGGAGAGTTTGCTGTTGTTTGGAATTTTGGTTGAGTTTTGGCACACAAAACGAGGTATTTACACACATAGGTACATGGGATCTCTGGTTCTATACATAATATCATTATGATATTCATGGCTCGGATGTATTTTATAACGAGGTATATGATTAAGGGGAAGAATTTTTATGATAAATTTGAAGTTCGAAGTAGATTTTCGCGGTTTTGTGTTTTATCATATCTTTAAATCATGGATAACAGCCATTGGTTTGAAGATAACTTGTAGGTGCTTAAGTTGTGACAACGGACTTGATAAAAAGGTAGCAAAAGTATGAGATTTTTCTTAAGACGCTTTATGCTCATATTTGTTATTGTATGTGCCTTTTTGTCTGGGGAGGATTCTTTTCGTCAAGAGACTACTCATTATAGCCGTGAGTTTTAAAGTCTACTCACTATAGCCGTGAGTTTTGGAGTCATATGTTTTAGTACAAGACATGGAACACAAGTTTGAGTTATTCTACTTCCACATCAAGAATGTCATATTTATTTTTCTTCAAGGTCATTACACAGAGTCTACATTTGAAGAATCTTCGATTGCATTCATTCGTTACTTCCCTATTTGATGTGACAAAAAGGGGAAGATATACATGCTTAACTTGAGAGGAAGCAATTGGAAGATCATGTACCATTTACAAGAGATACACAAGGAGTTTTGCCAACATCAACTAGGGGATCTATTATGAGTTGATGTGACAAAACTATAAGACAAGGACTAAATCTAGCATATGGTGAAACTACAAGCTGGTGGACAAACTTGTAGAAGATATTAATTTAAAAGATTTAGTTTTTTATTTGAAATTATCTTTTGTAACAGTTGTGGTTTGTAGTATATAAACAAACCACCAGCTGTAGGTTTTTCATTCACTCATTAACAATGTAACCTACAAGCAAAGTGTGTGTTCTAGGCATGTGATTCAATGTATACATGCCTAGGTTATTTGTGTTTAAAGATTAATGCAAGTAACGTTGGGGAGAAATTCATCTTGTCGTACACCTTGTTTATGTATTTTGTTCAATTCCGCTATGCTAATCACATATGAACGAGATGCATTCGTAGTAGCTAAAAGATCTAGGAATCTTAGGATTCCACAATTAATTTATATCCCACAATTGGATCGGGTATAATAAGTTTATCATGGGTATAATATTTTGTGCTAACCAGTTTGTTCGTGGGCTGACCTTCACAATCTTTTCAATCAAAAGAATCAAATTGATAAGATGCTTTGAAAGTCAATGTTACTGGACCATGCCTTCAGTCTCATAACCAAATAATGAATTGATGTTGGATTGTCTTAATACGTCATGTGCACATGATGGAGTTCCAACGATGAAACAAAATTCATGTTTGGATTTGTGTGTTACGGCTAATTCGGACTTCTTATATGCTTTCATTGGTCGAGTATTAACAAAGGGTTTTGTTATTGATTTTAATTTGGTTGACGGGCTGATCACTACTCTATCGAAGACATATAGTCGGTCGATTATTTTTACAATCGAATTCGGGATCACCGATTAAATATCTGAATGTTGCAATATTAATGCGTAATTACCACCGGAATCGGGGGCCTCCTAGATGTGCTTTTAAGGTTGATATTCAAAAAGCATATGATACCGTTGATTGGAATTTTCTTCGTAATATTCTGATTGCCTTTGGGTTTCATACTACTATGGTTAATTGGATCATGGTATGTGTGTCTACTACTTCATACTCAGTGAGTGTTAATGGTAATCTATGTGGCTGGTTTCGAGGAAGGAGGGGTTTACGACAAGGAGATCCGTTATCTCCTTATTTATTTACTTTAGTTATGGAAGTTCTTTCATTGATTGTGAATCGTAATGTTCGTAATGCGGAGGATTTTCAGTTCCATCAACACTGTGAGCATCAACGAATTGTTAACCTGTGCTTTGCTGATGATTTATTCCTTTTTTCTAAAGGTCACTTGTCATCGATTCAGGTTATTATGGATGCCCTTGAGGAGTTTAAGAATGTTTCGGGTCTTGTTCCAAGTATTCCTAAGAGTACTGTCTTTTTGTGCAATGTTCCGATGGCTTTAAAGGCGAGTATTTTAGACATGCTGTCCTTTAACGAAGGTACTCTTCCTGTTCGATATTTGGGTGTCCCTCTTATTTCTTCGAGACTGTTGACTCGTGATTTTCATGTTCTTGTGGAAAGACTAGAAGGTCGAATTAATAATTGGAAAAATAAGACGCTTTCTTTTGCTAGGAGGCTTCAATTGATTCGATTTGTCTTATCGTCTATGCATATATATTGGGTTTCGGTTTTCTTTCTCCCGATTAGTATTATCCTTGATTTAGAAGGCTCATGGGAGGTTTTCTCTAGTGCCAAGGTGTAATGAAGAAGGGTCGGGCTAAAGTTGCGTGGGATTCGGTATGTTTGCCGCTTAATGAAGGAGGGTTGGGCATTTGAAAGATTGAGGAGTTTAATATTGCGCTTATGGTTTCGCATGTTTGGTGTATTTTAACTCGTAAGAATTCTTTGTGGGTGCAGTGGATTTACTCATATAAACTAAAGGATAGAAGCTTTTGGGACGTTCCATGTCTTGGTGATGTGAGTTGGGGATGGCGGAAACTTTTATACATTCGAACTCATATTCGTCAATTTATATGGCATAAGATATATAACGGTAAAACTACTTCGCTTTGGTTTGATAGGTGGGCTGATATTTGCCCCTTGAGGGACAGTATTACGACCCGAGTTATTAATCGTTCAGGTTTTAATATTTCGGATTCGGTATATGATGGTATTTCTAATGGTACATGGCATTGGCCTGATGATTGGAGCTCTAGATTTGCTGATATCTACTCAATGCCTGTTCAGGCTATTGATGACTCTAGGGAGGATGTGGTTATGTGACGGGATAATAATGGTCATCTTAAACCGTTCTCTGTTGCTCTTGTTTGGGATACCATACGCACTCGTGAATTGACTCTGGATTGGGTTCATGCCGTTTGGTTCTCTCAATGTATTCCACGTCACTCTATCCATCTATGGGTTGTTATTTGGAGGAAGCTGAAGACTTAAGATCGTATTAAAACATGGGATGTGGGTCCAAATGTTGATATTAATCTCCTTAGATGCCCATTTTTCTGTGTCACTAAGATTCGCACGAACACATCTTCTTCGAGTGTGTTTTTTCTTCTCAGGTTTGGTCTAAGGTTTGTGGTTTGTGCAAGATGGAGGGTGTTCCAGCTAGGATTGATGATATTATGAATTTTATCATTCCCCTTTCGAAAGGAAGCTCGGTTGTTGCTATATTGTCTCGTTTGGTGGTGGATGCCACTTCTTATTTCGTGTGGCGGGAAAGGAATGCTAGGCTGTTCACGAATTCATCTATGAGGGTGGATCAGCTGGTTGATGTTATTATTAATACAGTTAGGCTGAAGTTAACTACCTTATGATTCAAGAAGATTACTGTTACGTCTCGAAGTTTCCTGGATCAGTGGAAGTTTCCATCGACATGTTTTGGTTATGATGGGAATGCCGGATGAGGGTTGTACTCTTTTTTCCTTGTCCAAGGTTTTTTCCACCGGGTTTTCTTTGGCAAGGTTTTTTAAGGAGGCAGACTCATTTGGTTTCCTCTTGCTCCCATCATGGTGCTACTTAGATGTTGGATGTCTCCATTTGTTTATGTTTTCATCTTGGTTTATGTCTAGTTTATTAATGTTATAGGCTAGATTTGTTGTTTGGCTTTTAATAGGCCTTGTTTAACAAGCTGCATGTATCTTGCGGTTAATGTGGTACTTCAGCCACATTCCTTTGTACTTCAACGTTTTTTGGTTAATATATTTACCGGGGTAACCCTTTACCAAAAAAAATATTAAGCATGTTCGGTTAATTGGTTTACGGTGTTATTGGATTGAGCCGGGTATTTCGAAATAACCGAGTAGTAAAATATTTGACGGGTAAAATGCGTATGTGACCGGACTTTATTACTTTGGCGGGCCATTTAAACAATGACATTCAAGGCCGGATATCCGTTTTCGATCATATCATTTTTCACGAACCACAAACACAACAAACACGATACATTACACTAAAATGATCCTTATCAAAAATTCACCTAAGTTCCTAACGGCTATTATTACGGTTCATGTGATCACGAAGATAGTTTGATTCTACTTATTTGGGGTTGAAATGAGATTTCTTAGAGACGTTCTTATTTTATCTTTAAAGGAGTACTTACGACTTTATAAGATAATTTGCTCGAGCATACACGGTTATGGATAAGACTTGAAGTATCTAGTTTCTAGTGTCAAAGGGAGGATGGACGACGACATGGATAACTATCATTTTTGGGAGCTTCGTTGCGTTTCTCAATGTCACACGCAGTTGCAGTTGTGGATATCTTTAAGAGATGTTGTACCTTTTCTTATACCGCCTGTTTTGGTATAGGGTACTTTAGAGAAGTTTTATTTTTTTATACCGCATCTTGGTATGGGGTACGTTAAGATTTCTTTACACCGTTCTTCATTCTACAATAGCATTATTATAACACTAATTCCTTTTTCTAGCCGCTGAATTAACTAAGAACCCTTTTTAATTTATGTCTGACTTTGATTTATCTACCTATTCTATATATATTAATTGCTATATAACAGAATCTTTGATTGTGCTTTATAGCATTATTATATTGTGATTTGTAGGGTTTATCTTGGTTTCACACGTATTTTAGGGGCTGCCTAGGGTTTCGTTTATCTTTTGTTATTAGGGTCTCCATTGGTTTTCAAGATTTGAAGAGTGCGAATACTTAGACGGGGGTGAGATGAATCCTGAGAATAAGGCTGCTGATAATGAAGCTAAGAAAATTGATGGGGATGTCGAGCCACCTAAGGCTCCTACAATTCTGAAATCCATTCTTAAAAAAACCAGGATAATCACATGTGCGCGATCCTGCTAAGGTTCGGTTGCTTCAACGGTTATCTAGTGATGTTTCATTGAATGAGACTCAATGGGTGGATGGGAGTAAGGAGAATGCATTGACTGGTGCTAGGGTTGTGCCAAACCCTAACATGGGATCTGATGAAACGATTCCATTGAAAACAAGTGTTGCTGGTGTTCTGAGTGCTTAGGGTTCTCCTAACCGTAGGGTTGCTTTTGTTTCGTTGAATGCAGATCAGACGGGTATCAAAGTTGCTGGTAATAATAGAAGTGTTGGCATTGCTAGGGTTAATGCTACGAATGTTGTCACGGATGATGCTACGGTGCGAGTTGAACAAGCTGATGATAACTGCTTACAACATATCGTCAATAATGTTGATTCTGACCATGCCTTTATGGGGACGTTAGATACAAATAATGAGGGCCAGAATGTGGGACCTAATCGTTCTATAGGGGCTGGTTATAAGGCTAACTTCAAATTTATTGAAACTGTGAAACCATGTCCGGGAGAGAATGTTGATTTTAATATACCAATTAAGGTGGTTAATGAGGTAAACTCTCGATTTGAGTATACTTTATACGGATACTTTCTTGGAAAACGTCTTGCTTTTCCTGTGGTTGAATATTTTACCCGCCAAAACTGGGCCAAGTATGGGCTTTGTCGGATTATGTTGAATGCAAAAGGATTTTTCTTTTTTAAGTTTAACACTAAAAAGGGAATGGAGGATGTGCTTGAAAATGGGCCGTGGATGATTTGAAAAATGCCTATTGTTCTTAAGCAATGGCATTTAGATACGAGGTTACAGAAAGAGGAGCTTACTCGCATCCCGGTGTGGGTAAAGATTCGTGACGTTCCGATTCAGGTTTTCTCCGAGGATGGAATTAATATCATTACATCTTATATTGGTAAGCCGCTTATGCTTGATTCATTTACTAGTGCTATGTGTATTGATTCTTGGGGAAGAAGTAGTTTTGCGAGATGTTTGATTGAAATTAATGCGGCTGATGAGCTTAAGGAGAACATAACTTTTGGTGTTCCTTTGGCGGATGGCTATGTGTATACTCAGGAGACGGTTACTATCGATTATGATTGGAAACCTCTCAGGTGTGATCAATGCATGATTTTTGGTCATAATCATGACTTATGTCCCAAGTCGATAAAGGTTAGTATTTCTAGTAATCTAGTTTCAGGGGAGCATAACGCTCGTGATCAAGCTAATGATGGTTTTACGACTGTGACACGAAAGAAGAAGCGAAGTAAGAAGAAGAATGTAGGTATTCATTTAGGAAAGAACACATTATATGTTCCTAAGGTTAATATGCCACCCATAGTGGTTCAAAAGACGCCCTTTAAGGGTGTTGATATCGCTTCGTCTTATACATCAATTCCTAAACATACGAGTGACCCTTGTAATATTAGTGGTGTTGTTACTTCTAATGCTTATGACGTTTTGAACGAATCAGATGAGGAAGAAGTTGAGAGTATTTATGACGAAACTGCTAATAGGTTCTATGAAAATAGAGACAAGGCAAAAGTTTATTCATGAGTTTTTGGTTTGCTAGAATTATATGTTTGTTTTTCTAGCTTTGTAAGTGTGTATGGTATGTCATATGCACTAGTGTTAGGTGTTTATCAAGCGTGTTGTGCTTGAGGTTAATGTGGTACTTCCACCACATTCCATATGTACTTCAATGTTTTTTAGTGTAATATATTTTACCAGGGAGTTTTTGTCCCTTTTACCCAAAAAAAATATTGCAAGCTTAAGTTCAAGTTTGGGGAATTCTACTTCAGTTTCAAGTTTGGATTATCAGGTTATCTTCATCAGTGGTCACTATCAATAGCCAACAGAACCGGGGTGATCAAGAGAGAAAACTTTTTAGAGAGATTTTGTTGACATCTTCTCACATGGTATTTGTGCACATATATACATTGGTGTTTCTTTTCTTTCTTCTAACCTTTATGTAGCATGTCACCTTAGCTCATTTCTTAGTGCCCCAAGCAAGGGGGAGTAAGCACCAAAGGGGAGCTACTAGCAAAAGTCCGGTTCTTTTCTTCCTCAAAGACTTGTGCTAACCTTTTTGCTTCGACAAAGGGGGAGAAATGATAATGATAAACTCGTTAATAATTCGAATAAACTTGTATTTTACGTAAATGAGTTTATAGTTTGTCGTAATAAAAAAGAGGGAGATTGTTAATGCAAAGCAATGCCTAAAAACATTGTTAGTACTAATTAATTTTTCTTAGTTTTGATCACGACAAATTACAAAGACATTTATTTTTAAACACAATCATAAAACGAATTATCTAACAAACACTATCATCAAGGTAATAATCATTACACTAACATATCTTAATCATGCTTAGTGATCATAAAAGTGATTTGCCTTAAAACTCACTTTTGTCAAACGTAACAAAAGATTTTTAATAAACTTTATTTTTAAGAAAATGTTTTATTAAAATGAAAATGTAAATTTGAATATGGCATATTCCAAATGTCATAAGAATATCCTTTGAAGGTTTAAACAGCCTCAGATATTTTTTTTTGGGTAAAAGGGCATCATCCCCGGTAAAATATATTCCCAAAAAGCGTTGAAGTACAATGGAATGTAGCGGAAATGCTACATTAACCTCAAGCTAACCAGCTTGAACAACCACTAAATCATATGACATGCCATATGAACTCTAACAAATAATTACAATACAAATTACACCAATAGGAAAAAACCACCTAAAAGTGCATAAACAATGAAAAAATGAGATCATCATGATGCATGAGAAGTGTGAATATCCGGCTGACGAGTTCCATGGCGATCATCAATCACTATATCTTCGTCAGTCTCACTATCAGCATTCACCACATCATCTGTTGGGCCACCACCATCCTCCCAATCAGTGCCATCTTCCATCATACCACTCAAAGCACCAAAGGAATTCTTGTTGCTTGTCCCCGTTTGACTAGAATCAGGAGCCAAAACCTTATTATTAAGGAAACCCCTCTTAAGAATAGATCCATCCTTCTTTGGAGCAGCCGGAACTGAAGTACCTAACGACTCCGTTGGTTTAGTCATCTTAGAACTACCCCCTTTCTCAACAACACGATAAGAAAGATTAAGAGCCGGTTTAGTTAATTTAATCCCAGCAACCTGATGTTGCTTGTTCTTACCCTTCTTCTTCTTCTTATTATTCACTACCACAAAACCATCATTATCATTATCCATACGAGCTTCATCTACATCAACAACCTGTGTAGCAACCTCACTATTGACAAGCAAAGACAGCTTAGGACATTTAGAATCAATATGATCAAAAATGAGACAATTAGAGCATCTAGGAGGAGTCCACTCATACTCAATATCAATAGTCACCAAATTATGCCCTTTATCTTTCTCAATCGGGATAGCAACAACCATGGATATTTTAAGAACATCCGCAGCAGAAACCTCAATAAGTGCCCGAGCAAACGTACTTCGACCTCATGGATTGATACACATACTACTAGTATAAGAATTTAACATGATAGGTCGACCAATCTGAGATGTAATCAAGCTTAGACCAACTTCAGAATACACAACTATAGGAACACGATGCAGTTTGACCCAAACCGGAGCCTTCCTAATCTCTGCCTTATGCAAATCAGTAACAGACGACCATACATTAAAAATTAATGGAACTTGACGAATCAGCCACGGGCCATTCTCCAAAACACTTTCCATACCATTTTTAGTCTCAAATTGGAATAGAAAAAACTCGTCCTGAAGTTTCACTCTTTTTAATCCATTCTTGGACCAAACGTTATTCACATAATTTTCGACTAGCGGAAACGCTAAACGTTTTCCGATAAAATACCCAAATAATGTATTACTAAGGCGTGATCTTACCTCCTCAACAGCATCAAATGGAAGGGCCACAGCAGCCCCTGTTACGTTCTCTTCATTATGCAACTCTTGGATATGAATCGTCTTATTGAATGCAGGTTGCTCTAATGACGCAAACGTTTTTCCATTCTGATTAGATGAGCTCACCTCACCTCTAGGCTGAACCGAAGGGTGCTCGTAAGTGCCTTGGCTAGCAATAGCACTGGTGCGTACCCCAACAGGCCCTAGTTCTTGAGTCGGCTTACCCCGAACAACATTCCAACGATCATGAGAAAGAAATCTTCCACGATTGTTGTCATTACCAGCAACATATTGCACCTCAGCCACATTACTAGTCCTAGTCAAATCCACAATGGGGTTCACCCCCGGTGATTGACCACTATGATCATGTTTACGAGGCTCAACAAATCCCGTCCCATGAATACCTGCATCATGTAACCCCGACTGGTAATCAGTCAATGTAACCTCGACTGGTAATCAGTCAATGGTAATCAGCCTCAGATATTTCAAATTCACTAAAAGACAAAAAGGAGCAGAGTCTAGTACTCGCGGTTCCTTAAGTACCTACGCGGTTCCCTATCGATAAGGAACCGCCTGGGTAGATAAGGAACCGCCCCCAAATAGCCGTTGGCATTTGTCTTCTATAAATAGTGGATCAAATCTGCATTCTCATCAACCCTTTTTGGACATCTCTTTCAGCCTTCTTTCTCCTATCTAATCCTAGTCATTTGTAAATGATCAGTTAATGTGTTAAGTATGTTTACTCATGATTATCCTCTTGATCTCCTTCTTTACCTTGTCCAAAGAGAAGATCACTCACACACTTGTGATGTGATTAAAGATGAAGCATTGATGAAGATCACCTTCTCCTAAAGATCTAGTCATGATCATCATTTGTTTATTTGTGTCTTGTGTAGTTCCAATGTATTTGTGAATACTTGGACTAGTTGTGTTCATCCAGGCTATATGTGAATACTTGGATTAGAGTTGTGTGAATCCATTGCACATGTGTGTGCTTGGATTTGTGTTGTGTAGATCCAAGCTACATTTGTGTACTTGGATATGTTTAGTTGAGTTGTAATTAGTTGTGTTAGTTCTCACTAAACTATAAAGTGATGTGGTTGTGTCTTATGAGTTCTCACTAAACTATAAAGTGATATGTAGTTGTGTTGTGTGAAGTTCTCACTTAGCTTCAAAGTGAAGAGTCGTGAAGATTGGTTCTAGCTTTGGATTAGAACTCGACATTAGAACTCGACATCTAGCCTTGTGTCGTAAAATGGTGAAGTGTGCGACGTTGTGTAGATTGGTCCTAGCTAAGATTAGGTCTCGACATTTAGCTTAGTGTCGGAAAAAATGTAAGCAACATTGTAAGGTTTTCCCCGCCAAGAAGGGAGCTTGTGGATATAGTGGAAATCTCGAGTAAGGTGTACTCGAGGAGTGGAGTAGGAACGAGGATAGAGCCTCGTTGTCGAACCACTATAAATCTTGGTGTCTTCCACCTAGGTTGTTTCTTTCCTTACTCATTACTTACATTCATTATCATTATACTTACTACACATTGTTAATGCATTAGAATTGAACCTAATCATTATGCAACTAGCTTTCAAGTAAAAGATAGTTTTGTGCACTCACCTAATTGAAAGGAATTTTATATAGGAGGTAAAACGATGAGAAACTATTCAACCCCCCCCCCCCCCCCTTCTAGTTTATACAATTGGTATCAGAGCGATGGTGACACAAGATATATGAAGTATATTGTACTTTAAAACTTGGATCGATCCATTGTCTCCTCAAATTAAAAGGTTATGTTGTACTAAAGTTTTTCTTTGGTCAAAACTATTTTTTGTTGAAAATAAGTCTTTTAAATTGCTAATATTACATCTTATTTAGATTAGTAGTATTAATGTATTTTAGATTTATTCTTGAAATGTATCTACTAGTTTGCATCTTGTTATGTGTAGGTATTCATGAAGATAAATCATTCTATTGATTGTGGATTGAGTTACTTACACTTGTAGAAGACTCATCTTCCTTGATTTCCAACATCGTTGAATGATGACATCAAGATGGGTAGGAGTGATACTAATCCTTGAAGACTTAGTAGTCACTATTAGTCATAGTTGGGCTTTGCATTGGTTCCTTGATAGCTCGGAATGCAATTTGTGGCCAAGGTACGCTTTCGTTCTTCCACACGCCCTATTGATCACTCTTTTGATCATAAATTGACTATATGCTTGTTCTTGGCATCCTTGCCTTGACATTTATTTGTGGTTTGTGATTCTTTCCTTTTTCCCTCTCAAACCTTCATTGCTTGGATACTTGACTCACTATGGAGATGTAGGGTGAGTTAGTAGAAGCTTAAAGTATCAAGCATAATTTCCATGGTTTGCACCCTTACGGTTAGTAGGCCCAATATCATGTGTAACTTGTGAAATTAAGCTCATCTCTAGGATGATTAGTGAATCCCTTGAGATACCAAACTACGTCATTAAGTTGTAGGTGGATTTTACACATGTGGAATTGAAATATTCCAAGGATATTGTTATTGTTAATTCTAGCAATAATTATCCGATCATGTGGGAGAGAAAGTGAATCTATACTTTGCTCATGTTTTGAAATAGAATAAGACTACTGTTGAAAATTATCTTATTCTATGCATCAAAATTGCTTGTATAATTCATTACCAAAGCCGTTTAGACTTTCGTCGGAAAGGCGCGTTTTAAACTACTATATATGACACAAGCTCTTCACTTCCTCAATTTGAAGAATGTCATTTGTCTCTTGAGCAATGTTCTTGGTCTTGATTCACTTCCCTTGACTCCTCTCCCATTTGCTTCTTTGCTACGAGTAGTCGTTTGTTCGTTTCGGTCACTTCCTATCTCGATTCAACTCGTAATCCTTCAACAAGGCATTAATACCTAGTGTTGTGGTGGTCCAATTATCCTAGGTTTAAGATATATTGTTAAGTAATACGTAAATTTTGGTTTTCAAAAATTCTTTGTTTTTCTTTGATAAAAACTGTCAACTGTAGGCGGTTCCTTATCTAGCGCGGTTCCAATGCGCGGTTCTTTATCGATAAGGAACAGCGGGCAGAATCTTCGCAAAAGCGCCAGTTTTATGAACATAACCTTTTCAAACAAAACCCTCTCTCTCCTTCACACACACAGTCACGAAAACACCCAGTTTTCCACCATTGTTGATTTTCCAAAACGTTCAATTACTCAAGATTAATTGATTTCGATTTGTGGGTTTCACTCATCCTTCATCAAAGATCAATTATCTATAAGTTATTTCTTTCAGTTTCATCTAATTTGTTCTAGGGTTTATACATTCATAATTGGGGCTTTTTAAAATTGACATTGAATTAGAACCTTACTAGGAATAAGAGTTGACATAGTATTGATACTATGATTCCTTAGGTTCATATTCATTGAGATTTCACTAAAACCCATTTGTAGAACAAATCCAGATTTTGACTGAATAGTTTGGTTGACTGATGGAATTGATATGAACCCATGAACAAGTTGGTAATGGCATTTTAAATGCTTACCTAAAAACCTTGTTTTGAAAAACCAATGTTCAAGTTCATTATTGATCTTACATGGTCAATGTGTCATTGTTAATGATGAACTAGGAACATTGTGAATATGAGAATGATAAGGATTAAACCTTAATTTGTCAAGAGATTGATGAAACACATTCTCATCTTTTTGTTTTTTTTTGTTTATATGTAACATATAAGTAAATGGGGAAATACTTTTGTGTTTATTTAGGTACTAATCATGCCTTCGGAATTTCAACAAGACCACCAATACACTAGACAATACTCCAAAATGTGTGCTTCCTCTCAACTTACAAACACCTATTCCTCACTCCAAAAACGTTGCTTTCACGAGGGTAGAGTTGTCGAAGAGAATATTTTTTTTTGGGTAAAGGGGACTACACCCCGGTAAAATATATTAATTCCCAAAAAACCAATAAAGTACAATGGAATGTGACTGAAGTGTCACATTAACCTCAAGCCAACACTTGAACTTCCTCTAATTCATATGACACACCATATGAATACTTATGCTAATTACATAACCAATAACACCAATAGAAAAAACCACCTAATGGCACAAACGCCAGTAAACCAATACACAGACATTTAAATAAGAAAAGACTCCGGCAAACTCAAAAGCTGAGCAAATCTAACCCCATCTCTGGACTTCTTGATACGACATGTAAGCAGCTTCAGTCTGACAGTAGATAGAATGCACTCCGCAACTTGATCAACTGTTCTCTTAACTAATTTAAACAACCTCCAATTCCGCTCTTGCCAAATAAAGTACACCGATGCTGACAAGAATAATTTGGAAACTAAACTTTTGAGAGTCCTGCAGCCCGCCCAAGGCAAAATATAAGCAATAATGGTATCCCACACCGGACTCGGACACCCAAAATCAGCGACCATACGAACTTTATTCCATACTTGCTGCGAAAAACCACACTCAAAAAACAGATGCTCGTGTGAATCCTGCTGCCTCTCACACAAAGAACATTCTGACGCCAATGAGCTAGAAGCATCCCACAAATAAACCTTGTCTTGTGTCTTAAGCTTTTCTTTCATAATCAACCATAGGTTAAATGCATGTCTAGGAATGCAGCTAGGAAACCACACAATATTGTGCCATGGAATTTTGACATCTCTAGGACTCAACGAAGACCATGCCAACGAGACCGAGAAAACCTTAAGAGCATTACCCTCAGTTCGCCAAAATAATTTATCCGACACACCCTCATGTATATTCGGAATAGTAATATTATCAAGAATTGCATACTTACCTCGAAGAAAACCAGGCCATAACCACTGCCCATCCCGAATAACATCACAAATCTTAGTATTAAAGTCAAATCCCCAACGATGAATGTCTCTAGACGAGATAACACTGGACAGCGGGCTGCTCGAACACCACACATCAGACCAAACAGAGACTCGAGAGCCATCCCCTATTTTATACCAAATGAACTCACGAATAATAGGTCGTAACTGAAGAATCTTGCGCCATCCCCACGTCATGTTCCCACGAATAGGAATTTCCCAAAATCTTTTGCCCTTAAGCTTGTATCCATGAATCCATTTCACCCAAAGAGATTCTTTACGAACCAATAGCTTCCAAATATGAGAGATCATAAGTGCTTTATTGAAGATATCCAACCTGCGAATTCCCAAACCCCCCTCATCTTTAGGAAGACAAACAACCTCCCAGGACACTTTCGATTTGCCCCTCCTCAAAGGACCTTGACACCAAAGGAATCCCCGCATGATCTGCTCAATATCCAGTAACACCCGAGAAGGGAGCACAAACACCGAAGCCCAATAAACATGCATTGAGCCTATAACCGATTGAACAAGTTGAAGCCTACCTGCTGCCGACAGCGACTTATTCTTCCAATCTTGAACACGGGATTGAACCCTATCAACAAGCTCCCGGCAGTCCCGAATGATAAGCCTAGACGATACCAAAGGAACCCTCAAATACTTAACTGGAAGATGGCCTTCCGCAAAGGGGAGAATCTGTAAAATGGAAAGCTTAACATGATTAAGAACATTACAGAAATACGCCGTACTCTTAGGAAGACTAGGCGTAAGCCCCGAAACCAACTTGAACTCATCCAAAGCCTCTTTAATCACCATAACCGAATGAACATCAGCGTGAGCGAACAGAAACAAATCATCCGCAAAGCAAAGATTAATCAACTCCAATCTCGAACAATTCCTATGAAAAGTGAAAGAACCAGCATCCAGCACTCTCCTTTTAAGCATAAGCGTCAGAACCTCCATGATGATCGTAAACAAATACGGGGAAAGAGGGTCACCCTGACGGAGACCCCTCCTTCCTTTAAAATACCCATGAAGAGTGCCATTGATGCTAATTGAAAACTACGTGGTAGATACACACTCCATAATCCAAGAAATCATACGATGATGGAACCCAAAACCAACGAGAATTTTATGCAATAAATCCCAATCCACCGTGTCATAAGCCTTCTGAATATCAACCTTAAATGCACAACGAGACACCCCACGATCTAAATGATAATTGTGCATCAATTCCTGAGTAAGAAGAATATTGTCCGCAATGTGTCGCCCTGGAACAAAAGCTGATTGATTAATACTAATAAGATCCTTCAAGCTATCCTTCATCCGATTCGCCAAAATTTTAGTAATGCATTTGTATAACACATTACAACACGAGATAGGCCTGTAATCATTAACCCTATTCGGAGTGTTAACCTTGGGTATAAGAGCTATAATAGTGTGGTTAAGCTCATTAAGGAGCTTACCATTAGTGAAAAACTCACGAACAGCTGCAATAACATCATTAGCAATAATATCCCATGACTAAAAAAAAGCAACAGTATACCCATCAGGCCCTGGCGACTTGTCATTGCCCATGTCAAAAATTGCCTGTTTAATCTCTTGGGCTGAAACAGCCCGCGTCATATCCAAAGCAGTCCCCTCATCGAGCCTCGTTTGAAATAAATCAACAGAATTCAGCTCCCCCGTCTCACCAGCCAACCCTAAGAAAGATTCATAATGAGAAACAAACACATCTGCCACCTGATCATTCTCATAAACTAAACCATCCAAACCAGTCACCACATTAATACGACTCCTACTTATACGGCTCTTAACCGCTTTATGAAAATAAGCAGAATTCATATCACCTTCCTTAAGCCAATTAATCTTTGCCTTTTATTTTAAAAAACGTTCCTCAACAAGCAAGGCCTCATTAAAAGAACCAACAGTTGTAGCCTCCAACTCTCGGAGATCAACATTATGAGGGTCAAGATCCAAATCGGCTTGGATTTTATCTAGGCTTTCACGCAGCCTAGTTACATTATCATGAATATGACCTTTCTCAAAGAGCAGCTTACGTAAGGGTTTATTCAGAGACTTCAGTTTACGGCTAATTCTAAACATGGAGAAACCACTAACCTGCTGTGACCAACACTCCCCAACCAGCTCCATAAATCGTGGATGTTGAGTCAGGATATTAAAAAACTTAAAAGGCCTTGGCTTAGGTTTTGTAATAGTAGGGATGTTAAGAACCGTAGGAGCATGATCAGATATTCTATAAGGTTTAAACAAAGCGTGTGCACCCACAAATGAAACCTCAAACTCCAAATTAGCCATCACCCTATCAATCTTACGTAACAAGCCATCCATACCTTGTGGTTTCTGATTCCAAGTAAAATGAAGACCTGCATGTTGGACATCTGCCACCTCAATATGCTCCACACATTCACGAAACTCTCTCATAACAATATCAATAGTATACGAACTAGCCGATGAGTCCAACACATTCAATGTTGCATTAAAATCACCTAGTAAACACCAAGGTCTATCACGAACAAAAACCTTATGCATACCAAGATTAGTCCAAAGACTGCGCCGCTGGGTGTAACGATTATGAGCATAGACAAAAGTGCAGAAAAACTCCTTTCTCTCCAATTTTAACCATACTCGAGTATGAATAGTCTGATCATCAAAACTAATAACCGTTACATCCACATCATTATGATTCCATCCAAGGATAATACGAGACCCCTTAGAACAAACACCACCATTTGACGTCCAATCCCAATGCCGAAATACCCGCGCACAAAGAGTCATAAGCTTAGCATCAGCTACATGAGATTCCAAAATAGCACAAATAGACAAACAATTTTCAGAAATCACATGTCGAACCTCACTCTGTTTAGGGGAGAAGTTCAGTCCCCTTATATTCCATGAAGCTACATTAATCATTGGAACCTATCGCAGCAGGAGTGCTTGCCCCTGTAGGTAAAGATATGGTAACATTAGTAGCATCAGGCCCCTCCAAAATAAGCTCCTCATCCACATCGTTGTCACTCTCATTCACCATATTCCCTTTAGCATTAGAATCCTCCCAATCTGTGTCCCCTTCATTCTCAAGAGCAGAGAACTTATTCCCGACTTCAACTTCCTTATTCTTACCAACAGTACTTATAGTAGCATTATTACTACTATAATTGCCAATGGAAGAAGAGGCCTTGTTATTATTATGCTTAGGTTTAGATGTTTCCCCCTTCTCCACTTTACGGTAGTGAAAATCCGGTGCTGACTTACTCAAATGCACACCAACAATATATCTCGGACGGTAATTAGTGTTTCTCTTTCTTTTAACCGCAACAAAACCATCATTCTTAGACGAACTAGGAACATCCACCACAGCAGGTTTAGGCAACTTAGGACAAGCATCACTTGAGTGATCAAAAACTTTGCATGTTCCACAACGTGGAGGAGACCACTCATACTCAACATCAACAGTGGCTAATGAATGGCCAGCCCCTTCCCCACGTGGAATAGCTATAACAACAGAGTCAACTAAATCCGTCTCGGCCGACACCTCAACAAGGGCACGTGCATACGTGTTACGTCCCCATGAACTAACACACACATTACTCGTATACGAGTCCAACATAACCGGCTTACCAATTTGGGTTGTAATAAGGCTCAACCCAATCTCAGAATACGCGACTATAGAAACATGATGTAGCTTGACCCATAATGGCGCCTGCTTAACCTCCTCTTTCTGCAATAATGTATAAAGTATATCCCGAATTTCTCTTAGAGTTCTTTAGCATATACTCTCTCATTTATGATGATAATAAAGTATATGTTAGGTTCATCCTTGAAGGCCGACTCATTAAACTCCCTCTTGAAGACTTTGGTCAAGCTCTTCGTGTTCCATTTGTGGGCAGTTGTCGATTTACTGACAAATGGAAACTTGATTATCTTCCTAAACCATTCGACTGTGATCCAGATGAAAATGAAGAGATTGACCTTGACAACATTCTTGATGTCATTTGTAAATAGCGTAGTGGAAACGTTGTAAGAAGCCTCCACTCTACCAAGCATCGAGTAAAACGCTATGAGGTTCTCTTAAGCGACCTAAATGATTGTATGGTCCGTTGGGCCGACATCCTTAAGGAGAATGTATTTTGTCTTGGCGGAAATCGGGATCATATTCCGGCGTGTATGGCGCACATGTTATATTGCATCGGTACCAACGCCAAGTACAATCTCGCATACTCTATCGCTCGACGAATCACTTATGCTCTTTCCAAACCCAAAACAAATCTTCCCTATGCCATGCTCCTTACTCGCCTTCTTAAGAAGGTTGGTGAAGACTATCCCGACATCAACATTTCTCGCTTTCGTTCGGTCGAACGTGTCATGCTACCTATTCAAAAGGTACAACCACGAAAAGCTAGAAGTGATCGAGGTTCGAGAAAGTCCGATCCACAAGAGTCCGATGATGAGGACTTTGATATGTCACCAAGTGATGGTGGTGGCGTAGACACAAGTGCTCATGTTGGTTCTTTGAGTAACTCCCACCCATCCATGGACACTTTCATGGAAGGGTTAGAAGAAATCATCCCTCCCCCTCACTATGCTACTAGTGGACTTCCCGAAAACTTCGGTCTTGCGGATGTCTACCGAGCTAATCTTAAAACCCAAGGTGAGTTGTATGATCATCGAGCAGAGTCAAGAGGATCGTTCAAGAACATAGCCAAATTGATCAAGGGACTTGGCAAGAAGAAGAAATGAAGCATTGGTTTATCAAGGTTAACATGTTTGAATTGTTGAACTATTTATTCTTACTCTTTTTTTATTTTGGTTGTTATGGTTGGCTACTAATACTTTATGTTTGGATTACTTAGTATTTTAATCCTAATCGTTGCATAGCTTTATGCATATTATGTGTTTATTAGCTTCCTAGATTTTGATTTATAGTTAACTTTGGCTTGCTATTTACCCGTGTGAAATCTGGGCTAACCAAAGTTTGAGGAAGTGCAAATTTTTGACACCACTGGTCGCGGTTCCTTATCGAACCCGTGGTTCCTTAGCGATAAAGAACCGCGGACCTACATAAGGAACCGCCTGTCCCTGTTTCGACATAATCTTTTCTTTACACTATTTTCCTTAATCTGTGTAAATTTTGATAAAAATTTTGCAAAAACCTACACTTTCCTAAACTAGGGTACCTAATTTCATTATTCACCTAAAATGATTTTAACCCATTACTAGTTTGGATCATTTCCTTCTCTTCTTAAACCCTCTCTTGTTGATTGTGTTCTTCATCCCTTCAACTCTTCTCTAAACCTTAACACACAACCATGGTGTCCACTAGAACATCCACTTCTTCCAAAACTTCCTCCTCCAAACGAAGCCTCAAAATTAAGATTAAGATACCTAACATTTGTTCTTCATCTTTTCACACTCCCAAAAATGAGATCTCTCACATTCTCATTTCTTCTTCACCTTCACCACCCCTTGCTCCATGCAAGACAAACTCAACCCATGGTACTAACCATTCACATGGTTCTACCTCCTCTTCATTCCAATCAAGAATGAATGATCTTTATTCACCTTTCACCCCTAGTCCTCCTTTAGATGGGATTTCTCAACCACAATCTCTACAAAGCATTCCCTTTATATTTGAGGCTTTGGTTACCTCTCCTTTCACTCCACCAAATTCTCCCATCTCACCCTTAGACACTATGCCTCCACCACCTCCTCCACCCTCTAACACTAATGCTCCTATTTTGGGCATTCCTATTCCCCACTTCATGGGTGATCCTTACTTCTTTGGGTTTCTAGAAGCTCATGGTGCACATTGCCCATGTTGTCTCTATAATAACTACATCATTCAAAACCTAAGGTTGGAGATGCTTGGTCTTCATAGAAGGTTGCATGATTTTTTGCTTGCCTTGTTCTACATGCCTCCTCCTAGGAGATGAATGATGATTTTCAAAATAACATGCTTTTTAAAGAAGGTCAAGCCAAAGAGATCTATGAATTCAAGACCCAGTTTTAGCTATCTTTGTAGTAGTTAATTGTCTTTTCATTTCTTGTATTTCCTTTCTTTTCCCTCATGATTTTCTCATGTGGATGATTTATGGATTTAGTTTTTATGTGTTTTAATCTACGTGATCACATTAAACAACTTCAGTTTATTTAAAATTGAACCTAAATTTATCACAACCTTTAAAAACTTGACTTAAAATTGGACCAAAATGTTATCTAAATATTTTGTCACCCTTTGTCAAGACATTCTTTGTGAATGTGTTGCTTTTATGCAACCCTAGCATACTCTAGTGCTAAAAGAGGTAAAAATCCAAGATTTTCAAAATTTTGAAAAAGTCTTATTTTTCTCCAAAACTTTTGAAAATCAAGGTTTGCTGTCCACTGGACGCGGCTCCTTAGCCCCCAGGCGGCTCCATATCGATATGGAACCGCGGGCTATGTTAAGGAACTGCGCACAGTAAAGCTGTTCTTGGCTTATTTTTGGTCTTTCTTCTTCGACCACTGTCTTGGTTAAGATTCTTTGTTTACCCAATTTGGCTAAACATTTCCTAAAACCTTTCTTTTTCATTTCAAATCTTTGCCTTGTCTATTTTCTTTAAATTCTTCTCTTTTGGGATTTCTTTTCTTCATCCCTCATAATGCTTAATTCTTCTTTTTCTAACCTTGACATTTCTTTGTCACAAACTTCTCAACCTAAAGCTTCTTCTTCTAAGCTCTCAAAGAAACCGAAAATCTCGGTTATACCCGTTTGGATCAAAAAGAACAAGAATCCTCATGATTCTTCTTCTCCATAATCCTCCAAGAATTCCTCTTTCTCTCCGATTCAATATTAGAATGAGACTTACTCTATAAATCCAATTACATGAGAAAAGGAAATTCTTCCACCACCACCAAAACCTTTCAACTCTCCTCAACTCAATGACCTATCTTCTTTCCCTAACCTCATTAGGCATTGTGAAAACATCTCTGATCCATTATCTCCCTCTCCACCAAGCTCTAATTTTGATGGACCTCCCCCATCTAACGACTTTATTTTGCATCATGGTTCATCGTGTGCTTGTTGTCATTTTCAACAAATTGAACTTGCTCATATCTATGACAAGCTAAATTTCCTTGAATTCCTCCTCACTCGACCTCCTCTCAAAGTTTACGTTCCCGTGAACAAAACTTTGAATGATGCTTCGTCGTCTTTCTTTTCCAACTAAGGCACATTTTGTACTTTAGTTGTTTGAGTCAATAAAACATAAGCAATCTTGGAAGATTATCACTATTAGAGTAGTTTATGCTTTGTGGTTTATTTTCCATATTTTTTTTGCTTCAAATATTCATATTGCGTGTATGAATATTTCTCTTGTATGTTATTTCATATTTGTGTAATATGAATGTTATGTATGTTATCTTTCCCACCAATTCTATTTCACACATTTGTTAAAGAGTTGATCATGGCTAAAACTTAAAATTAATTATGGGTGATTCCATAAATTCTAAATTTTAACCCATTGACACTTTAAATCATCTTTGATTGGTTTGGATGTTTCTTTTCTTCCTTTATTCCACTAATTGAACTATGATGTTGTCAATATACACTTTTTGGACATACTTAGCTAATGTTTGCTTCTAATTTGAGATTTCTTTTCCTTCTCCCTCTCAAGTTAGTTAGTAAGTAGTACACATATATACATTGGTGTTTCTTTTCTTTCTTCTAACCTTTATGTAGCATGTCACCTTAGCTCATTTCTTGGTGCCCCAAGCAAGGGGAGTAAGCACCAAGGGGGAGCTATTAGCAAAAGTCCGGTTCTTTTCTTCTTCAAAGACTTGTGCTAACCTTTTTGCTTCGACAAAGAGGAAGAAATGATAGTGATAAACTCGTTAATAATTCGAATAAACTTGTATTTTACGTAAATGAGTTTATAGTTTGTCGTAATAAAAAAGGGGGAGATTGTTAATGCAAAGCAATTCCTAAAAACATTGTTAGTACTAAATAATTTTTCTTAGTTTTGATCACGACAAATTACAAAGACATTTATTTTCAAACACAATCATAAAACGAATTATCTAACAAACACTATCATCAAGGTAATAATCATTACACTAACATATCTTAATCATGCTTAGTGATCATAAAAGTGATTTGCCTAAAAACTCACTTTTGTCAAATGTAACAAAAGATTTTTAATAAACTTTATTTTTAAGAAAATGTTTTATTAAAATAAAAATGTAAATTTGAATATGGCATATTCCAAATGCCATAAGAATATCCTTTGAAGGTTTAAACAGCCTCAGATATTTCAAATTCACTAAAAGACAAAAAGGAGCAGAGTCTAGTACCCGTGGTTCCTTAAGTGCCTACACGGTTCCCTATCGATAAGGAACCGACTGGGTAGATAAGGAACCGCCCCCAGATAGCCGTTGGCATTTATCTTCTATAAATAGTGGATCAAATCTTCATTCTCGTCAACCCTTTTTGGACATCTCTTTCAGCCTTCTTTCTCCTATTTAATCCTAGTCATTTATAAATGATCACTTAATGTGTTAAGTATGTTTACTCATGATTATCCTCTTGATCTCTTTCTTTACCTTGTCCAAAGAGAAGATCACTCACACACTTGTGATGTGATTAAAGATGAAGCATTGATGAAGATCACCTTCTCCTAAAGATCTAGTCATGATCATCATTTGTTTATTTGTGTCTTGTGTAGTTCTAATGTATTTGTGAATACTTGGACTTGTTGTGTTCATCCAAGCTATATGTGAATACTTAGATTAGAGTTGTGTGAATCCATTGCACATGTGTGTGCTTGGATTTGTGTTGTGTAGATCCAAGCTACATGTGTGTACTTAGATATGTTTAGTTGAGTTGTAATTAGTTGTGTTAGTTCTCACTAAACTATAAAGTGATGTGGTTGTGTCTTATGAGTTCTCACTAAACTATAAAGTGATATGTAGTTGTGTTGTGTGAAGTTCTCACTTAGCTTCAAAGTGAAGAGTCATGAAGATTGGTTCTAGCTTTGGATTAGAACTCGACATCTAGCCTTGTGTCGGAAAATGGTGAAGTAGGCAACGTTCTGAAGATTGGTTCTAGCTTTGGATTCGAACTCGACATCTAGCCTTGTGTCGTAAAATGGTGAAGTGTGCGACGTTGTGTAGATTGGTCCTAGCTAAGATTAGGTCTCGACATTTAGCTTAGTGTTGGAAAATAATGTAAGCAACGTTGTAAGGTTTTCTCCGCCAAGAAGCGAGCTTGTGGATATAGTGGAAATCTCGAGTAAGGTGTACTCGAGGAGTGGAGTAGGAACGAGGATAGAGCCTCGTTGCCGAACCACAATAAATCTTGGTGTCTTCCACCTAGGTTGTTTCTTTCCTTACTCATTACTTACATTCATTATCATTATACTTACTACGCATTGTTAATGCATTAGAATTGAACCTAATCATTATGCAACTAGCTTTCAAGTAAAAGATAGTTTTGTGCACTCACCTAATTGAAAGGAATTTTATATAGGAGGTAAACCGATGAGAAACTATTCAACCCCCCCCCCCCCCTTCTAGTTTCTACAAATCTTTTTATGTAGAGATTCTTTTTCCAACTTCAATTGAAGTGAGTCCATTATAGATATGCATTTAACTCATGGTAATGAAATTGTTTGGTAAACTAGAAGACGTGTAATATACTGTGGGGGAATAAAAGAAATGGATTGGTTAAGGAACTAATGACGAGGTTGATACATAGGTTTATTATAGGGAAAATTGAGCACCGAACAGGGAGTAGAGAAAGGTGCCAAATACCGGACCTATGGTTGATGTGTACAGTAAGTGGAGAGAGAGAAGTGAACTTGGTATGGGCTATTGCTGAGTACTTATATAAGAGAGCTCTCAGAATGAAGTCGGTAAGCGAAATCTGTGGAGGCCACTATGTGACTTGGATAGCTAAGAGACTCAATTATTTGAGTGGAAGTGTAGTCTCTAGACTTTTGGAGCCAATTGAATGTGAAATATGGGATTTGAAAATTTAGAGAAGGAGTTAGACAAAAATAGGAAATGTCTAAGAGATCCAGAGTCATTGCAACAAAGAGTTGATTTGGATGAAGAGCATGATACTAGTGGGGTAAACTCTAGTTGGGGAAATTGGAATGCAAATTTGAGTGAGATGGAAAGAATGAAGGTATGGAGAGATACTATGACCATGAGGAACAACTACATTCTTGAGCACTCTGTGCTGATTCTACATCACTTGGCGGATGAAGTGCACTTTAGCTTACCAACTTATGCGCCACCCAATGTCCCACCCTACCCATACCCATATGTGCCTTACCCCCATCCTCACACACACTACCCTAGTAGGGGCGAAACTAACTTTGGAGGAGATGGAGTATCTGTTGAGGACTACTTGTTCATGGGTGTGGGTCAATATGATGGAGGTAGCTCTATAGTTTCAAGAAACATCGATGTTAGAGGATCATCAAGAGGAGCTAATGACGATGACGAGGATGAGGATATGGATGATTGAGATGCCATGATGCGTGAAGATTTGTAAGATATTGTTTATTTCAAGAACGTTGTTTTATCTTATTTTATTTTGTCTTGCAAGGATTTAGCCTTAAGTTGTTTGAATTGGGATTTTAAAACAATGTGATCTCTATTATGTTTTATGTTATTTGGTTTTGGAAAAAATACTTTTGTTAGTGCAGTATTTGCAGGGATTGATTTACGAACCCGTCATTGGTGAAAAATATGGAGTTTTCTATAGACTCATGATGCAACAAAACCATATACGGATCATATTTTCAATTCGGTAGTATCTTTTGACCTTATTTTTCCAATTTTCTTATACTTTGAAGTTCGTTTATTACCATTGGGGACAATGTTAAACTTAAGTGTGTGGGGGTGGTCAAATAGGAAAAATGGTCTATTTCGTCAAATATGGTTACTTTTCAAAAATAGAGGAATATCAATAAAAATTAGTTAGAATTTTTAAAAAATTAATAAAATGTTTTAGTGATATTTTTAATCTGCAGTGAGATCACAATTTTTGTAATTATGACAAGAATAAATGATAAAATGAAATAAAAAAAACTGACTAAAAATTGTTGCTAAGAATTGGTGTTGGAAGTTGATATGAGTGAAATCTCATATCAATTATACCATAAATAACCCTAAAACACAAAGCAAAATACCTGATTTTGATTTATACAAGCAGTATTATGGGTATATTTTGTTGTGTGTGCTTGTGTAGGTAAAAAGATACAAATATGAAGCAAACAAGGAAATCAAGCCTTCATTGATGAAGAAAAGACAAAAGGAGGATGAAAAGTGACAAGTCAATCAAAGTCAAAGGACCTTTCTTGACAACTTTCAAAGTAGAGAGACTTAAAGTGTAAATATGGAAAAGTTAAGAACAAAGTCAAACATGGTCGAAAGTCAAGTCAACAAGTCAAGGGATCATTTGTGTGCAAGTATGAAGCTCAAAGGACAATAAATGACAAGTTTGTAAAGATATAAGCTTAAAACATAAATCTGTTAAACACAATGACTGAAATTGTCAAAATGGGAAGAAGTTTCAATTCAATCTGTGTGATAAGGATATTAACCAATGGGAGAGCTTTATTCAGTCAACAAGGATTGCCACATCACCACAATAAATATGGAGAGAGACGAGTGGATAATATTTATATTCCAGCCAATCATATTTCAGTTATAAGATAATGATCCGTGTGACTTCTCAACAGCAAATCAGAGGACGACACGTGGCTTCTCAAACAAAGAACACGCCATGTGGCTTCTCAAACAAAGAACGTGCCCAAATTCAAGATGAAGAAGGAGTCGATTTGAGAGAAAGTGTTAAACATCAAAAGTGCTTAAAATCAAGGAATGAATCCATTCCAAGTGATCAATTAAACTAAAATCAACTCAACAAGAAAAGCTTAATTGTGTTCTTCTTCTGCAAATCACAATTACCTGATTGAAGCCACGTGGAAGCTGTGGATTGGCCAAGACACGTCACTAGACCTCACTTCAACTTAAATTCATTCTATAAATACCCCAGATGTAGTTCATTTCTTATATTGTAGTTAAAGTGTGAAAACACACACACTTCTTAATCTCTTTCATTTTTTAGTTAGTTTCTTCAGTTAGAACTACTCTCAAGTGTCTAACAAACACTTGAGAGAGTTAGTTAGCCTTGTAACAAACTTGTAACTACCTTTCCATTAATAAAACACTCAATTCACTTCAATTCTCTCCTTCTTTACTACATTACCATACGTATTCTGTTACTGTTAGTTTCCATTGATCATAACTGATCAATGGAGCTTGTTTGAAGTTTTGGAGTGCTTATCAGTTCATGAGCAACATTCTTAGTTCAGTTCATTGCCAGAAAGACCAGTTATTGTAGAATTGAGTAGAGTAGATCATACTTTGGGGTTGATGATGATTCAGTAGATTTTTTATATTGATTTGGGTTGAAGGAAGTTAGTTTAGTAGGCTCAGCGCCTCACTACTCCATCAAGGGAGGCTTCAAGCTAAAAGGAACTTGATTCTACTTTAAAATTCCTCTAAAGTGTCTTGCCTGCTAAATTCTTAGATAATTAGTGTAATTTTGTTATTTTGCATGCTTTAGTGTTGAATTGATATCATTGATATGTGTTGATAGATTGAGAGTTGATTCATTAGCTTTTGATTCAGTTTAGACTGGTAAAATTTGGCTTGCTACCGCATTACTGTCATTAGTATGCTATATTGTGTTTTATAGTGTTAACATGCTTGAACTAGACCTTTTCGTGGTGCATTTGAGTAGTATAAGCTTTTTTCATATATTGCTTGTGGTTCCATTAGCTTTTGAGTAGAGGGACTTTGTTAATTTCCATATCAGCTTAATAAGTGGTGTTTGGATTAATTGAGAATTGTTAATCTAGTGGATTAAAGTTGTTGATTTGAGCTTTACTTACTCACTAGACCTATACAAGTAACTTTTCAAGTAGTTTTTGCCAAGATAGTCAAACAGGCTATTTGCTATTACTTTGGGTCATTTTCATCAGTTAAAACAAGCAAGATTCATACGCCTGTCATTTCTTCATTAGTGTGATTTAGAAGATGAGTTTTGTTTCTGAGTAAAGCTGAATATATGATCTTTCAATGGAACTAGGGTAGAACATACAGTTTTCAGAAATAAGCTAGGAATAAGCTTTTGAATAGGCTGCTTATGAATGTTAAGTTTATGTGATAAGTCCTTGACTGTTTAGCAATTCCCACTTATCCACTTCACAAATCTTGCCTTTTTATTACACATTCTTGTTCACAAACTCATTTTAAGCAATTATGGAACTTTTCATTTTTGGTCAATAAGTTGGTCAACGAAAGTCAGCCATAAGCTCATTTTGCTTAAATCCATATTCCAGCTTATTCACTGGATGGTTTTTGATAATTTTTTATATTTCAACCTTCTTATAGCCAGCTTAATCATTTTCATTAGAAAAATCAACTTGTGCTTGACTAGATAAGTTGATAGCTTATTTTGGGCTTATTTGAATAAGCTAACTTGAGATTTAGGAGGTTTTAGCTTATTTCCTTTAAGCTGACTAGGTAAATTCATTTTTAAACCTTTTGCAAAAGATTAGAGCTTAAAAGATTGAGAAATAAGCTCATACGAGAGCTTATTAAAACCCTGTTTGCCTGTTTTCGTTAAAAACTTAGCTTTAATTGTCAATAGGTCCCTAATCTTTAGGGAAGTTTCTATTCAGCTTTTAACAAGATACTTTTCTAGGGTTTGCAATTTGTAGTCCTTAGAGTTTTGATTTGTTACAAATTGGTTAGTCAGTTTTGCAAGTTTGTTGTAAAGTTGTTATAATTGGTTAAAATTTTCACTCTTAGTCCTTCTAGTTTGTAAATTTACATTTTTAGTCCTTTTACTTTACATACTTTTCATTTTTAGCAAATTTTACTAATTGTGCATTAAGAACTTGTACACTTTGCTCTAATTGTGGTAAATGCAATTTGTTTTAGAATAGTATGTATACATAGTGATAATATTTTTACGATTTTTAAGTGCTTTGTTGAAATAGAGCTAGATTACCAAAACTTTTATAAAATCTAAAACCAAAAACAATTGGTACACTTGAAATCATTTGGACATTCAATTCGTTGTGAGTTGGGAATACGATCTTAAAAGTGAAACATTAAATGGCGCCGCTGGCGGTTCATGACGTTACGATTGACGATTGATTGACGGTTTCGATTGGATTTTGGGATCTGTTCATCTTGTGAACGTTCCTTTACGTATCATAAATCAAAAAGAAAAAAAATCAAATAGATAAAGATATAATAAAATAAAAAACCACAAAATCAATTCTTTCCTAAGAATTGAAACAAAAAAAATAAAAAATCCAAAAGTAATCTTTTTCCTAAAAGATTACATCAAAAATATATTGTATATATTGGTTTCACTCGTTTTTACGTACATACTATATTTTCTTAAAAACTCAATAAATACAAAATTATTTTTGATATATTATTATATGTAAATACATATACGTAGATACGAACAACCAATACACATACTTCCATAAGTATTGCTTTTGCAATACACCGTGCTTGGGTGCGTTCCGGTTCTAAGTACGTGTATCGATCAAAGTTAATTAAGGCATAATAGATAAATACCATAATCTACTTGATCTTGAGAAAGAGGCCACTGTGTGGGGGGGTATAAGGCGAGTGCATTACACATTCTAAAGAAGCAGGCTCTTAAGTGCTACGCGTCGCCTCGTTTCTCTGCTTCCTTATGTGTCTTTCAAGAGTGATAGTGGTGAGTGGTGTGCCTCCCAAGTATTACTTACATATATTATATTTTCTTGTGGATATTACTTTTTGAACCTCGGAAAGGATAATCCCTTCTTTCCCAAAGTCGATCGAGAGCTCCTCTCTCACTCCTCGAGTTGAGTTGCATGCACACTCGAGCGCGTGCACATATACCTTTTGGTGTACAACCACTTCCTCCCAAAAGGAAGAAAAAGAACAAGAAAAACACCATCCATCAAGCTGATCCCGAGCATCGTGCTTTCGACCCCGTAAACAAAGTCATGGCCGCCGTTGATAATAGACCATCGATGGAGATCCTTCAATCAAATGTGGAGGGAAATGCGGATGCTATTGTTATACCCGAGATACCCGCAAACACTTTTGAGCTTAAGACACATATGATCACTATGGTTTCTTCTACCCCCTTCTTAGGGAGACCCATGGATGACCCCCATGATCACATCAAGAAGTTCTTGTCACTTTGCAATACACTTAAGTATAATGGGGTCCCTCATGATGCTATTAAATTGATCTTATTCCCATTCTCCTTAGAGGGTAATGCTAGGTATTGGCTAGATAGACAACCTTCTAGGAGTATTGTTACTTGTGACGATTTAAAGAAGAAAGTTGTGAATAAGTTCTTTCCTCCTTCACGAACCACCGCCTTGAGAAACCAAATCATAGGATTCCAACAAAGGCAAGACCAAAACTTTAGTGAGGCTTGGGAAGAGTTCAAAGAGTTGTTGAGAAAGTGACCAAACCATGGTTTTAACCAAGTTCACCAAATCAACACCTTCTACAATGGTTTGAGACCTCTTTTTTGGGTAAAGGGGAATCTAAGCCTCGGTAAAATATATTCCCAAAAACGTTGAAGTACAATGGAATGTAGCTGCAATGCTACATTAACCTCAAGCAAGTGCTTGAACAACCACTACATCATATGACATGCCATATGATCCTACTAACCAACTACAAAACAAATAACACCAATAGGAAAGAACCACCTAAAGGTGCATGAACAATGTAAGTAAAACGACATCAAGGCTAACATTTAGAACGAACATCAGGCTGACGAGAACCATGCCGATCATCAATATCACTAGCATTAACCACATCGTCCTTGGTTCCAAAACCATCCTGCCAATCTGTACCATCATCTATCTTATCCCAAAGAGCACTAAAAGAGTTATGAGAACTCTTCTCCTTATCACTAATCTTGGCAACAAAAGTCGATGTTTTTGTATTTAAGAAACCTTTCTTAAGAATCGAAACTGCCTTCTTAGGAATGCCCTTCGTATTTGATTTAGAGGTTTCACCTCTCTCAACATTACGGTATTGAATATTAAGAGCATGTTTATTTAATTTAATACCTGCAACTTGTGGTTGCTTATTCGCACCTTTATTCTTCTTTTTCTTGACCACCTCAAAACCATCATCCACCACATCCTTGGCAATAGGAGCAGCCACTTCAAAATCCACACAAGATGCATGGGATATCATTAAGACAAAATCCATGGTTCAAACAAATAACCAAAGAGATGAGGTAGTCCATGTTGTTCAAGAGAGTGCTCATACATCCATTGATAGTCAACTCCTCAAGAGTCACGATGAGATACTTCAAGTAATTGACAAGAATCAAAAAGAGATGATTCAAGCCCTTAAGAGCGTTTCCTTGAACAATTATTCTTCCAATGATGTGAATGCCATTACCTTAAGTTGTGAGACATGTGGAGGTCCTCATTCATACCTACAATGTGAAAAAGTTCAAAACTTTCAAGGTGAATGCTATGCTTATCAAGATGAACAGAGAGAGCACATTAAACCTAACATCAACCCTAACCATCTCTCTTACAAGTCTAACAATTTTCTTGCTCCACCCGGTTTCCCACCACATCAACCTACCCAAAATCAAACAAATCCTCCTCAATTGCTTCAAAGAAATCAAGGGCCAAGGGGAAATTACCAAGGACACAATAACAATAGAGCACCCAATAACTTTCAAAATCAAGGAAACAACTTTCATGCCAACAACTTTTAAAACCAAGGGTTTTACAATCAACCTCCACCTTTCCAACAACAAGGATTTCAAGGAAATTGGCCAAATGAGTTTAATGCTATTGAGCTTCTTCATAATATGAACCAAGACAATGAAAGGAGATATCAAGAAAATGAAAGAAGGATCCGTGAGAGTGAAAAGAGAACACAGGATCAATTGAGGGCTATGCATGACGAAATAAATAAGAGGTTTATGATGCTCTTTAATCAAAGACCACAAGGTGCTTTACCCTCCAACACTCAAACCAATCCAAGGGCAAATGTAAATGCAATTACTACAAGGAGTGGGAAAACAACTATTGATCCTTCAATGCCTCTTACACCTCCTTTGGTTACTCCTACTATGGTTCCTCCTTGTGATAAGCCTACACCTCCAAAACCAACACTTTCAAGCTCTACAACTTTAAAGCCTACACCTTCTAATCCTACACCTACTACTCCTTCACCTTCCATACCCATCAATGAAGAAACCAACAAAGAGAGTCCTTCAACAACTACCACTCAACCTACACCAAAACCAAATCTTCCATACCCTTCAAGATTGAGAAAGGAAAATCTTAAGAACAAGGATGACATTCAAGTATCTAACTTTTTAAGGATGTTCAAGCAATTGAATATTAACATATCCTTTGTGGAATCTCTAGCTTATATGCCCAAGTTTTCCAAAATGTTCAAAGACCTCCTCTCAAATAAAGAAAAGTTGGTTGATATGCCTAACACGTCATTGAACGAAAATTGTTTGGCGGTGTTGTTGAAGACTTTACCAATAAAACTTGGAGATCCGGGAAGGTTTTTGATCCCTTGTGTTTTCCCAAGGGTGGAAAATTGCATGGCACTTGCAGATCTTAGGGCAATCATAAATTTAATGCCTTTGTCGGTTTGGAACCAACTCTCTCTTCCCGAGCTCACTCCTACTAGGATGACCCTTGATTTAGCAAACCGTTCAATAGCTTATCCGGTAGGTATTGTAGAGGATGTGTCTGTAGGGGTTGATAAATTCACATTTCCCGCAGATTTTGTAGTTGTTGACTATGATATGGACTCGAGAGTTCCTCTTATTGTAGGTAGACCTTTCTTGAGGACGGGTCGTACTCTTATTGATGTGGCGGGAGGAGAACTAATTATGAGAGTTGAGGATGAGAAAGTAGTGTTTAAGTTGGGGAAAGTTACTAAGAAATCCCAAAGTTGTGAAACCGTAAACATAGTGGATGTTCTTGATGAGGTGTGTAATGAACATTTTCATGAAGCTTGAAAGAATGATAGTGAGAACATGACACATGTGGAGACCGTTGCCTCAATTTATCCCTCCTTAACACCATTTGGAGAGAGTGATTTTCTTTGAGGAACTTGAGTCTAACTTTCTTGGTAATGATGATTATCCTATAAACTGGGAAGAAGACATTCTCACTATCCAAAAGTTACTCAATGAGGATCCCATTCCTTCACCTACTCCATAAGAGGTTACTAATGATGATCCATCATTAGTGAAGCCTTCCATTGAGAGTACACCTTCCCTAGAGCTTAAGGATCTTTCATCACACCTTGAATATGCCTTCTTAGAGGGAGAGGACCAATTACCTGTTATCATAGCCAAAGACTTAAAAGATGATGAGAAGGAAAAGCTCATAGAAGTTCTTAAGAAACATAAGAAAGCCATAGCTTGGAAAATATCCGACATAAGGGGGATTGATCCAAATTTTTGTACACACAAAATCCTTATGGAGGATGATTGCAAACCCGCCATTCAAAACCAAAGAAGGGTTAACCCAAAAATCCATGAAGTCATCAAAAAGGAAGTTATCAAACTCCTTGATGCGGGTATGATTTACCCAATTTCTGACTCACCATGGGTTAGCCCGGTGCATTGTGTGCCTAAGAAGGGTGGAATCACCGTTGTGTCTAATGAGAACAATGAGCTAATCCCCACTAGACTTGTCATGGTTTAGAGAGTTTGTATTGATTATAGGAAGCTTAATGATGCCACTAGGAAAGATCATTTCCCATTACCTTTTATGGACCAAATGCTTGAACGCTTAGCAGGAAATGAGTACTATTGCTTTCTAGATGGATTTTCGGGTTATTTCCAAATACCTATTGATCCAAAGGATCAAGAAAATACCACATTCACTTGTCCCTATGGAACATTTGTTATAAGAGAATGCCTTTTGGCTTGGGCAATTCCCCGGGGACATTCCAAAGGTGTATGATGGCAATCTTTCATGACATGATTGAGCACACTATGGAAGTTTTCATGGATGATTTCTCAGTCTTTGGAGATTCATTCACTTTTTGTCTCTCCCATTTAGAACGTATCTAAAAGGTGTGAAGAAACACGTCTTGTTCTAAATTGGGAGAAGTGTCATTTCATGGTCAAAGAAGGGGTATTTTTGGGACATAAGATATCCAACAAAGGTTTAGAAGTGGATCATGCTAAAATAGATGTTATTGTCAAACTTCCCCCACCTACCACGGTGAAAGGAGTTAGGAGCTTTTTGGGTCATGCGGGTTTCTATAGGCGTTTTATACAAGACTTTTCTAAGATAGCAAGACCCATGACCCACCTATTAGAAAAAGAGGCTCCTTTAATATTCACACAAGAGTGTATAGAGTCTTTTGAGATTCTTAAAGAAAAGTTGACTAAGGCTCCCGTTTTGGTATCACCAAATTGGGATTTGCCTTTTGAACTCATGTGTGATGCTAGTGATTATGCCGTGGGGGCCGAGTTAATAAGCATTTCCAACCTATACACTATGCGAGTAAGACAATGACGGGTGCTTAAGTTCATTATACCACTACGGAAAAAGAGTTGCTTGCTATTGTTTATGCCTTTGAGAAACTTAGACCCTATCTTGTGATATCTAAGACCATAGTGTATACGGATCATTCCGCTCTCAAGTACCTTATGACAAAGCAAGATGCTAAGCCTAGGCTTTTGAAATGGGTTTTATGCTTCAAGAGTTTTCTATAGAAATCCGTGATAAGAAAAAAAACGAGAATTTAGCGACGGATCACTTGAGTAGACTTGAGCATCCTTTTCAAGGAGAATTACCTCATAAGGAAATCAATGAATCCTTTCCACTTGAGGAACTCTTGTCTATCTCTTCACAAGAGGATGCCACCCCTTGATTTGCGGATATTGCAAATTATCTTATGGGGGATGTGCTTATTGAGGGTCTCACTTCCCAACAAAAGAAAAAGTTTCTCACGGAAGCAAAATATTACTTTTGGAATGACCCTTACCTCTTTAGGCAATGTGCGAACCAAATCATAAGACGTTGTGTAGATGGGCCCGAAGCATTTAAATTTTAGAAGCTTGCCATAAAGGACCCACGGGGGCCATTTTGGGCCTAACTACACGGCTAAGAAAGTCTTTGATTCGGGTTACTATTGGCCTTCCATTTACAAAGATGCCCAAGAAATGGTGAAATTTTGTGATGTTTGTCAAAGACAAGGCAAAATTAATCAAAGAGATGAGTTGACACAAAATTTCATTCAAGAATGTGAGATTTTTTATGTATGGGGTATAGATCTCATGGGACCTTTTCCATCATCAAAGGGCAATAAGTACATACTCGTAGCTGTGGACTATGTTTCTAAGTGGGTTCAGGCTAAATCCTTGCCTACCAATGATGCTAGAGTTTTAGTCAAGTTCTTAAAGCAATTATTTTCTAGATTTGGTGTACCTCGGGCCATCATAAGTGATCGTGGGACTCATTTTTGTAATGATCAATTTACAAGAGTCATGAAGAAGTATGGTGTTAACCATAGACTTTCTACCGCGTATCATCCTCAAACCAATGGGCAAACCGAGGTCACAAATCGTGGTTTAAAAATAATTTTAGAAAGAACGGTGGGAGAGCATCGAGCTTCTTGGTCGGATAAGCTTGATGATGCTTTGTGGGCTTTTAGGACCGCTTTTAAGACACCAATTGGTTGTACTCCTAATAGACTTGTCTATGGAAAAGCATTTCACCTCCCATTCGAGTTAGAACATAAGGCTTCATGGGCTCTTAAATGGGCTAACTTTGATCTAAACCAAGCCGGTTCACATAGGAAAGACCAACTTAATGAGATGAATGAAGTAAGAGCCAATGCCTATGAAAACTCATTTTTATACAAGGAAAAGACTAAGCAATTGCATGATGCTAAGATCAAGAACCGTGAGTTCAAAGTTGGAGAGTCGGTTCTCCTCTTTAACTCAAGGTTGAAACTCTTTGCGGGCAAGCTTAAGTCAGTATGGTCCGGTCCATTCACTATTGCTCAAGTATTTCCATATGGGACTATTGAGTTGTCACAACCAAATGGCCCAAACTTCAAAGTGAATGGTCACCGTGTTAAGCATTACTTTGGGGAGGACATTTCCGTGGAAATGGTCCAAGAGATCCCTATTATCCCCATGAATTAAATCATTGTGGGAAGAGTCGAGCTAGAGACTCCATAAATCAAGCTTGAATAACTAGCCATAGATATTTTAGACTAGAGTGTGGTAGGATGGGAATAAAGGGTATATAGATGAGCATAAGTGTAGGGGGATGCATCTCTTTTCTCTTCTTAATGTTTGTAGGGTTGCTCTATCTCATTGCATGCATTGGAGCTTATGGAGGAGGCCCTTGTATCGGGTTCACTTCGTTACTATTGTGATTTTCAAACCACATTGTGCTTAAAATGAATTCACTATAGTAGAATTTTCCTTAGCTTGGGTTAAGAAAAGTTATCAATGTTTATCATAAGTGTAGGGGAGTTTACTCCAATACTCTTAAACATTGAGGACAATGTTTATCTTAAGTGTAGGGGGTCTTCTATCGAAGTGACCTTACCTGGAACTTTGTCATTCACTTCATGATAACTTGGAAATTAATTTTTCAAACATTTTTCGAATTTTTGATCTACTTTGGCCACCAAAAATATGCATTCATAATTTTTGCATTAATCATTTTTCATTTGCATAACACATTTGCATTGTATATGTTTCTTCTTTTATTTTTCATCAAAAAATTATAAAAAGGAAAAAAATATAATAAAGGATATGGTTTAACAAATTTAGACTTCTTTGATATATTAGGCCCGCCAGGATACTTTGACTCAACCCGAGTTTGCTTATCTAAGCATTCTCTAGCTAGTAGCCTTAACCATGTAGACCTTTATTGGTTTATTAGGCTAAGCATCCACTAGTCTCATTATTTGAGATTTTAAACTGTGGAGAACAAGAGATGATAGAGTTTGAAGTAAGTGTAAAGGGCTAGATAAACCTCATATCAATTAATTGTGGCTTTTATATCCCCTTTCGTAGCCTTTACTTTCTTGTCAACGCGTGTATATATGTTAATAAATAATCAAGAACGATTTTAATTGGTTTGTAGTCTCTTATGCATTTTTGACTAATCATTCATGGTTGGTATAAGTACGTCTTAAGAATCTAAGTAAGAACGTTTTGTGTGTACTAGACTTATGTCATGCTTAATACTTAGCGGGTGTTTTTCCTTTTATTCTTTTCAAATTTATTTGTGAGGAATAAAGAAAAATAAGAGCGGCTTATGAAAAAAAATGAGTGGCTAGAAAAAAAAGAGAAAAAGAAAAAGAAAGAAAAAAAATAATTATACAAGACTCCCAAGAGGGGAAGTGGACTGTTAATTATAGTAGCTATTGAATTCCATTATTACTCTCACAAGTGTTGCGGGGATTTAATAGTTGCTCCAATCCAATATTACCTTGACGGGTTGCGGGATTGAAGATCCAAGGTCTCAAAAAGGCAGCGGATATAAATTATTGCGTGAGTTTTATTTTTCTTTCCTTAGAGAGTGGGTAGCTACTTATTAATGCATGACATAAGGATCTTACACATAAGGCGAATGACTTATTATTTTGGGTCGGACTTATATCAATTGTGGGTGGTTTTTCGAGTAATGGATAAGATGGTTACTTAGGATTCAAACTGTGCTTCCTTATTTTCAGATTTTACACTTCTTATATTTCATGCTTTAAATAATGAAAAATTTTCCCAAAAGCAATTTGATCAAATAATAACCGGTCTTAGAGGCATAATAAGCGGTGGTATATTAATCTTTATGAATGTGTTGATGCACTTTCAATTATGGATAACAATGATCTTGTTTTTAAGCTTGTTATGGGGGAAAATGAAACTTGAGGATGATAAGTGTTCATGGTACAAAGCCCTAATCAAAGTCACGGATCTCTTTATGAGTTACTTCCATCAAACCATTTCAAGAAAAATCCAAAAATATATAAATAGATTTTTTTCCTTTGCATTGTATAAATCAAAATCATGCATCATATAGTATAGTGTAGTGTAAATGCATTCCATATTGGTCAAGGTGGATTAATTATGAGAAAAGTGTAAATTGGTGCTTTAAAATGTGGTATTGCATGAGGTCATGGCAATGATCAAGTGTAGTGGATTTGATATGAGTGAAATCTCATATCAATTATACCATAAATAACCCTAAAATACAAAGCAAAATACCTGATTTTTATTTATAAAAGCAGTATTGTGGGTATATTTTGTTGCTTGTGCTTGTGTAGGTAAAAATATACAAATATGAAGCAAACAAGGAAATCAAGCCTTCATTGATGAAGAAAAGACAAAAGGAGGATGAAAAGTGATAAGTCAATCAAAGTCAAAGGACCTTTCTTGACAACATTCAAAGTAGAGGGACTTAAAGTGCATATATGGAAAAGTCAAGAACAAAGTCAAACATGGTCAAAAGTCAAGTCAACAAGTCAAGGGATTATTTGTGTGCAAGTATGAAGCTCAAAGGACCAGAAATGACAAGTTTATGAAGATATAAGCTTAAAACATAAATCTACTAAACACAAGGACTGAAATTGTCAAAATGGGAAGAAGTTTCAATTCAATCCGTGTGATAAGGATATTAACCAATGGGAGAGCTTTATTCAGTCAACTAGGATTGCCACATCACCACAATAAATATGGAGAGAGACGAGTGGATAATATATATATTCCAACCAATCATATTTCAGTTATAAGATAACGATCCGTGTGACTTCTCAACAGCAAATCAGAGGACGACATGTGGCTTCTCAAAGAAAGAACACGCCACGTGGCTTCTCAAACAAAGAACGCGCCCAGATTCAAGATGAAGAAGGAGTCGATTTCAGAGAAAGTGTTAAACATCAAAAGTGCTTAAAATCAAGGGACAAATCCATTCCAATTGATCAATTAAACTAAAATCAACTCAACAAGAAAAGCCCAATTGTGTTCTTATTCTGCAAATCACAATTACCATATTGAAGCCACGTGGAAGCTGGGGATTGGCCAAGACACGTCACTAGACCTCACTTCAACTCAAATTCATTCTATAAATACCCCAGATGTAGTTCATTTCTTGTATTGTAGTTAAAGTGTGAAAACACACACCCTTCTTAATCTCTCTTATTTTTCAGTTAGTTTGTTTAGTTAGAACTACTCTCAAGTGTCTGACAAACACTTGAGAGAGTTAGTTAGCCTTGTAACAAACTTGTAACTACCTTTCCATTAATAAAACACTCAATTCACTTCAATTTTCTCCTTCTTTACTACCTTACCATACGTATTCTGTTACTGTTAGTTACCATTGATCATAACTGATCAGTGGAGCTTGTTTGAAGTTTTGGAGTGCTTATCAGTTCATGAGCAGCATTCTTAGTTTAGTTCATTGCCAGAAAGATCAGTTATTGCAGAATTGAGCAGAGTAGATCAGAATTTTGGGGTTGATGATGATTCAGTAGATTTTTGATGTTGATTTGGGTTGAAGGAAGTTAGTTTAGTAGGCTCAGCGCCTTACTACTTCATCAAGGGAGGCTTCAAGCTAAAAGGAACTTGATTCTACTTTAAAATTCCTCTAAAATGTCTTGCCTGCTAAATTCCTAGATAATTAGTATAATTGTGTGATTTTGCATGCTTTAGTGTTGAATTGATATAATTGATATGTGTTGATAGATTGAGAGTTGGTTCATTAGCTTTTGATTCAGTTTAGACTGGTAAAATTTGGCTTTGTACTGCACTACTGTCATTAGTATGCTATATTGTGTTTCATAGTGTTAACCTGCTTGAACTAGACCTTTTTGTGGTGCATTTGAGTAGTATAAGTTGTTTTCATAGATTGCTTGTGGTTCCATTAGCTTTTGGGTAGAATTACTTTGTTAATTTCCATATCAGCTTAATAAGTGTTGTTTGGATTAATTAGGCATTGTTAATCTAGAGGATTAAAGTTGTTGATTTGAGCTTTACTTACTCACTAGACCTATACAAGTAACTTTGCAAGCAGTTGTAGTCACAAGATAGTCAAACAGGCTATTTGCTAAAAAAATACTTTGGGTCATTTTCGTCAGTTAAAACAAGCAAGATTCATACACATGCCATTTCTTCATTATTGTGATGTAGAAGATGAATTTTGTTTATGAGTAAAGCTGAATATATGATCTTTCCATAGAACTAGGGTAGAACATACAATTTTCAGAAATAAGCTAGGAATAAGCTTTTGAATATGTTGCTTATCAATGTTAAGTTTATGTGATAAGTCCTTGACTGTTTAGCAATTCCCACTTATCCACGTCACAAATCTTGCCATTTTATTGCACATTCTTGTTCACAAACTCATTTTAAGCAATTTTGGAACTTTTCATTTTTGGTCAATAAGCTGGTCAACGAAAGTCAGCCATAAGCTCATTTTGCTTAAATCCATATTCCAACTTATTCACTGGATGGTTTTTGATAATTTTTGATATTTCAACCTTCTTATAGCCAGCTTAATCATTTTCATTAGAAAAATCAACTTGTGCTTGACTAGATAAGCTGATAGCTTATTTTGGGCTTATTTGAATAAGCTAACTTGAGATTTAGGAGGTTTTAGCTGATTTCCTTTAAGCTGACTAGGTAAATTCATTTTTAAACCTTTTGCAAAAGATTAGAGCTTAAAAGATTGAGAAATAAGCTCATATGAGAGCTTATTAAACCTTGTTTGCCCGTTTTCATTAAAAACTTAGCTTTAATTGTCAATAGGTCCCTAATCTTTAGGGAAGTTTCTATTCAGCTTTTAACAAGATACTTTTATAGGGTTTGCAATTTGTAGTCCTTAGAGTTTTGATTTGTTACAAATTGGTTAGTCAGTTTTGCAAGGTTGTTGTAAAGTTGTTATAATTGGTTAAAATTTTCACTATTAGTCCTTCTAGTTTGTAAATTTACATTTTCGGTCCTTTTACTTTACATCCTTTTCATTTTTAGCAAATTTTACTAATTGTGCATTAAGAACTTGTACACTTTGCTTTAATTGTGGTAAATGCAATTTGTTTTAGAATAGTATGTATACATAGTGATAATATTTTTATGATTTTTACGTGCTTTGTTGAAATAGACCTAGATTACCAAAACTTTTATAAAATCTAAAACCAAAAACAATTAGTAAACTTGAAATCATTTGTACATTCAATTCTTTTTGAGTTGGGAATTACGATATTAAAAGTGAAACATTAGACGTGTATTTTTTATGATTACAAGTAAGTCACACTTTGTATTCGCGTGATTTTTTTTAACAAAAGATCATTAGCTACTCTAGTTTGTATTTTTGTAGCGTATGCTTATCCAAAGTGTGAGGGGGTTGTGAAGAAGAAGCAAATAGCCAATGAGCTATAAGTTTGAATATAAGTAGCCAATGAAGCTATAAATTATGAAGATGAAGGAAGAAGAAGTGAAATGGTAGTATCGATTGGCCGATGTGTCAAGACGTGATACTTGAAGTTGAAAAAAAAGAGAAAGAAAAAGAGTGGTATGTCGAGAACGATGGAAGTGATCATTTGGTGATTAGTGTTTTTTTTTATTACTTCAAAAACAATAAAAGACCTTTTTGATAAAATTGTTGGGTGCTCACGCCCCATCGGATTAATATACACTACTCTTATAAATTGTTTTAAATAGATTAAAGTAGTCGATAAAAGTTTGCTTTTGTTTAGTTTTGATTTACTTGCTCGAGGGCGAGAAGAACTTAAGTGTGAGGAGATTTGATAACGCCCAAATCCAACATGTATTCATAAACGTTATCTTCACTTTTAATATAGTATTTGTGGTAATAAACCGACATTTATTGCTAATTTTGTGTGAAGTTCGATTCTTGTGTTATGTAGCTAGCAAGGAAGAAGAAACGCGGAGATGAGAACTGAAGGCGAAAGGATAAATGAGATATGAAAGTATAGCTCTCGTATGTTAAATAATAAAAGGAAATAAAGAGTCTTGGAAAGTTTGGAAGAAAGAAAGAGGAAGGAAACAAAGAATAAGGACTAAAAAGAAATAGGAGAAAAATGGTGAAGAATGAGGCGGCAGAAAAAGGAGCCACGAGCTAAGTCTGAAGGTTGCCATCCAAAGGGCCAAAAAGAGCCGCCAACCAAGTTGAAAAACGGTCGGCTACTTTTATTTCTTGGGTGTTTCAAACCCTAATTATGTTTTTAATGACACGAGACTTAGTCAGGGGCAGTCTGGGGATCCTGGAAAGCAGTGTACTGATGAGTATTCGTTGGGGACTGGGGGGTCTAGTGGTTCCACAACTAGGGTTGCTGATGTTATAGTTACTGATGAGCAGGTGCCTAGGGTTGTTGTTGTGACAGTTGGTACAATTCCTGTGTTGTCGAATCAGGTTGAAGTGGAAGCTTCAAATACTAATAATGGTAGTCTAGCTTCCACAAGTTTGGGACAGTTTGTTGCTACTTCTAAGCAGGAGTTGTATGTAGGGCAGCCGATGGGTTCATTTGCATCAGTAATTCAAAATGAGGCTACCCATAATCAGCAAGAAAAGATAGTGAAGATCTCTGAGTTACAATGTGAGGAGAGTGTTGAGGGAGCACATATCGCACTTCCTTATGACGCCGTTGACGAGGTTGAATTAAGATTTGCGCATACGCTATATGGGCATTTTATTGGTAAGCGCTTAGCGTTCCCACTAGTGGAAAACTATGTTAAACATGCGTGGGCACGGTATGGTTTAAAACGTGTTCAGCTTCATGAAGATTTCTTTCTTTTTCAATTTAATACAAAGGAAGGAATGGAAGGTGTGCTTGAAAATGGCCCGTGGTTGATTAGGACTGTTCCTATTATCTTGAATATTTGGTCGCCTACTACTGATCTGAAAAAGTCGGAGAGCAAGAAAGCGCCTGTTTGGGTAAAGCTTCATCATGTGCCGATTGTTGCTTATTCGGAGGTTGGTCTTAGCCTTATTACTACCCAAATTGGCACACCTATTATGTTGGATTCCTACACGAGTAATATGTGTGTTAATTCGTGGGGTCGAAGCACATATGCTCGGGCGCTCATTGAGGTTTCAGCTGATGTTGAGTTATTGGATTCGATGGTCATTGTTATCCCTAAAGGTCGTGACAAAAGGCATTCATTGGTTACGATTGATATTGGGTTGAATGGAGACCTCCTAGATGTTCTACATGCTTGATCTTTGATCATACTAGTGACATGTGTCCGAAATTGCATAAGGAGGTGGTTGCTCAGGCTACTAGTGATCTGGTGGATGATGGGTTTGAGGTGGTCAAGAACAAGAAGAATAAGGGTAAGAAGAAGCAACCACAGGTTGCAGGTATCAAGTTAACTAAACCGGCTCTTAATCTTCAGTTTCGTAATGTTGAAAGGGGTGAGACTTCTAAAACGAATGCTACGGGTCAGAATCCTAAGAAGGCAGCTCCCATTCTTAAGAAGGGTTTCTTGAATAACAAAGCCTCGAGTTTTGTAGCTAAGACTAATTATAAGGAGAAGAGTTCTCATAATTCTTTTAGTGCTCTTTGGGATAAGATAGATGATGGTACCGATTGGGAAGATGGTTCTAATATCAAGGAAGATGTGATTAATGCTAGTGATAGTGAGGTTGAAGAAGTCATATCGACTGATGATCGGCATGGTGCTCGTCAGCCTGATGTTTGCTCTAAGTGTTAGCCTTGATGTCATGTTACTTTCATTGTTCATGCACCTTTAGGTGGTTTTTTCCTATTGGTGTTATTTGCTTTGTAATTGTGTAGTAGGATCATATGGCATGTCATATGATTTAGTGGTTGTTCAAGCTTTTGCTTGAGGTTAATGTAGCATTGCAGCTACATTCCATTGTACTTCAACGCTTTTGGGAATATATTTTACCGGGGTCTTGATTTCCCCTTTACCCAAAAAACGGGTTTTTGATAACTAGGTTTAATCAAACCATTTACTCACCACCATCAATGGGAGGATGATCATTTCCCTCCCATAAACCTCCTAGGACGTTTTCCCTCTTCTCCAAGGCAAAATCATGTATAAATTGGACCCTAGGGCTATGGTTTTAGGTGTGCTTGATCCTGTGATAATTCTAACCTTGAAAAAGGTTGGAACACCATTTTTACTATCCCAAAAGATAATTAAACCCTATTAATCCTCATAGGAGGGACGAATTTCAAATCGTGGAAATTCGGTTGGAGGTTGATTAATCAATTGGAGGCTTGGAGTTGCTATAAATTCTTGTGTTAGTCATTTTTGTGTTTGAAGAATCGTTTGGTAAAACTCTTGTACTTGAATTGATTTTATTCTTAATTTAATTATTGTTGAAATTTTAATGTGATGATGATTTGTGATGAAATGTGTTTGAGTATGATTTTTGAGTAGTGTGATATGCTTGTGTGATGAACATGGATTCTAAAGGAGAATTAGAGTTATGATCGAGAAAATGTAATTAGGTTTGTATGGTTGATGAATTCTTGAAACATGTTTTGACAATAAATGAAACATAGCTTTTTATTGAATTTAAAGGTCGAAAGGATTTCCGGTAAACTATGTTCTAAACGATTTGTGCATGAGTCAATTTGGTTTCTTGGTGATTGACAATCACCAAGACTAGTTGGTTAAAGAAACTTGTCAAAAGATTTGTCTTGGGTATAGGTCGAAAGGACCCATTCAAACCACACCTATCTCTTAATATTTTCTAGAAAATAGTGATTATAATACATTGGAATAGATGATCATAGGTCGAAAGGGTTTGTCTAATTCAATTTGTTTAATATGGACCCTATGAAATATACCATGGAATGGGGTTCATGTACTTTAGATTTGTGATTCATACTTGTTAAACACACAAATTTGATCTCTCATACGGATGCAATGGAATTCACACAAGTATTACGTTTAATTATGGTTTCCTTTACAACAATAGTTTAGCGGTAATATCGGTAGTGACAATCCTATTACCAACACCATTGCCATGTTTTGAGTATACGCAAATCCCATGGGACGATCTTGACTTGCCCGAATTTGCTACAATTGAACGAGTATACTTGCTCGTATGCGTAGTTAAGGAATTAATTAGTCTTGTTTATAAATTTAAAACTAGGAGTGCAAGACGCGCATCACTAGAACACACCACAAAGAAGAAACAAAGTATCATAAGTTGACCAAGAGCTTATTTGTCACATAATATCTTAAGAGCTTATGCTACAGTAATGTTAAGCAAAAACCACAAATTTGAATTTTGAAAAAACTTTTGCAAAAATTTAAATTGGACAAATAAATAACATTAAAGTATAAACTTTACATGAGCTTGAGTGTCAGTTCACACTCATATAATCATATTATACTCAAATGGATCTTCAAAAAGCTTTTTAATTTCTTAAAACCATTTTCGTGATTATCTCCCCATGTGTGTGTTTGTTACTGTGTGTGAAATAATGGGTTTAGGGTTCTTTTTTGGGTAAACGAGACTCACCCCGGTAAAATATATTACACCAAAAAATCGTTAAGTACAATGGAATGTGGCTGAAGTGGCACATTAACCTCAAACCTTAGCTTGAACAACCACTAGGTCATATGACAAGCCATACATACCCTAGATAATACTACATAGCTAAGAACACCAATACAAAAAAAACCACCTAACCAAGCATAAGCATACAAACCAACTCGTAATAAAACATCTAAATAAACATCGCATCCGGTAACCTCCAAATCTGAGCTAGCCGTTGTCTAGCTTGCGTATTCCTGAGGCGACAAGACATCAACTTTAGACGAACCAAAGATACAATACAATCAATCACTTGTTGAGATGTACGCTTCTTCAATCTAAACAGCCTCCAATTACGTTCTTGCCAAATAAAGTAAGCTGTTGAAGCTAACACAAGTTTAGCAATAATACTTCTAGACGACTTCTTTTTAGTAAAAGGAAGGATCACTGCTACAATATCAGCAAATATGGGAGAACCAGTTTGTATATCAGCCATTACACGAACATGACTCCAAACTCGTTGAGAAAATGGACACTCAAAGAATAAGTGTTCGTGGGAATCTGGTTGGATTTCAGAAAGAGGACATACCGCAGCAATCGATGAAGAAGCATCCCAAATACTCACACGATCCTGCGTCTTTAAGCTCTTGTTGAAAACTAACTAAAGATTGAAAGCATGTCGAGGTATACAACTTGCAAACCAGACAACCGGGACCCAAACAACCTTAGGCATACGAGGCCTAATAGAAGACCATACTTCAGCAATAGAGAAAGCCTTCCGAACAGTACCATCCTGCCAATGAATCATGTTACACGTTAATAAATGATATTTGCTTAGCATTTGTGTACTCGATATCGTTCTCGGTATCTAATCGAATTAATCACGGTTAATGGTTGAATAGTTGGTAATGGTCACTAAAAAGGAGGAGTTGATTTTCTATTCTACTAGAAGGGTAAGTGTGAAACGTAATTAAAATAAGCTAAAAGCAAACCTAGAAAAACTGTCACTTTTTCTCTCTAAAATTAGAAAAACACTTGGTAAAAACATAGATTTCGAGAAGCGTGCAATTTTTGAAAATTAAAACAAAAATTGAGAATGGATCGCAGTCAATGCGATCGTGGTCTTTGATCGTATCCTGGATCGCAATAAATGCGATCGTAACTGGTGATCGCACTCCACCACAATCGTGACTTCATATCGTACTCCATATCGCACTCAATGCGATCGTAACCAAAGGATCGTAGCCTATGATCATAGCAATCGATCGCAGCCTAGTGATCGTAGTAGAGGTGATCACACTCAATGCGATCGTAACAAGTGATCGCACCCAAGGCAATCGTAGCCATAGATCGCACTCAATGATTGTACCCACGATCGCAACGAGTGATCGTGGTGTGGATTAATGAGTGTGATCGTATTGAACGATCGTACTACGGATCGCAGTAATGGATCGCAAGTAGAAACCCTAGGGGTTTATGCGATCACACTTACTTGATCGAAACTGATAAAACCCTTAAGCATGATAAGATGGAAATCAAAGAGCAAATAAGCCGAAAATGAATAAGCACAAATAAGCAAGACGAATAAGCACTTATCCAAATCTTAACCAAATGAAAACAAGCATAAATTTAAAAACTTTTGAGACACGAAATATGCAAGCTTTATAAAACAAACTTTAAAAACACTAAACTTTTAAGAAAACTTAAAAGACAATAAGCTAGATACTAAATAAGCCAAAAAGCATAACAAGCTTTAAGCTTATTCGTATAAAGACTTATATAGGATTAAAAAGATGAACTTTTTAATCATATAAACATCAAATTTGAACAAGGTGCATTAAAATTTCGAATCAAAGATAAATCAAAATCAAGAAAGGAAGAAGAAGATTAAAGATGAAAAGCTTAAACTTGAACTTGTAGATTAATGATTCCAAAATACAAGATTAAACTAAATCTTAAATATGAAAGAAAAGATGAAGTTCTAGTGAGAGAAAGTTAAACAATTTCTCTCTCTAAAAATAAAACTAAAGAAAGAAAAATAAACTAGCTAACACCCTCCTAATGTGTCATTAGGAGGGTATTTATAGGAGGTGGGGAGTGCATGTGTTGCTTCCTTCTTTCTTTCTTCTCATCTCGACTCGATTTAAATTCTTTGTCTTTCTCGACGTCGTCTCGGGATTCGTCGATATAAATCGAACTTGTCTTATAATTTTCTTCTTCTATTAGACTTGAGTTCTTCGACTTCATTAAACTTCCGTCTTTAGACTTTTTCTTCGATAAATCTTCAGAATAGGCCTTGGACTTCCGTTCTTTTTGCACTCTTGATCTTTTGACTTCGTCTTTTCTCGTTCTCTTCGATAAAAGCCCGTGATAGCCCATGTTTTCTTCCTTTTTCATATTTTTATCCTGAAACACAATAAAACAGAAACCACGCATAATTCCGACTTTTATGACATAAAATACACATTTTGGTCTTGTTATTATTGGAAATAAGTGGTAAAAGGATAAGTGTTTTCACACTTATTAAATCCCCTACACTTGACCATTGCAATGCCCTCATGCAATGCATTAATTTCAAACACGGTTTACATTTTGCATCATAAATAACCCACCTTGGCCTTTATTAAATACTAAACTTTAAGGAAACTAAAAAGATAGAAATATGTACAAAACAAGTAAAGAAATCAAAGACTTACATTGGGGTTTTGGCCGTCATGAATGTTCATCATCCTCAAGTTTCACGTTCCCCATACCAAGCTTAAAAACGATATCATCGTTATTATAAGTTAGCAAACTAACACGTACTCATGTGGCCCAATTATTTACTTAGACTCCCTTATTCCTAGGTGTGTCTCTTATATTTTAATACTGTCTTGAATGATCACGAGGATACATTGTTTGACTTATTTCGATAGTTTATTTAGGCCAAAAATAAAGGGGGACGATTTAATCAATAGTTAGATAAAGGAAAAAATCTTTTAAAGCTGCTTCTCGAGACCTCTTAAAGTTCATATCTTGGCATAACTCGCTTCACGATTTGAGACCTTTCTCGGACCGATATTTGGCAGCGGCTTCATACTTCAAATCTTGAGAGACGTTCTTGAAATTATGGTCTTCTCTTCATAATAGGAATTTCTTCACTTGAACTTTTTGAGAGATTCTTCAATTTGGACCACGACTTCTTCATTTTTCTCCAATCTTTATTTGGGATTTTGTTATACAACAATCCGCCTCCTTTTAGGACTTAGATCTATTTATCCTCATACCTTGTTAGGGCCTTTTTGGATAGACTTCTCCATGATCTTTACGGGAGTATTTGCTTTTCGTTGTGTGTCTCGATCCTTCATATTGATTTTTGATAAATGATTCTTCACATCACTTGGGATCTTTAGCAACAAAATGTATCCCTCATGCCTTGTTAGGGCCTTTTCGGACTCGCCAATCTTCGCATCCCGCTTCAATAAGTTATGCCTTGGCTATGAACTCTAATCAATACCGAGCAACTTTTAAACGATCTTGTGCTAGAAGTTAATTTACTTTTCAAATCATACAACCTTATTTATTGCAATTAAATTTATTAGCAAGCGATGGGAGAAAAAGCTCATAATTAACTCACATAAATTTATGAAAGAATACTAAACTTATAATTGACTCTATCATCTCTCGTTCTCCACAATTTAAAATCTCAAAGAATGAGACTCGTGGATGCTTAGCCAATTAAATCAAAGTTTTGGGTTTTCAAGTCGTCTATAGGATCTTGCAACTTCTTAGACTTTTTCAAGCTTAGAATTCGCATTTTAAAGTTCCCTTGATAAACGACTTTCTAGGATCAATTATAGGAACTTGCGAAAAGTTCTTGTTCTTAACCCGTAAGAGTTAATACTTTCGCGTTTTAAAGTCCCCTATATAAAAGCCTAGCAAAACTTGACTTAAACACGTTAAGGATACTAGCTAGAGTAAACTTGGATAAGTTAACTCAGGTTGAGTCAAAAGATTCACAACGTTTAAAAAATTAAAACCACTTTATTAAAATTTATTCTAGCAAAGAAAGAAAATAACTATAACAAAGGTAAAACTACTAGGCCAAAATAGATCAAAAATTTTGAAAAATGTCGAAAAATCAATTTTCTGGTTAAAATGAGGACAAATACAAGGAAAATGCCACTTAACTTCGATAGAAGTCCCCCTACACTTAATATAAACATTGTCCTTAATGTTTAAGCATGTGGGAGTAAACTCCCCTACACTTAGGACATTGTGCACTTTGTTTAAATCTTGCTAAGGAAAGGACAACTATAGTGATTCCTATTTTAATATTGAAGAATATAAAATAGTGAATCAAAAGAGTTTAGGATAGAACAGGGAAGATGGGTACACGGCATCACGGTTCGTCAAATATCATCAAAAGTGCTCTTTGAAGCTTTAATCCCTGCACATCAAAAGAAACAAGACAACAAACACATACGGGGCTCCCCCTACACTTATTATGAAAATGGTAAAGGATAGATCAACGGGTTGCCTCCCGAGAAGCGCTTGTTTTTGTTAACCGAGTCACGAGCCTGACTCGACCCAGAACTAATTCAAGGGAAACATGGTGGGGGATGGAATCATCTCATGAGAGATGTCCTCACCAAAGTACAACTTTAGCGCTGGCCATTCACTTTAAAATTAGGCCCATTTGGCTGGGAAAGCTCAATGGTGCCATAGGGGAAGACTTTGGCGGCGGTGAATGGACCAGACCAACGGCTCTTCAGCTTGCCCGAGAAGATCGTCAACCGAGAGTAAAACTTGATCACCAACGTGAAACTCTCGGTTCTTAATCCTTGCATCATGGATGAGCTTGGTTTTCTCCTTGTAGATCAATGAGTTCTCATAAGCTTCATTCCTTAGTTCATTTAGCTCGTTGAGTTGAATCTTCTGAAGATCACCGGCTTTGTTGATGTCAAAATTGGCCCACTTTAAGGCCCAGTACGCCTTATGTTCCAGCTCGATAGGGAGGTGTCATGCCTTCCCGTACACAAGACGATATGGAGTGCAACCAATCGGAGTCTTATATGCGGTACGGAAAGCCCACAAAGCATCGTCTAACTTATCGGCCCACGAGGCACGATGCTCTCCCATAGTTCGCTCTAATATTCTCTTCAGACCACGGTTAGAAATCTCGGCTTGACCATTTGTTTGAGGATGATAAGCGGTGGAAAGACGGTGATTGACACCGTACTTAGCCATGACTCGAGCAAATTGATCATTGCAAAAATGAGTCCCGTGGTCACTAATGATAGCACGAGGAACACCGAATCGAGCAAAAAGCTGCTTCAAAAAGTTCACAACCACCCTCGCATCGTTTGTAGGGAGCGCCTTTGCTTCAACCCATTTGGATACGTAGTCAACGGCTACGAGGATGTACTTGTTCCCTTTTGATGATGGAAATGGCCCCATAAAGTCGATACCCCACACGTCAAAGATTTCACACTCTTGGATGAAATTTTGAGGCATCTCATCTTTATGTGTGATCTTGCCTTGGCGTTGGCAAGCATCACAATTTTTAACCATCTCGTGAGCGTCACGATAAATGGTGGGCCAATAGAATCCCGAGTCAAACACTGTCTTCGCGGTGTAGTTGGGACCAGAATGACCACCGGTGGGTCCTTTATGGCAAGCTTCGAGAATGTCTAAAGCTGCGGGTCCATCAACACACCGACGAATAATCAGATTAGCACATTGTTTGAAGAGATAAGGGTCATCCCAAAAGTAAGTCTTAACATCTTTAAAGAAATTCTTCTTTTGTTGGGATGTTAACCCTTCGATGAGAATACCACCCGCTAAGTAGTTTGCAATGTCCGCAAACCACGGGGTGTCATCAAGATTGGAATTGATAGACATTAAGGCCTCAAGGGGAAAAGAGTCGTTGATCTCTTGATTCGGATGATCCCCTTTATAAGGATCCTCAAGTCTACTTAGATGATCCGCGGCTAGGTTTTCGGCTCCCTTCTTGTCACGAATTTCTATTTTAAATTCTTGAAGGAGCAAAACCCAACGAAGAAGTCTTGGCTTAGAATCTTGCTTAGTTAACAAGTACTTCAACGCGGAATGATCGGTGTACACGATTGTGGTGGAAAGAACAAGATAGGGGCGGAATTTCTCAAAAGCATACACTACAGCTAAAAGCTCTTTTTCGGTAGTGGTATAATGCAATTGAGCCCCCGTCATTGTCTTGCTAGCGTAATGGATTGGTTGGAAGTGTTTGTTCACTCTTTGGCCCAAAACCGCTCCAATGGCAAAGTCGCTAGCATCGCACATCAATTCAAAAGGTAGCTCCCAATTAGGGGTAACCAAGACCGGTGCCATAGTTAGCTTGTGCTTGAGAAGATTGAAGGATTCAATACACTCTTTAGAAAAGATAAAAGGAGTATCTTTTTCTAAGAGGTGGGTCATCGGGCGAGTGATTTTAGAAAAATCTTGAATGAATCGACGATAGAAGCCCGCATGACCAAGGAAACTTCTCACAACCTTCACGGTTGAAGGTGGAGGTAATTTGGCTATGACATCAACTTTAGCACGGTCCACTTCAAGACCGGCTTTTGAGATTTTATGTCCAAGCACAATGCCTTCTTTTTACCATGAAATGGCATTTTTCCCAATTAAGAACGAGACGAGTGTCTTCACACCGTTTGAGCAAACGTTCTAAATTGCCAAGGCAAGTAGAGAAAGAATCACCATAGACCGAGAAATCATCCATGAAGACTTCCATAGTTTCTTCAACCATGTCATGGAAGATAGCCATCATACACCTTTGGAAAGTCCCAGGAGCATTGCATAAGCCGAAAGGCATTCGTTTGTAAGCAAATGTTCCACAAGGACAAGTGAATGTGGTTTTCTCTTGGTCTTTAGGATCGATGGGAATTTGAAAATACCCGGAGAAACCGTCTAAGAAGCAATAATAGTCATTACCCGCTAGACGCTCGAGCATTTGATCCACGAAAGGGAGAGGAAAATGATCCTTGCGGGTGGCGTCATTGAGCTTGCGATAATCGATGCAAACTCGCCAACCCGTGACAAGTCGAGTAGGAATCAACTCGTTGTTTTCATTGGGAACAACGGTGATTCCGCCTTTCTTAGGCACACAATGGACGGGACTAACCCATGGCGAATCCGAAATAGGGTAAATCATTCCGGCATCTAGAAGTTTGATAACCTCTTTCTTGATGACGTCATGAATTCGAGGATTAACCCTTCTTTGGCTTTGGATTGCGGGTTTAAAGTCATCTTGCATGAGAATTTTATGAGTACAAAAGTTCGGATCAATTCCGCGGATATCAGAAATTTTCCAAGCAATTGCCTTCTTATGATTCCTCAGCACGTCGATAAGTCGAGATTTTTCTTCTTCTTTAAAGTCCTTAGCGATGATGACGGGTAACTTCTTATTGTCTTCAAGGAAAACGTACTCGAGATGAGACGGTAGGTCCTTAAGCTCTAAATCCGGAGGATTTTCGATGGAAGGCGTAGTCAAATTCGGATCATCGATAGAGATTTCCTTAGGAGATGGTGGAGAAATATGGTCCTCATTGAGAAGTTTCTCAATGGTACGAATGTCTTCATCCCAATTGGAGGAAGAATCGTCATATTGTAAATCCACATCTCCCAAAGTTGCTTCAAATTCTTTCAAAAGGAAATCACTTTCTCCAAATGGAGTTAGTGATGGAGAAATAGAGGCAACGGTCTCAACAATAGGTAGAGAAGAAGAACCACTTTTACAAACGTCTTTGAAATGTTGTTCACAAGCCTCATCAAGAACGTCAATGAAATTAACGCTCTCGTTTTCAGAAGGTTGCTTAGAAAGTTTACCCATGTTGAAGACGATTTTATCGTCACCAACTCTCATGATTAATTCGCCCGCGGTTACATCAATGAGAGTGCGACCGGTCCTCAAGAATGGACGTCCAATGATTAATGGAACACGGGGATCCATCTCGTAGTCAACGACAACAAAATCCGCCGGAAAGGTGAATTTGTCGACACCGACGAAGACATCTTCGGCTATCCCCACCGGATAAGCAACCGTGCGGTTAGCTAATTCCAATGTCATTCGTGTGGGGACTAGCTCGGGTAGAGACAATTGTTTCCAAACGCTTAAAGGCATTAAGTTTATACTAGCACCTAGATCGGCTAGGGCCATACAATTCTCTACCCCAGGGAAGTTGCAAGGAATGAGAAAACGACCCGGATCACCAAGTTTGGTTGGTAATTTCCTTAAGAGCACTACAGAGCAATTCTCATTAAGTTGGGTCTGAGCGATATCAAGGAGTTTCTCCTTATCATTGAGAAGATCTTTAAACATTTTTGCATACTTCGGCATGTGAGCGAGAGCCTCGGTAAAGGAGATGTTGAAATTCAGTTGTTTAAACATTTTAAGAAAGTTAGAAACCTGAATATCATCCTTGTTCTTCAACTTCTCTTTCCTCAACCTTGAGGGATAAGGTATATTGGGTTGAGATGAAGGCTTTAGAATTGAATTCTCACTCACATCCTTGGGTGGTGGAGGGGTGGGGTTGGAAGGTAAAGGAGTTGGGGAAAGTTGTTCTTTTTCCTTAGTCACAAACACCGGTGTAGGTGTAGGAATCTCGGGTTCCTTTAAACCTTCGCCACTTCGGGTGTTGATTGCTTTCATCTCCCCTCTTGGATTAGCAACGGTGTTACTCGGAAGAGAACCCGAACCAGAGGCTTGATTACTTGGGAAAAAACTAGCCATCATATCCCTTAAGTTATTCGTTTGACTGCTCATAGAGTTTCTCATATCGGCTCGAAGACCATTCCCTTGTTTCGCCATGTCATTCCTTAGCTCGGCTCGAATATCGTTCCCTTGTTTTGCCATGCCACCCTTCAAGTTAATGAATTGGCTTTGAAGATTCGTCGCCATCTCTCTATTGGTCCTCATGTAAGCTTTGAGGTCTTGGTTCAATACCGTGGGTTGATTGAGAGGTGGGGCTTGGTAAGCTGGATTATTTCCTTGAGGTGGATATGGGTTTCTTTGGGATTGATATTGATTGGTGGCTCGAGGTTGGCTTTGATTGTTGCGGTTGAAATTGTTTTTGTTTTGGTTTTGGTTTTGAGGAGAAAAACCGGGTGGAGATAGAAAGTTGTTGGAACGATGTTGATCCCTTTGGTTGGATCTATATTCTGTTAAGAATTAGTATAATAGTTTGTAATTAAACTAAAACACTTTGAGCACTCTTACTAACGCTAAATAAGTTATGCGGAATCTAACTTATAAAGCACAGAAGAACAGAATTACTTTTAACTATTTGATTCTCTTATTAATCGAATTGAATGAGGTACATGAAAGACATTGTACCTATGTTCCTTTTATAGAGTAAGGAACCCTAAAACCTTAGAATATTCTATAAAGATAACTATATCACAGACGATATATTATCAATATTCTAACTATTTAGGTATATCACATAAGATATACTCTAACTATAACTATGACATATCTTATACAAAGATATATTCGTCCTAATCATCATAGCAGTACTTACTTTATAAGTAGCAGTACTTACTATGTACCGCGTTAACACTAACGGTACTTACATAACACTAACAGTACTTAGAATATACTAACGGTACTTGACACTTAACAAATAATTCCCAACAATCCTCCCCTAAACAAGAAATGATAACTTGTTGTCTTCTTGTTTCTCTTGTACTGGATGTATTAAAAATACATGTCTTCAGGCTTTCCTTCATCCTTGGATTGAACTTGGTAATTTGTATTTATATCCAATTGAATGTAGCCAAACACTTCAAATGTAGATCTTCTTCTGATAAGACAATCTTGAAACATCATGAGTATCATCTTTGTCTTCAAACTATGATCTTCTTGTGTCTTCTAAACATTCATTCATCTTTGCAGCATCAGTTATTGTCTTCTTGAGTTTAGTCCTTAAACTGTTAATCATAAATCTTTGTCTTGATTTAATGATGACAAAACCTTCTAAGTATTATTTTTTAATTACTTCTTTTGCCTGCAATCTTCATACCTGAAATAAAACAGTTAACAACAAACACCAATATGTATTGGCTTCATGATTTTTAGCAAATCACCAGCTATTAACGGATTTGATAAATTCTTTACCAGTTAGCCATACCTTCTAGAATAGCAAATACTTTATTCACAAAGAATAAGGTGTAATGAAAACCTTACAATTTTTGGTAAATTGTCAACCATCAACGGATTTGATGAAGTCTTTACCTAGTACCGTTTGTCTAGGACTAGCCAACTCTTTGTCTCGAAACAAGGTGAGTTAGAACCATATAGTTTTTAGCGAACTATCAGCTTTCAACGGATTTGATAAGTCTTTACCACAAACCGTTTGCTTATGGACTAGCCAGTTCTTATGTGTGTTAGACATGGTGAACTTAGAACCATTTGTGAAGTGTGACTGAAAGTCAAACACTTAAGATTCTTTCTTAGCTTCTTCCTCATCTTTCAAATCCTTGATTTGTTGTTTAACCATTTTGATCAACTCCAAAGCATCAGCAGACTCTTCTGTAACTTCTAATTGTTGTTCTAACATCCTTTCCAACAATTTTCTTTTGAAAGGGTAAGTTTTCTCTTGCAGCATATAGTATGTAACATCATCTACATCCAAAATATGCAATCCACATGACCTGTAATATCTCTAGTAACTAGGAACCTGATTCTCTAATTCCTTCAACATTTCTTGATCATAATTGTGTGGCTCATACATAAAGAGAAATTCTCAGTATAATAGTGATACTTTAGTTTTACATGCACTCCCTTCTTGAACTAACCTTGAAAGATCTTGAATATCTTGTCTGTCAAGAATGTGAAGAATATCCTCCAAAAGTCTGGATACTCTTGTTGTGCCATCAGTTCTCTGAATTCCATGAGCTTCAAGTCATTGATCTGTAGAGTAAATCCACTTAGCAATGGATGCTCTCTTTCCAAAAATCTCTGTATCAATACATTGATCTTCAAATTTCACAATCTTCAAGTACTTCTTTAAGCTCTCATCATATCACTATCCTTTGTTGTTGTTTTAGCTTTCTTAGCTTTCTTTTTTAGCTTTGTTGACCTTTTTCCTTTTAACACCCTTGGAAATTCCCTCAAGTTCTGTTGAACCCTCTTCCAAGTTTGTATGTATCGTCTCCTCAGTATGTACTGTTGTATGTACTGTTGACTGTGTATGTACTGCTTGTACATTTTCAGTCTGAGCAATATCTTGAGTTTCAACTCCTGTATTCATTCTTTGAGCAGTCTCTTCCTCCCTTGAACTTACCTTCCCCTTTCTATTCTTCCTCACATAAGTGGTCTTGATAGGTGGAGATGTATTTGTAGGTTCAGCAGTATTTGGCTCAATTCTAGGAGTACTACCAAATTGTCTTTGTTGTTGCAGATGTCTCTTAAATTCTTCAATAGCTTTTCTATCTGCTTCAGATCCAATCTCAACAAAATTCAATCTAGTCTTCTTACTTTGCTCATACAAAGTCTTGATTTCTTCAAAATTCTTCTTGACCAAATGAATATGAGTAAATCCTTTAACTTTCTTTAGAAAGTTCATCATCTGATTTCTAATCTGCATAGTAGTTGGAGGCTTAATCTTTTCTTTCCTTCTCTTTTCAGCAAAGAATCTTTGTTGCTCCTTTACCAAATCATCAATCAATTTTGATTTCTCTTCTTCATCATATGCATCTCTCTCTTCAGCTATCAATGAGTCTGCAAGAAGCTCACTTGCATGTATTTCAACTTGAATTCTGTCATACTCTTGTATGTTTCATTCTTGCTGTATTCTTTTAGCTTCTAGCAAATCCTGCTTTGCTGTAAGTTCTTCCTGCAATTCATTTTCACGAAATTGTGCTTGCATTCTATAAGCAAATTCCTCATCATGGTCTATTTGATTAAATATGTACATGACTTTGTTTATATCATCATCTGAATCACTTTCATCTTCAGATTCTGATAATAATTGCTTCTTCCACTTATCCTTTGGATTAATATTAGGTAGCTTCTTCTTCAGCTTAGTAGCTATTTCTTCATTAGCTTGCTGTTGAATGACTATACCTTTAGTAGGGTGTGAAGCTTGAACTTTCTTACCTTGAATTTGATCCTTTTTGGCAAGAACTTCTTGTTGTATCTTTTTCTCTACTTCTGCTTGTTTAGTCTTCTCTACTAAATTCTTCTTTAAATCAAGCAGCAATTGTGCTAAAGTCTCATTTTCTCCAAAAGAAGTTTGACTTTCTAGTGAAGGACGATCACCAGCGGTACTTGCAATCAGCTTAGTTGGCTTAGCAGTACTTGGGTCTTCAACAATGTCAGCAGTACTTGTAGTCAGCTTAGTTGGCTTAGCAGTACTTGGATCTTCAACAATGTTGACTTCACCAGTATTAGACACACTTGTTTCTTCAATCACTTGTGTATCCCCAGATACTCTTTCTTCCATAGAAGCCATCATATCAACTTGCACCTCTTCAGTCTTGTCTGATTTAATGCTCATTCTTGATCTAGACAGTACTTGCAAAGTCTGTTTCCTTTGAAACCATACTTGTCTTTGTGGTGATGGAGTTGAATATACAGGAAACTAAATAGTAATTTACTCCAACTTCTCATAGAAAGCACTCCAATTAGCTTGAATTAGTGATTGAGTTGATGGTTCTGGCTGAGTTGCCAATGTTTCTTCAACTTGTGGCTCCTCTGGCTGATTTACCAACATTTCTTGAACTTGTGGTTCCTCTGGCTAAGTCACCAACATTTCTTGAACTTGTGGTTCCTCTGGATTAGGTTGTGGTTCTTGCTGTTGAATCTCCATATCTGAAGGTCCATCCACACCAGTCTCTAAACCAGTTCCATCTTTATAAGTCCCCATGACATCTTCATCCAATTCAAAATTGATGTCATTTCTAGAGATCCTTGTCTGATTATCAGAAGAAGGTGGTTGTCCTTCATAATTCCTCCCCTGTTTGGTTGTATTCAGTTGCCTTTTCTTGTGGTTCCTGAATCTTTGCTTCTTGATTGCAGATTTCTGCACAGATCTATATTGCCTCATCCAAGGGGACACTTTGTTCCTTAACTTGAGTAGGCTAGCTTCCAATTCATCAATTCTCTTGTCATGAACAAGCTTTTCTTTTTGCAATACCTGTACCTGTTGGGACAAACTTGTACACAAAGCAGTTAAATTTGCAACATCCACCACCTCTTGTGCTTGTGCTTGTGGTGAACCACTAGCAGCAATAGAAGCAGCAGGTGTATGGATCATCTCATCAGTGTTTGGTGGAACACCAACATTATGAGAAGAAGATTGTGAATCTTCTAGAGAGTGGGAGCTCTGGTGAGAAGGAGTTTGCTGAGATGCACTAGCATTGCTAGGATCCTCACTTTCTTGATTGGCAGGTTGGGCTAACATATGAGCAAACAATGGTGTTACTGTTCTTGTAAAGGCATTGCCTTGTTTAGTCAAGAAAGAGAAAGTTCTCTTTGTGAATGAAGGAACATCCCATGTATCAATTAACTCTGGTAGGTTAGGTATTTGGTCACTAACTAAAGTCTGAATGAATCTAAGATACATTAAAAACTTCTTAGTCCTTCTAAATTCCTAGTCATGCCTTCAAAAATTAATTTTGAAAAATTAAAAACCCTGTTATTTGCTAAACAAATACCAGCAGATGCCAATGCAGCAGGTATTTGATCAAAAGATGTACTTTTTGAACTTAAACAGTGAATAATAGCATGAAAAAACAATTTCCATTGAGGTGAAAATAAAGCTTTAAAGAAAGTAAGATTTTCCCTACCATCTCCATAGCCCATGGCTGCAAGGCCATCATGAATCTTTGTATTATTAAGCATACTAAGTCCATTTTCGTCATTTAATCTCAAACTTGCTCGTAGCAGTACCTCAGTGACATATATATTTCTATGATTCACCCTAGCCTTAATGCAAGGTTGACCAAAACGAGTACCTAATACAGCAGTATCCCAAAATTGTTCAACAATGGGTATAGAGACAACTGGACTTACAGTGAGTGCGAAACGAACATGACTTCGAGATAGGAAACCAAGCATCTCATGGAAACCAAGAGAGTCATCATTCGTAGCAAGATTCGCAACCAAATTATGCTTAGAGATTACTTGTAAAGCAGCCATTAGTATTTTTAATGATTGAAAGATTAGAGAGAAGGTTATGGAATCAAGAGATACAAATAAAAGATTAGGTGAATCAATTGTGTAATTGGGGTAAGTATTTAAGTAAATAACAAACCCAAGCGCGGAGAAACCGCCAAATTTACAAAAGAGACCCTTAACGGTACAACGGACATGTAGTGGTACATGGAACATAAGCGGTACTTGGTTTTGTGCTAGCGGTACTTGGAGTGACAACGGTACCTCACAATTTTGACCAGTTCATGCTTTCCACTAAAAATGTATCCTCTTTTATCTTTTTCTATAAACCTGCAATAACATCAAAAACACAAAACATAGACTATACAATAAAAATTATAAAAATTTGTACAGCCATTACCTCCCCTCAACATATGCAGCATGTTATTGGTTGAGCATACCAATGTGTGTCACCAAGAATTCGAATCTCTTTGCATCAAATGCCTTGGTCAACAAATCAGCTACATTGTTGTCTGTATGAATCTTCAAGAATTGAATAAGCTTTTTGTCATAAGCATCTCTTATAAAGTGATGTCTTATTTCAATATGCTTAGTCTTGGAGTGAAATACTGGATTCTTGACAATGCATATAGTACTTTCATTATCAATGTAAATCTTGGTGTTCATGAAATTAAATCCATAGTCTAACAATTGATTTTGAATCCAAAGTACTTGTCCACAGCAATGAGCAGCAGCTACATATTCAGCTTCAGTTGTAGGAGTAGCAACAATGGTTTACTTCTTACACTGCCATGATATGAGTCTTCTGCCTAGGAATTGACAACCTCCTGTTGTGGATTTCCTATCATGATTTTCTCTAGCATAATCACTATCTGAGTAAGCTTCCAATTCAAAGGTGGAATCTCTAGGATACCATAATCCTAAATTGGGTTGACTTTTAAGATATTTAAAAATCTTCTTCACAGCATGTAGATGTGACACCTTTGGATGAACTTGGAACCTTGAACAGGCACACACAGCAAACATTATATCTGGTCTTGAAGCAGTAAGATACATCAATGAACCAATCATTGACCTGTATAGATGAATGTCAACATCTTCTCCATGTTCATCTTTTGATAAAGATTTCTTGGCTTCAAAAGGTGTGCTTGTACTCCTTGTATCCATACATAAAAATTTCTTTAAGATTTCAGCAACATATTTATCTTGGCTGATAAATATTCCATATTTCCTTTGTTTGACTTGCAGTCCCAAAAAGAAAGTTAGTTCTCCCATAGAACTCATTTGAAATCTTCCTTTCATCAAAGCTTCAAACTCTTCACACCATGTCTTCTTGGTAGAACCAAAAATGATGTCATCAACATAAACTTGAACTACAATGATGTCCTTGGCATTTTTCTTGATGAACAGAGTTTTTTAAATGGTTCCTCTCCTATATCCATGTTCTAGCAGAAAGTTGGATAAGGTTGCATACCAGGCTCTTGGAGCTTGATGCAGACCATAAAGTGCTTTGATAACCTTGTAGACTCTATTGGGGAATTTAGGATCTACAAAACCTGGAGGTTATGAGACATATACCTCCTCTGAAATAGTACCATATAGAAAGGCACTTTTCACATCCATTTGATAGACTATAAATCCCATATATGATGCAAAGGCCAAAAATAACCTAATGGCTTCTATCCTTGCCACTGGTGCAAAAACTTCATCATAGTCTATCCCTTCTTCCTGTCTATAGCCTTGAGCAACAAGTCTTGCCTAATTCCTCACAACAACCCCTCTTTCGTCCTTCTTGTTCCTGAAGACCCATCTAGTACCAATTACTCTTTTACCTGAGGGAAGATCCACAAGAATCCAAACTTTTTGTAGCTCAAATTGTGTTAATTCTTCTTGCATGGCATCTACCCAAATTTCTTCATCAAGAGCCTAAGAGATGTTTTTGGGCTCTACTTGAGATAAGAAACAAGCAAACAAACAATGCTGAGTATCTTTATGATTTGTTCTCTTCTGTTGTTTGACATAACTCACTAGTGCATGAGTTTCAATATTGGTTTGCAGTTGTCTTCTGGTTTGTACAGCAGATTTTGGATCACCAATAATCTGTGTAGTAGGATGGTTGTTGTTGACTTTATGAGTGGGAATAGAACTGACTGGGATCAAAGTAGGTGTGTTTTAGATTCATTTTCTAAAAGTTTAAGTTCGGTTGCTTACTTACAAGTTGCTCGAAAGGTACAAGTTGCTCATTTACTTTAATATTAATTTATTCAAATCTGAGTTGTAAAATGATAAAATAACCAGGTTGCCTAAAAAATAAGTTGTCAAAAAGTACTGGTTGTCCACCCAACATATACCTTACACATACCTTACACATACCTGACAAATACCTTACACATACGTACTTTTTACCAACATTTGTACTTGTATACGGACACATGGCAACCTCTGCATCTATTCTTCTAAGGTTGCCCAGTTTCCCTGGTCCCTTTTACAAAAAACTTTATTTTAGACCCATTGTAGACTACCTCTTGTTGGTCTCTTTTTGTAATTTTCCCAGTTTATAATATGTAGCTTCAAGAAAAATATATCATAAGTTGGCTTTTGTATGTAGCTAATTTCCTTCTCTATTGCCAACACTACATAGAGAAATAAATGTGAGGTGTCATGCTCTCAAAACCACACGATCTGTACAAAATGTAATCTATAACACATAAATTCGTCCAAATAATTCGGTGTTTGCATGTGGCTTTCATTTTCCCACGTTTCATATGAGTGAAAGAGAGGATAAGTACAAAAGTTAAAGTGACTTGGCTTTTATCAACTTTTAACTAACCTGTATAAATTTTTGGGTACTTCAATTTGATCAATCACTATCAATATATAAGTTATCATATCCCATTGTTTTACTCATGTGCATAACCCTAAATCCCTAAGTATAATCACCCAATTTCAAAAACATATATGGCAAAAAGTTGGTCGTTTGTTTAAGATGACGGGTTTCATTTGCATATGTCTCTCAGTGTTCCTCTGACAACTAAATGAAAATACTTATGTTTGAGGGACTATTATTGTTTTCGTATTCAGATTCGATGAAAGTAAAACATTGCATATAGTCAGGCGTTTGTTTCATACATATTTCCTTGATGCTTATACCACTGTTCTCGAGCATGATCTAGGTACAAATTTATTCTCCTTATTTCCTTCATTTCTACTTATATGTTGTGAAAGTTATTTCAGTTATTTTTTTACCTTTCCAGGCACTACCTCGACCTTGATAAACCTATTGCTGACGACATTGCTAATGGTGATGTGCCAAAGGAAAGGGTTAAGATAATAAACATACCTCACGTCAAAATAACTCGTAAAAGAAAGTTGTATCAACTAATTGGCTGTTGAAGATAATGAAGATACTTATGGACATGTTTGAGTTCTTATAAATGTAAATCCTAATAACATCAACTATCAAGTGTTATGGTATTTTGGTATTGCTTCATTGTCTCCTTCTAGTTCTTGTTTGTTTTTGTTTGTACTTCTTTTAATAGATGATTAATAGCTTATTATTTTAAGAATTTTATTTACATACTTATTGTAGTTTCTCTGAACCATGATGCAAATGATAGCATTTATTTTTTTCCCAACTATTATAATGACTCTTTTACTATTTGTTCAAAGTTTAAGATTTTCATGTTCACCCTTGTCTGCTAAAAATATAAAAAATGTTAGTCTAACAAAAATAAAAGGTGTTAATTATCCATTTACATGATTAGTTTGTTTAAAGATTTAGTAGATTGTATTATTATGTGCTTACGTGTTTAAAATAGTTTCTAAATGCACATCAGCAAGCCAACTAACAATTTTTGGTTTTGATCATGAATTATTTAAGCACATCAGACCAGTGTTTGGTCTAACAAGTTCCAACCACCTTAATTTTGTGTTATTTTAAAGACAAGATTTTAAGATCCATACGAGATTATAGAAACTGACCATGTAAGATTTTAAGATATGATATATGAAATAAGTGTAATTTTATGCCTTCCAATGATATCAGTTATTGTTTCAGTAAAATCGACATGATGCTTTTCTAGCGCCGTTAAGTAAAAACAGTAGACGTCAAGATAAAATATTAACTAACAAAGGGAAACTACACTTATTTGGAATCATTTTATTTTGTTTGGAGTTTTGAACTTATCTATAAAAATTTATCTGAAAGTTAGTTAAACCATATTGTAATAGATTACATTGATAATGAGGTTAATCTATATATTTAATGCAAATTAATTGTACACTATCTTTTTCATCATATTGTTCGTGTAGTTGTTGTTTTAATTGGTTGAAAGAAAGATCATATTTTGCATCCTTATTACATATTTAATCTCATTAAATATTTCGTTTACATTATGAAACATTCTTTTATAAGAGTTAGACTATATGGTACATTGTTAATGTTATATGTCAGTTTTGTATGTTCCTTTTATATGATGAATACTAAATGTATATCATGGCTTTAAAATTAGACAATGAGAACCTGCATTATACACTATAACCCATTAATAAGTAAATGGCAGTCGTGAAACTAGCTTACTCTCATATTTGATGAGCCTTTTCCTTCTAAATTTTATAGTATCCATCTCCCACTGAAACTAAACTAAGATAACATTTATGGTACATTCAGTGAACACAAAAATTGTAACAAATGAAATTATGATAATTTTGGTTTGCTTTTATTAGGAAACAAGGTTAATGTATATGGAATGTCTTTGAGTTTTTTAAAAAGTTGGAATAATTTACCAGAACCGCATATAAATGGTTCACATATGTTGTTAGTATCATATATGTTATTGGTCCTGTAATATACAATATTTTTTTATTGTTACTATAGACATATAAATTATTAGTTGTTACTATGGCAATCAAGTTTCAATTTGAAAATGGGTCAAAACATAGGCTGTTTGGCACTTGGTTATGAAAAAAAATGATTCAAAACATAAGTTGTTTGGTTATGCAAAAAAGGGTCAAAACATAAGGTGTTTGATTCTTCAATAAGATGGATCATATATTTGTCATGCGGCAGTACCTGGTGACGACTCATATGTGTGAGTTTGTAAGTCTTTCATTTGGTTATGCAACAAACAACATTATAAACTCTTTTTTGCAAGAACCAACCCCACCTTATTCGTTAACAAAATAAAAATAATGTGTTATTTGTTAGTAACTGCTTAACATTTCGTCTGTTTGCACTTTTCAACTTTCTATACGTAATATTTTATCATGGTATAGAGAATATATATACATGAAAAGTTACTCACAACTTGAAAGGAGAAAAAAAGAACATTTAGTAGCATGGTTCACTGTGCCATCACTGCACGGAGAAGTCATATGTTTTGTACTTAAGCATAAGAAAAGGATTGTTAGATTAAAGTAATAATGTATCAACTTTAATGTTGTTTTAAATGAATTTTGACCCATTTGACCATATCGACCCATTCGATCAAAATTTTTTTAGAGATTCGTTGAATTTTAGGCATAGTTGTTGGTCACAATTGTCTAACCATGTGATATGTCAAAAGTGGCCTTTTCTCAATATTAAAACTTTTTGTTACTTAATAATTTATTAGCGGTTAAATATTTATAGCGATAATTAACTAGTACTGTACGAACTACGAAGTAAATTAGTCAGACTTAAGACACATTTTTGTTAAAGATTTATATGTTTACTTTGCTAAATTACGATGTTTAAGTTTTTGTTCATAGATAATGTGTTGATATATTATATATATATATATATATATATATATATATATATATATATATATATATATATATATATATATATATATATATATATATATATATATAGGGTAGCGTTATTGTGGTGCGCAGTCTTAAAATAGGTTATAATAGACACACTTATGGACCATTAGATTAAACATTATAAATGATAATGAGATCTAATTAATTGAGTGGCATAATGGTAATAAAACTAAAACTGAATAGCAAATATGTATGAGAAAATTCATTGTTGTCGTTAACATAGTTTTATTTTCTTATTTTCGTATAATTTAGTTCCTTTTTTCATGTTTCTTTTAGTATTTTACCTTCTTTTAACTGGGATATTTTTTAAACCATTTAGAGGGTGTTTGGGATTTCATTTTCGTTTTAAAAAATCCATTTTTGAAAACTCCATTTTTAAAAACTCTATTTTCGCAGCTGGACCTCCTAACCAACTTTTACAAAACGCCGTTTTACTCCATTTTTTAATAACTAAACGCCGTTTTGGCCTTTTTTACCCAAACACCTTTTTCTAGTTTTTCTCCAGTTTGAAACTGGGATTCGGAGATTATTTGTGGTGAAACACACATCCAAACACCCCCTTAGAAAAAAATGATGCATAACTATAATACCACATTCATACATTTTTTATTAAACTTTGATACACGTGCGAACAAAACCATAGTTTATCACACGATATTTTTTATTGTAAATATTTTGTTTTGCATTAAAATCGAAAGTTCGAAGCCAACTGATACATGAAGCCGAGTGATACATGTTGTATTTAGTATCATAATCGAAAGTTCGAAACAAAGTGATACATGTTATTTGTATTATAATTGAAAAGTTTCAAACGAGAACTTTTACTCGTAATCTATGGCACGCACAATTACTACATACTAGTAGAAGAAGCTCTTTAAATATACAAACTATAATTTATAAACCATTTGATACACGTCATCTTTACTTGATCAAGTGATAAAAAACATTTGATACACATCGACATCACTTGATACAATATACACAAAGGCACAAGTGATACTAACTCGCTGATTCACAAGCCCGAAATTATGAGTTCTAAATGTCGTGCATATACATCAATGTTGATTTGTATCTAATTATGGCCCGTCGAATTGACTTGTAATCTCACAAAAAAATAACAAATGGTCTGTCGATTTGACTTGTAACAAAAAACAAATGCATGATCAATGTAGATTGTTGACACAAATATAACTAAAACATGTTTACGCAATACAAAGCTTACTACATTAACAAAAGTTAAAAAACACTACTACACAAACAATGAAACATCAATAGATATCCGATTAAAAAAACATGAACAAAAAATGCCAAGACAGAGACACGAACCAAAAATCATAAAAACTGAAAATGTAGCGACTCATTAACGTTGGAGAAGAAGGAGAAAACGACGGTTGAAAGAATCGTGGATCTGAACCCCGACCATCGTGAAGAAAAATGAGCAGATCTTGTTGCTTATCCTATGAAACATGAATCACGCTGAAAAAAGTTTGTGGGTTTCTTACGATGAATTTGTAAAACAAGAAACGGTGACTCGGGAGAATGCTCAATGATAGTCAATTAGCGACGTCAGAGAACGATGGAAAAGATGCAGTTTATGTCAAACAGAAAATATGACAAGAGCTTTATTTAAGAAATACTAGATAGAAAATACATAGATCTACTATTTTTAGATCTATAATAAAGATGATGGAGCAAAAGTCAGTCACGGTTTGATTTAGAGTAAAAGAAAAAAGTACAGTTATTATTATATTAAATATGAAAGTGGTCCTAATTGTAAGTGGTTTTAAAATAAATACCGATTATGCCCTTGTTATTTTATTAGCATTTTTGATTTATTTAAATACTTAAAATCCACGTGTCATCTCTTAATTGGTACTTATCGTAACCCATTTTAAGGTGTAACCCATTTGAACGGAAATCTATATATATATATATATATATATATATATATATATATATATATATATATATATATATATATATATATATATATATATATATATATATATATATATGTTGTTTATAGTATTAGGTTATCATAAAGAAGCTAATTCATTTTTTACGTGTGACCCGTGCGGGTATTACACTAGTTTGTACGGTACATGATAACGTTTTTCATATTTATAAAATCATTTATATTGATAGTTTTCACTGCATTCCATTAAATTAGAAACAAAAATATCACAAAAATTAAAGTTAACCTTGTACAGTTGCACACATGTGTAAAATAAGCAACAACATTTACAAAAAATAGATTTAGAGTTGCATGATATATATGTACTATAAGCAACAACATTCGGGGTTTTTTTAGTTGCATGATATATATGTACAATAAGCACATTTACAAAAAAGAGAGAAAAAAAATTAGAAAACATGAAAGTAAAATGAAAAGAAAAAAAAACTTGTAATCACATATTGGCACATATCCATGATTACGTACCTAATAAACATATAACGCTTCCTTCTCCAAATAAAACAAAGAGATCGAAACAAGAAGCTTTCATGAGAACCTGGGTTTAGGAATGGGCGAGTTCATTTGTTGATGATGAGAACCGTATTTTTGTATCTCTTCACGTTGGCTTTTTCGTTGATATAAACGCGTTGGGTATTGGAAAAGATTCAAGTTTCCTTCACAAGCAAGTAGAGTTTCAAACTCTTCTAAAACCTTCACAACTTGTGAGAATTCGGGCCTCTTCTGTGAACTTGAAGACCAGCATAGCTCAATTAAAGTTTTCATTGCCACAGGACAGTCAATCGGTATGGATGGACGTAATTCCTGCATGAAATAACCATCATCATTATGGGATGTTTGGATGGATGTTCAGAATAATAGATTTAGAGTGTTTAAACATATTATTATTATTCAAATGTTACTATTCTTGTCCGTCAAATTTATATTCAAAAATTAAAGTTATAAAAAAATAATTCAAAATTAATTAAATCTTCAAAAATAAGAAAAAGCAAAAATTAATTAATATATTAAATAGATATTAAATCAAAGAGCATAAAATTTTAAAAAATATAATGAAATTAAATTATAAATAATAATTAAATAAAAAGATATTTCAATTTTAAAGATAGAGATATTGTTTATTAGGTTGTTATAGTAAAAGAAAATGAATGATCAATTACAAAAAGTCAATTTTAAATGTCCTAGCTAGTGTGGTCATATTGCAGTTTTACGTGTCTCTATGTGATATCTTTAGCCTCTAGTAAATGTTTATCGTTGGGCATTTAAGTTAGTGGGTCTTGTTTGTAAGTTATTGTTTGGCATTTTATTTCATGGTTCATTTTTTTTAATCAGATTAAGAGAGAAGTTTTTATTTAATTTTAATATATCAAAGATTTTTTATAAGAAAAAAAATAATAAAAAAAATATGACTTTTAAAAATAAAAATGTCTCAAATAAAAAGATAAAATAAAATAATAAGATAAGATTGAGATCAGTACAAAGACTGAAAACATTGACACGAGGTACCTGATGCACGACGGCAAAAGCAGCTTGAATGGGTGTCATATTTTTATACGGCAGAGATCCTGCCACCATCTCCCATAGAATGAGTCCAAATCCATACACATCGACCTTGCGGTCATATGGCTTCCTTTTAATCATCTCGGGAGCCATCCAACGGTAAGTCCCTGAATCATCTGATACAACATCACAATATCCCTCCTCACAACCTATCCCAAAATCAGCAACTTTCAGCTGGAAATTTTCTGTTAGGAGTATGTTTTCGGGCTTAAGATCCCTATGAATAATGCCCTGAGAATGAACGTATTCCATTCCTCGAGCAATATCTAAAGCCATCTTTATAATCATTTCTAAGGAAAGACTCTCTTTTCCCTCTGTGGTAGTGTCGATAAATTTATGCAGGTATGCCCTCAAAGAACCCTTTGAAAGATACTCGGTAACAACACATAAAATTGGTGGTTGTCTACGAGCAGCTACAAACTATCATAGCGAATAACAGAAAAAACTTGATTTTAGAAAAATGTGCGTCAATGAAGCTAACAACTAATCAGAGGTGGCAACTTTTCGAATAACTTGGTTCTCTAATTTGGTCCATAATTGCATTATTTGGTTTATGTGATTAATTCCACTTCCTAATCTCTAAACGCAAAGGCTGGGGTCAAAAGTGAAAGCTAGCAGTTGCAAACAGCAACAATAATATATTTTCAACGAGAAATGATTTATCCTCCTACAATTTCTTCCTACTTATATGCATACTCACAGGATCCTGACACGTGTCACAACTGACGGTTTAAATGTAAAGAGATAATGAGTGAAGATAAAATATAAAATATTGTTGTGTGTGTAGGAGGATATAGTAGGAGGATATATCAACACTCATTTTAAACAAGGGATGATTTCCATTATTTTCACCAACTTACAAATATGAGATTTACACTAAAACGTTATATACCTTGATGACATTTTGATGGTTTAGACGAGATAAAAGCAAAACTTCTTGGACGAATTGGTTCTCTAAGCGGATTCCTAGTTCCTCATTCTCATCTTCATCTAGCACCCTAGTAATCTTAACTGCAACAACTTCTTCCTTGTAAACTCCATGGTAAAGTTGACTATGCGCCCCGTGAGAAAATCGAAACCCAAGAAAAAGCTTTGAAAGATCAACCTTCCAATTATCTTCTATGTCCACTGAAGTAACTTTTCTTCCAACGCAATCATATAACTTTGACCACGAAGGTACCCTTTTCCTTATTGGTTTATCATGAAGCTTTGTTGAACTGAAACAACTGAGAGGAGGAGCGTAGATCGATGGAGACTTAAAATCAAGCATTGATTTTCGACGAACTAAGAATTTCCCCTTATATTCTTGTTTACTTGCGGCTCTTTGAGGTTGTGGTGTTGAGAATCGCTTTGAATCACACTTGGTTTCTGTAAAGGTGCTGGAAACTGAAATCTTGGGATGTGGGGTTAGAGGACTATTCTTGTTTGTATTGCGGTTTGTCTCAGAAACATTGTTAACAAGTTCTCGATCACTATCTACAAGATCTTCCAAATGTGTAGGTTGCATACCTATGAGAGTTGATTAGAATTTAGTTATGTTCTATTTTTAGCATGCCAAACACATAAATCTAACAGATTTAGCTAACACGAAGGCAATTCAAACCAAAGATTATTAACCTCCATATACAAAAGAAATTTATTACCTGTGCAATTAAATAAAATAGGTGGTGGATCAAACCACAAATCCCCAAAGTTCATGTGCTCCGATATAACATGTTTCAGTTTGTTATCTCATACAACCAAATGACTAAATACAAAGTTACAAACCTTAAAACTAAGAAATGTGTTCAGATAATTCAAGAACAGACCCTAAATCCTGCAAATCTATAGAACATTTGACCTGACTCAATGACTTTATGCAAGATTTCATAGCATAGCAAGTGCTATCTGGAAACAACTGATGATAAAGTTAAGCAATATATGTCCGTAAAACTAAATCCTAGTTTCATAAATCTAAACAAAAGCTGGATGTCAATTCTCACCAAATGATTTAGTTGAAAATAGTTTAATCCATCAAAGCCTGAGAATTTCCGCAATTAATAAAACACCAACAGGAGGGATGTCGCCGTTTAATGTCCTTATACAGAATCTAAAACCAAGATCTTTTATTTGTTTCTAATATAGGTTAAACTAAAACAACTTTAAAATCAAAATCTATATCTCAATCTCTCTTCTTCTCTCACCAACAAGAATCTCTCTTAGGGTTTGAGAGAAAACAGAGGATGAGAGCTATAGAAATCTAAGATGCAAACCAGATTCTTTTTATTGATATCCAAGTTTAATCATGAATTCTCAAGAGAAAAAAAAAACAAGCCACAAGAAAATGGCAAATATTTGATGAAAATTGTTGTGTTGAGTTTGCCCAAAATGGCAAATCTTTGGCTAAAATGAAGGAGAAAAAAAACAGTGCTTTTTATTAAGATCAGGAAAATGGAAACAAGACTACCATAAACCAAAGAAAACCCCAAATCTCAACATCACTAAACCACCACTAATCCTCGACTAACATATACACGGCTTCCTAATTACAAATACATTTTTTAAACATTACTTAAGATCAAAACCGTATAACTAGACATTAGTTATATCTTAAAAGCAAAGTCAGGGCTTTAAAGTAAAGCTTTCAACACTATCCTGACAAACTTTAATCCTCTAAGAGATGGTAACAATTCATCACTTCATTCACAAACTGCAAATGCTTCTAAGTTCTAACCAACAAAACTTAGAAGCTCTAAAAGGCGATTTCATTATAAAAATATATAAAGTCTATGTACATGTTTACTATACTAGAAGAAAAAAAAAATACAAAACTCCTTTTACCTTTACAGAAGGCAATCATAAAAAATATATTATGGCTCAAGTTACTGAAGCAAATGTTTGTGTAGTTAATACTCTTCTTCATAATAACCATCCATTTCGTGTTCATTGTTATATCTCCATTCCTCACCTTGTGTTTTGTCATCATCATAATATTCCAAATCCTCGTCTTCCTCACCATCCACAGCATCCTTAGTCTCGTTCTTTACATTGCCAGATTCTTCTCCTTTAGCGTCGTCATCATCAATGCGATTCTTTTTTTCACTCGGCTGCAAGTAAATGAACCAATTATATTAAATAAGCTTCCAATATTGAAAATTTCATTTAAGCTCAAGAACAGTCCAAAATATTGGAAATTTCATTAAGCTCAAGAACAGTCCAAATGATAACTTGAACTCAAGAACAGTCCAAGAATTCCATAAACAACGTAAATGAGTTGCACGTAAGCAAATCTATTTGTCAAAAACTAAACATATTCACTAGATACTTTCAAGAAAGATAAATCTTTTTTGCACAATGAATTTTATCTTATGTTAATCAGTCTAAGTGTCTGTTAGTAACCTCCCAAGATGAATGGATAAAATTACCACATAACCATGTTTCTGCAGTAGAGATTTTGACTGGTTTGATACAAAAAATTTACAAAACTCTTTTCTCTTAAAATATGCATCACTTTTGCCAACCAAACAAGGATCATTTTTTATAGGAACAATGATGTCAACTACGTATTACCAACCAACTTCTTGAAGAGATTCAGTGATTATATCAATGTTTTAAAAACCGGTTTTCGACCCGGTCAAGCCGTCGTCGGGTCACGGTTCAATCGGGATTTTCGCTCAAAACCAGCTTCTGGTCACCCAACACGTTCGCGGTTCAACAGGTCAACTCGGATTTTAAAACACTGGATTATATGATCCTCACTGAGAATATACGAGCAACGATGTCAAGCGATTTGCATGCCAAAACATTGCATCTTTTGGGGTCGGAATTTTTGACAAAAAAACTCAACTTTTCAGAGACAGAATACCAAAAAACTTACCTATAACTATGTAATGAGATAATCAACATCAGATTACCCAGCAATATTACACATTAAATCAGTAAACAACAACTAATTAGCTTGTCATAGTCGATTATAATTGGTTTTCCTTGATTTTTGTGTCAGATCCAATATGGCTAAAGCTAAAATGTATACAGCACAAAATAAAAAATTATAATAAAATATATATGGAAATAGAGAAACTGAGAGAAGAGCAACTTGCTTACCTCATCATCAAAAATACTATTTAAAGCATCATAATTAATTTTTGAGCTTAGTCTCTGCAAACGACACAAAAAAACATTGAATTAGAAAACACTGGAAAAAAAACTGCGTATTCTTTGCTTTTGATTCTAAGCACATACCTTTAATTTCCTTTATTTATTCATGGCAGAAATTTCAGGGATGTGTTTAAAAATCAAAATAATACAATATCATATGGACATCAAGACTGCAAATCAAGTTACAAAGATATGTTCGTGAAGTGTGGGTTCAAACCTTCTTTGTGAAATGTTGACCAGCAGCTTCTGCAGCAGTTTGGGCAGGCTTAGCATTCTTAGCGTCCAATGCTCGTTTAGCTTTTTCTTTCTGTTTTCACATCAAGCAATAAGGCATGTGTACAACAAGAACGTCTTAACAATTTATCAATTTTCTAAGAGGTAATCCTAAGAGGTCAATATAATAACTTTCAAGTTCACACAAATCTATTCATTTATCCATTGCCCAGATGGTTAACTGCATTTCAATTGAGTTGACCAATTTTTTGGCCAGAAGAAGCCATTAAAGCTAAAAATTATGATTCAGGGTTAGCAGCTTTCAAGAATTTTAATTTGGGGTTCTCAAATCACAAACTGGTAAAAGTGACAACACGGCAACCAAAGTGGCACTATGGCAGCTGACATGTTGCTAACTTTTGACTATGTTGCCTGTTTTCTTGAGATGGTGTCTGAGATCTGTTTCTAAAGCAAAGTCCCTTAACTCGAGCTCTTTGAAAGTTAACATTCTTTATGCTGTAACGTTAGTTGGTGCCAGAAAGCAGACCAAGCAGGATGTACAGGTGGCAAGATGGGTTCTATGGATAATGATTTTGGGGTAAAAGTAGTCATTTTCGGCATAGATCGAGCTGGGCTGAGCTACTTCCAGCTTTGGTCCAATTTTCATACAAATAATAAATACAAGTGACTAGTTCCCCTTCTAGCTAATTTTTTTATATTTGGCCCGAACGACAGCCTGATGTAAAACAAAACCCAAATAAACACATTCATCAACCGAAAAACACATACCTGTCTTTTAGATGCAACAGCTGCAGCCGTTGCTGCAGCAAGTACCTTTGCTTCTATTTCCTCTGGAGTCCCTGTATAAAGCTTACGTGCAGCTGCCGCTGCAGCTTCCTTAGCAGCTTGTTCCTGTAAAACCATGTTAACTTGTTAGTACAGCTATAAAACTGTAGCATAACCTATATGTTTAATCCTCAACAAATAAGTTAATCACCTGCATATACTCTTTGTTCAAGTGCTCCCATATAATCTTCTTAAAGTCACTTTCTTCCTTGTTGTTGATGTAGCAACTGACCTACACCACAAAACAAGTATATATTTTGATGTAACCCAATCTAATTGTAACTATGATAAACAAAAAAGAGAGGTAACAGAATCTTGAATATCATAGTCGCCTAACACAATAATTCTAGTTGAGAGTCTGAATTTTAATCTTTAATGTTTAAACTTACTAACTTAGAAAGCTCATATTGCATAAAAGGTAACAAACCTCATATGATCCTGAGAGATTATTATCAATATATTAAGTAAATAATTAGTTTATTTATTTTCCTTTTATCCAATTGTCTTAGGGAATAAGTTATGTATTACTAAAATATATAGAGATGGTTAACTGTTCATCGGCTACTGTTCATCTGAAAAAAAAAAGCTACTCGAATGGAAGCACAGAGGTGTCAAGAATGTGATACGATCCTGGAGTTATTTAGTTTATTATTATTATTTAGTTTATTATTATTATAAGTTAATCGTATCAAAGGAGAATTTGGGATCCCGGAATCACGCAAGGCAAGATTTGGACGCAACACCTTGAGGACAAGGTGTTTTTGCGGGCGGAGTAATTATACGATCCTGGAGTTATTTAGTTTATTATTATTATAAGTTAATTATTTAGTTTATTTACTTTCCTCTTATTGTTTTATCTTAGGGACCAAGATAAGTTTAGGGTGTCTTTTATTATAAATAGATTATGAAGTCTGTAATTCTGGATTATCATTTAATGATAATGAAGTATTGGTTTTATTAATCAATTGGGGAGTCGGTTTATCTCACTAATATAAGCCATTGGGGGGTCGTGTTATCCCATTAATATAATCTATCTATCCTTTTAGCTCTATTATCGATCCGGTTCGTATCAATTGGTATCAGAGCTGTATCAATTCTAGGGTTTCAACCAAAAAAAAAAAAAAACTGTTCACCCGGCCACTATTCATCCGAATCACTGTTCACGTCCAGAAATTACTGTTCATCGACTACTGTTCATAGACTACTGTTCATCCGGGCACAAGAAGATGGTTAACAGCATGCGTTCATTCGGAAGAGATTTAAAGATGTCTAACTTTGAAGGAGGTGATGTTTTTGGGTGGATTTACCGTATGGAACGATATTTTCATATCGAGAGGATTGAGGCTAAGGATCAATTAACGGCTGCGGAGTTATGTTTAGAGGGACAAGCTCTTTCTTGGTTATGTTGGAGTGATTGTCGAACTCCGTTTAGATCTTGGGAGGATTTTTAAAGGCGAATATTAAACAGATTCGAACAATCTCGTGAGGGTAGTTCGTATGAGCAATATTCGGCGATTAGAACCTACCAAGAGAATAAGAGGCGTGAAGAATGGAATCAAATGATTAAAGAAAAAATTGAAGAGGATAAGTGGCGTGAAGCATGTATTCAAAAGCTTGAAGAGATGAAAAATCTAATTCAGTCTTTACGGAATCCCATATCGCCACCGGTAACAACCAATGTACCCGCAAAACCGATTCAAAATACCCTACGTTTTGAAGAAAATAGCGGGCAAAGTTATACGAGTGGTGAGGAGGTGAAAGAAGAGTTGAAAGAAGAGATGAAAGACAACGTTGTTAATGGCCTTCATGTCATAGATTCTGATGTTGCTGATGGATATGGCGGGGAAAACCCACCACAAACAGACGTTTTACTTCCGAATTTGGATTCAAAACACATTGGAGTTCTGGAATCAGCAAATAGCCAAGACCACAGGAACCCGAATTGGGCAGGGGATGTTCCTTCTCATGGGAAAAGGAAACAACAAATGGGTGGACATATTTTTGGTGGAGCTGGAAAAACTTACTGCTGGGATTGATTTAAGGGTTTTTAAGGGGCGTCATTCTGATCTAGTGAGGGTAGAAGAAAGAAGAACATGGAATCCCGGGATCACTTACCATCAATCAAGAAGATACTTGAAGATCGGCGCTGAACTAATAGATAGCGTGTTTCAACATTTTGAGTGTCTTGTCGACCGGCTTGCGAAGAGAGTAGTTCAAACGAGAGTTTGGGATCCAGGAATTCGCGGGGCTTCATTTTTAAGCAACACCTTGAGGACAAGGTGTTTTTGGGGCGGGAGTATTGATACATCCTGGCAGTTTATTATTAGTAATATTAACTAAATAATTAGTTTATTTACTTTCCGTTGTTGCATTATCTTTAGGAGTAAGTTATCTTTTATTATATATACGGCATTAGGTTTGTAACAGGGATTATGTTTAATGATAATGAAGTATTGGTTTTATTAATCAATTGGGGAGTCGGTTTATCTCACTAATATAAGCCATTGGGGGGTCGGGTTATCCCATTAATATAATCTATCTATCCTTTTAGCTCTATTATCGATCCGGTTCATATCAGAATGGCATCAATGGAATCAAAGGTGTCAAGAATGGCATCAATGGAATCAGAGGTGTCAAGAATGGCATGAGTGGAATTAAAGACGGAACAAATGGCTATTAGAGCTTATGAAGAGGAGAAGAGGCGTGCAGAATTGAATTAAAAGATTGAAGAGGATAAGAGGCGTGAAGAATGGAATCAATGTAATCAGAAGATTGAAAAACTGGAGAAACTAATTCAGTCTTTCATCTCTCCTGTTCAAAAACCTCCAACACATTTATTTGAAGTCACAATACTACTTCGAGCAACACCATTTATTTGAAGTCGCAATATGCTCAATCGTTGCATTAGTAGTGACCCGAAAGAAAAGGCCAGAGCATTGTAGGAGTTCTCAAAAAGTCAGCTGTCGCCCTATATTCCATTACATGTTTAACCAGGTCGCTATTTGGGATTTTGATCCAACTTTTTCAAAGTTTCAGGCTTTTTGCGAGTGAAACTCAAAACAAAAATTGGAGGTTGCTTACCATTATATGCAATTTGCACTTTTAAAATAACATTAACTAATACATGTTGCTTAATGAAAATAGTGAGAAGTTTAACTAAACTTACTGACTTGTAATTATACCAGCAGATGATATAATCCAGATCTTTACAGTTTCATAATAAAAAAAAACTAAAAAAAACACCTAAAAATCAAAGAACATGGACAAGTAAACGAGCTGAAATTTTACTATTTCCTAAGAACTCTAAAGAGTACAAGCTCGAAAATGTATGATCTTTGATTTTCAAATATGATTTCATGTCTTCCCTGAGTTCATTCCCAGTGTCATGTTCATGCTTTGATTAATATAAGATATAAGGTGTTTACAGCAGTCGTTTTGAAGTTTTTCCCATTGTCGCCTTAGGAGTAGAACAGGTCAGGTAATGTGATAAATGGGATTCATGTCAGGATGGGTAATCTTTTGAGTATGCGACCAGTCAGGTGGCCCACAACACATTCAATCAAATATTTGACCTTTCTAATTATGTAATCTATTTCAAATGTTATGACCCATCAGAGATAAAAACATAACCCAAATCGCCTAACTGATGAGCAACATGAATTAGAATACAGACATGGTACTTTGATTGCAAAGATATGTACATAAGCAAGAAAACAACAATCTGAAGTTTTGTACCCTTAAACCACACAAATTATCCCTATATTCTAGCATGATGGTTAGCTGTAGACACATTCAAACAATTTATAAAAATTGACAAGAAAAAAGAGGGTATTATAAAAGACCAACTTTTCTAGCATGTCAAGTCAATAACTAAAAACAATAATGCTTGAGCCTTTTTGCATATAGCTTAGTTATCAGTTCTCATGTTACCAAAATTTAAAGAAAGTTAACCATACCACTGTTGCTCGTCCTTTATTCCCGATATGCAATACCAGAACATGTCCAATTGTCCATACATAAAAGATGAACAAGACTGCACGATATATGATATCGCCTCGTATGGTCATTCACAATTTATTTAACACATAGTGATTAGTGCAGCATTATTTCTTACATTGGTCATATTTAAAGATAAATGATTAGGTGTACTTTTATGTAACTGGAGATTTATTTCAGTATTCTTAAATCAAGAGTTGTTTTACCCCTTCAATAGAGAGTTGGTTTCCTGTTTATTCTATTTTACCTGAGTTCATGATACCATAGAGTAATTTTGATCTGGATCATATCAGACGAAGACAATGATAAGAATCTTGCACGTTTTCTCGCACCAAAAAAAAATACTAAATGTGAGAACTTCGAATGCAAACAATTTAGCTTACCTCATTATCATCAATCTCAGAAAGGGTATCGGTTTCATCAACTGTATCAGGGACGTCCTTTGAGCTTTCAAAAGCATCTACATTGTCTATATTACTCTCAAGCTTTCCAGGAGTTGGAGCTGATTATCAGTTTGTAAAAAGAAGATTTTAGAAAGATAAGAGCACGAGATCCTCAATGGCAGTGGAGACAAAGTGAGAATGATAACAGAACTTACAAGTACACTCGACATGCCTTTTTAAGCCTCTATCAATTAATTTTCCATTTGCTCTTGGTTCACTGTTATGCAGAGTTCCCTACATTTATAAAAACATTTAAAACCTTATTACACATTAACACAATCTCAACAAGTTCACATCAATAACAGTGGTTTCTAAAAATTTCTATCCTTACCATGCAGAGACGACACTTTCAACCCATCCCAAGAATAAGTTAAGAAATGGTCAAAAGTTGCTCAATGGCTTTTTTGAATGCATACTACCTCATAAATCGTTTTACATAATTATTTAGAAGATTCTTGCAATTATATTGCTAATATTGCTTTTGTAATTATAATTAATACTTAATTTAGTTAGTTTAGAATAGAAAATGAATGTATTCGAGAGTATAAGACCAGACAGTTTCAACCCGTACTTTGAAAACTAGTTTCAATACTGACTTGTTTTGACATGTTACCCAAAAGTCCCCCAATTACCTCAAGCCATAAACTATAATCAAGTTGAAATGTAACCAAAAGAATTTGAATGAATAAGGTGTAGTTTTAATGGCTTTCCATACATTCACATTATCAATTTTACGGGGCCCTATGCCAGACATCGGTTCGGAAGTTTCTGCAGATTCAATGGCCAATCTTTCCATTTCAGCCCGTTGAAATGATGGAGGTTCTAAACCATCAAGTCCCCCACAGAACTCCAAATAACAATTCTTGCAAAGCCCAAAACCAGATTGAACTGCGTTGCTTTTGTGCTGGCAGACAACTTCTGTCATTCCTGGCATCTTTATGTCGTCAGCAGACTGTTTGCAGGACTGCATTTCCTTCTCATATTCCAAAGCGTTCTGGGTGAACTCTTCAATCTAGTCAAGTATTGAAATACATAACAATTACACCACAATTTAAAATGTTTACACAGAAAAAGAATCTCAAGATGCAACAAAATAAGAAATACTCATCATAAGTTGATGGAAGATCACACCAATAGAGATTTAAAATTTATTTTAGCAGGACAGGACAGAATGATAAGGAATGTGACGAGCTGAATACTTTACATTCTATTTACCACTGTCAGTTGGCAATCGGCATGCAGCAACTGACGTTTGGAAGGTATAAAAATATTTATAGGTTATACATCATTCAATAGAAGCTGAACTCATTAAATGCTCCAATACATTTGTATTCACTAGCATGGTGCCCGCGTAAAGCAGCGGCGAGTACTTGGTGACGATCTATGAAGCAAACAAATGTTACTGTCTTTCTTATTAAGTTTGTATTCACATTAATTAAAGGGTAAAAAAGTTAAATCAAAATAAACCCGCTAAAAATGAAAAAAAAAACTAAAAGTTAAAAATTTATCAAAATAGATATTGAATTAAAGATCATAAGATTTTAGAAAATATGGTGAATTTAGATTATGAAAATTATAAATAGCCAAAAAGATCAATTTAAAATAAAAAATGTTATTTTAATAAGTTGTTACAAAAAGTTGTTAATGTGAAGATAATATATATAACAACTTGCTTTATATATTAAGTGTGAAAGTCTTAAAATTCAGCTTTTCAAAAGTTTGTTACAAAAGTCCAAAATGCTTTATAATATAGTAAGATAAGATAAGATAAGATAAGATCAAGTATGAAAGTCTTAAAATTCAGCTTTTCAAAAGTTTGTTACAAAAGTCCCAAATGCTTTATAATATAGTAAGAAAAGATCAATTTAAAATAAAAAATGTTATTTTAATAAGTTGTTACAAAAAGTTGTTAATGTGAAGATAATATATATAACAACTTGCTTTATATATTAAGTGTGAAAGTCTTAAAATTCAGCTTTTCAAAAGTTTGTTACAAAAGTCCAAAATGCTTTATAATATAGTAAGATAAGATAAGATCAAGTATGAAAGTCTTAAAATTCAGCTTTTCAAAAGTTTGTTACAAAAGTCCCAAATGCTTTATAATATAGTAAGAAAAGATCAATTTAAAATAAAAAATGTTATTTTAATAAGTTGTTACAAAAAGTTGTTAATGTGAAGATAATATATATAACAACTTGCTTTATATATTAAGTGTGAAAGTCTTAAAATTCAGCTTTTCAAAAGTTTGTTACAAAAGTCCCAAATGCTTTATAATATAGTAAGATAAGATAAGATAAGATAAGATCAAGTATGAAAGTCTTAAAATTCAGCTTTTCAAAAGTTTGTTACAAAAGTCCCAAATGCTTTATAAGATAGTAAGATAAGATAAGATAAGATAAGCTAAGAAAAAATATTAGTATTTTTAGTTACTTATGGAAAAGAAAAAGTAATTTAATTAAAAGTAATTACATTTAATGGTAATCAAATAACAGCAACAACAACATTACCCAATCCCAACTAAGCCGGGTATGGGGGAGGTGAAGTGTAGACAGATTATACCCGTACCCTAAGGTAAACCCGAGAGTAGAGATGCTTCCATGAAGATCCCCCCGGCAAGTGAATGTGTGAGGGTGAATAAGCTCAAATATATGTGGATGTGTGATTGTGTGTAGTTGCAAAGCATATAAGTAAGAAAGCATATAACACATAGCAAGCATACAGAGCGAACGACAAATACCATCATAAAAACTTAATATAACAGCATATAAACATACAACACATGGAAGCATATCAAATAATAAGATGAGTGCATACCCAAAAGGGATACATGGATAAGGGCATAAATGCATACGAGCAAGACATAAATAAAAACATAAGACACAAGAGAAAAAAAGAGCATATGGTAATGGAGAGAATTACAAATTCCCAATCATTCATGCATGGTCCCATCTAATTAGATAAAATAGCCAGGGTTTTTCATTCCAATAAGACAGGACACTTTATTCCTCTTGGACCCCATCATACAATAATCTACATTAGTGCATAGTTTCCAATATCTCATATCTACAAAATCTACAACCCTCGTACTAGTCAAAAGCTAAAATCATCAATTAAACTTTAGCTGTATGCATCCGTGGATCAATGAAAATAAACCAAAGAGATCCAAAACTAACAATAAAAACGCTTCAACTTCTCGTGTCTGTGAGTTATAGGCATAGTCCACACATGAAAGGACCAAAAACCTGTAATTTTATTATATTCCTTTCTTGCAGAGGACAGAGTGCCAGCAGGAAGGTGGAGAGTAACATTTAAATGGAGCTAATGCATAACAAATGACAACGATAAATAAACTAAAGAGAGCAACAAAGAGATGAATGTTCCAGAAGCAAAATGAGTAAACTTTTTTTTTTTTTTTTGAACATGCAAAATGAGTAATTCTCCATATACTAAGTTTGCATGATTTTAAAATAGAATAAAAACTCACTGTTAAACTCCCAGCTTTTGTATTTTCGAACTCAATTAGCCGCTTTGTCAATGTCGCTTCACAAATGTGTACGACTTTAACCTGAATGTAATAGAAGTAGAAATAATTATGTTAAGCGGCATACCAGAACACAAGTTTGCATTAACAACATTTCCGAAACAAAACACTCAACGAAAATCAAAAGGTCATAGACTTATTCGAAGTTTTACTTACAACATCTGCTTTTTTAAAATTGTATCCATGCAACAAAGAAGAAACATATATAGCTGCAGCGCATATCCCACTAGGCTTTCTCCCCGTCTGTAGAAAATTATGAAAAGGAACGCAAGTTATTGAATCACCAATAGATAAAAGAAAAGGTATGAATAGATTTCAGAAAGAAATAAACCTGAATCCAATCTCTTTTCATACTACAAGCAAGGCGCAAGGCGGTGTTCAAAACTTTCTTACTACCGTCCCCCTCTATTAGTCCTAAAAAACAAAGACAATCACGTATTAATAACATCATCAACCATAGAAGCAATACAGAATATTAGCACAACAAACAAACCAACAAACCACATAGGTGAGCGGTTAAACCCTAGTCATCAAACCTTAAACCCAATTTTAGAATGTAATAGTAGTAAGGCAAGCGCGCCCAACAAGCAGGGGACACAATGAGATCACATGAGGTTAAGCGCTAATATTAGCACACCACAGAATTGAGAGAATTTCATTTCCAAAAGATTTGATGTAGGATGACAACAATCAACTCTTACCACTTGTATATCTGTGCATAAAAAGGCTGGGATCGACTGGTTTTTGAATGAAGGGATGATCCTGGAGGCTCAACAACTTGCACAGCTGTAAATACACGGTACCCAACTCGTAACTGGAAACATAAATCAATCAGAAGAAAAGTGGTTAATATAAAAACAGATTCAACAGAGATATAGTACTAGTAGTTAAGGAAAGAGAAGGCTTACACGCTAACACCTAGTTCACTGGAAAATTCAATGAGCAGAAAAGGTTTCTCCAATTCCCGGCAGGCAACATAGAGGCAAGCAGCTGCAACTTGTGCAGTTCGACGGCCTCTTGTGAAACCACGCTCAACAGCTATCTGGTAATATTTGGTAGCATGGTCACAGTTACTGATGCCATATTTGGTAATAATATCTTGAATGAGGAAGTTGCCCTTATCAAGAGTCCTAGTATGGGACTGAGAACAAGCAGAACCCATGTGAACCATATTTCCGGAAACATGAGAAGCACCAGCAGCATCTTTAACAAAAGTGGGTTCTTCGGTATAGATATCTTGGGAGACAACTTTACCACAATCAACACAGCAGACGCTGCCAGTGGTGTGATCATGATGTGTTTGACTATTTTTAGCACAATGAGGGCACCAAACCATCCTCTTCTTCACTCACCTATCATTCAATCAAACCATTTTTTATTAATTAAGACTTTTGGGTTTTATAACTTTTATCGTAATAATAAATAATAAAATTGGGGCTTAGCCGAAACACAACATAATAAGGTCTTAAACAGAAATGGAAATTAAACTTATTCAAACACAAACACACCTTTGTAATCAATGATGATGAGACTCGCCGGCCGGAGTCGGAGAGACTTTTCTTTTCTGTTCTTTTCTTTTCTTTTGGGTTTAAGACCAACCTGGATGGATGGATGGATGGATGGATGGAGGATGCTTCCAAGGTGTTATAACCAGCTCACGTGTAATAATAATAGGGTCAAACTAATTTTTTTTACCAACAAACTATTCATTCTAACAACAAACTGTTAATCTTTTATCTTTATTACATTATAAAGAGTGTATTCCTTTAGTTGAAAGTTGAAATGTTGAAAGTAAGTTGAAATGTTGAAAGAGTGTATCCCTTTAGGTCCTACTAAAATATTAAAAAATATTGATTATTCCTTGTGGGCAGCCCTAATACACACAACATAGTTAATTCACACACACACAAACTTTAATCTCTCTCTAAACCCTAATACACACAAAAAAAGACATACTTTGTAGTGTGGAAATTATTTCAATCACTTTTGATAGTGACCACAGTATCGTATATCGTTAATTATCGTTGCTAGAAAATCTCGTTGCTATGTGCGGGTACTCGTCTAGTTATGTGTTAATCTCATTAATATTACCAGTATTATTAATTTTTTTTAATAATATTATAAATAGTTAAATTTTTAATGTGCATGCACTTTTAATCACACCCATTTATTTTTTATCGTTAGATTCCACCTATCCCTTTATTTTTTATCATTACACCCCACCCACTTATCTATTTATATATTTCAACACCTAACTATAATCGATCTAAACCATCCCACCCCCAATTTATAAACCCTAAAAAATTAAAATTTAATGGCTGCTCCTAATTACCATGAAAACATCCCTAAAGAATGTAAATGTTTTCTCTCATTGATGGAACTTACATCGTGGACACGCACAAATCCAGCTAGACGTTTTCTCGTTTGCCCTAACAGATACGTATGTCATGATCTTTTATTTTTTTATGTTATTTGATTCCATCTTAGGTTGTTTTATATTATGTTTTCAGAAAATGGGTGTGAAGAAATGTACCGACTGGTACTGGTTTGATCCTGGGTTGGATAATGATTGGTATAGAGGTCACTTGTTTGAAATGTATGGCCACCTCAATCCACACCAAATCGAAGATGTTGCAAATGAGCTAAGAAGTCAAGAACTGCTACTGATCCTTCGGGAAGACTATGCTATTTTGGAAGCTGAGTTGAGGGAAACCAAGAAAAAAAGCTAGGTTTTGGGAAACTTTTTTCATAATCTGTTTGGCCTTGTTGATGGTTGTGTATTTGTTCAAGTAGATTAGATTCAGCGTTTTCTGTTTTTTGTTGTAATGGGTAGGCTTATGTAATGGTACTTGACATGTAATGGGTATCCTTATGAATAAATTATGTTTTGATTCTATTTATTCTTCACATGGTATATGCACACCTTTACTATCAAATGCACATAACCATATTATGCATACGCGCAAGACCTAATTTGCAAATGCAAGTCAAGTATTAACAATCATAAAATCAGACAAATAAAGCAAATCAAATATTAAGATAGCAAGTAAAGACAAACTTTTCCATTAATCAAGAACATTGTTTTAGGAAAAGATTCCAAACAAAACATATGCAAGTCCCATAAAACCTGCATTTCCCACGTGTCTTTGTCTCTTGACCCATACTAATTAGACCTAATACTTAATTATCCATTACATGTTCATAATCTACAATACTTAGGTTAAACAATATCAAACTAATCATAAACATCAAAACACTTGTCTGCAAACGGCAATGCTTCCTTTTCCATGCTTGTCAAACTTGAAATCTTTTTTCTGATTCGCAATCCTCTCTAATCTTCCTCTGTTCTTATGTTAGATCCTTATTGCATCCACATGAGATAGGGACCTTCCTCTTTTCCTCTTATTGGGAATTGGTTCATATTCATTTGTTGTAGTTGGTTTGCCTTTGTTAACTAATATAGAAGCATTCCCATCTTCAATTTGTGAATGAGCAGTAGTTGCAGTAAGAGTTGTATCCATTGACGGTGCTTCTTCATTGACAGTGGTTGCAGTAACAGCTTTTACTTCTTCATTCCTTGCAGCTTCAAGATTCCCAAGTACTCTAGATTGTTGAGTTGGCTGAGAATGAATGCGAGGAATCAAAACTTCATGGTACTGCTGATTAAAAGGCTCTTCTTCAAGTGAGTCATCAGTCCAATTTGCAAGATTGTAGTAATCATTTGTTTCTTCAAATTCTTGTTCTACTCTTCTTTGCTTATCCAAGATTTCTTGTTCTGCATCACTCCTTGCTTGTTCTCTTGCATGTTCTTCCATGCATTCCTTATAAGCCTCTTCATCTAAGGATAGTTTGTAGTTTTGATAATTTATAAGATTAAAGTTAATTGTTGTTGTACAAGGTATATATAATGTAAATAAAAGGTAAATACATACCTCTTCGGTTGTTAAGATTTCATTTTTGGTTGTTGTTTTTTCACCAATTCACTAACCTTTTGTAACCCTACCACCTCTGCTACCCATACCACATATGCTACCTCTACCATCTTTGATAGATGTTCCTCCTTCAGTTACACCACTTGCATCACCAATCCCCCCCACTTGCATCACCACCTATTTCACTTGCACCCCCCCCCCCCCCCCCGGCTACCATCACCTCTTCCACCTCTGCTACCCCTACCACCTTTGCTAATAGGACATACTCCAATAGTGACATTTCTCTTTCTCATTGGTAATTTTTTTATCAATAGTAGGTTTTGGTTGTGGCTCAGCCTTACAAGATAATTTGTTGTATCCCTTTTGCCAATAATTTATGCATGTCATAGTCCTACCTACTCTACTTACTTGGGATCAATTATTTTCACATGGTGCTTTGATCCTAGCTTTATATGGTCTACCAAACATCTTTCTAACTAGTGGTGGTAATGGGGGTTGATTTGTTGTCCTACTCCACATATTTGACTTAGGTACTAGTTTAATGGAATACTGATAAGCATTGAACCAAGCATCTTGGCTAAACGAGTTCCTTACACCTAAATCAATTTTTGTTCCCACCTCAAGGTATGTTGTCCCATAATATATGATGATAATATTAGAATTAAGGTAAAAAAAGTTAGAAAATAGATGAAATATAGAGAGAGAAAGTAGAGAGAGAATGGAGAAACTAGGTGAAATTAGATTAAGAAAATGAAAATGGCTAACCTCTTCTAACATGCTAGGAGAGGTATTTATAGCCTTTCCTACATGTGGCCTAATGGGCTATATTGTTTGATGGGTCGGGCTTAAATAAATGATTAGTACCTTGAAAGAGGCCTTTTAAGCTAGTCATCAAGCCCGTCTTACACGACTATTCTACTACCTATTACAACGTTATAATAAACAATACATTATAAACCTATGACCGATCATTCTTGTTTGACTCAATATTTTGAGGCTAACAATCTCCCGCAATGAGAGGTCATTCCTCTTCGATATTTGGAGAGTTAAAGAGATTAATAATCTCGCAATAAATGAGTCTTGAACGTGTAATAGTAGTCTTGTTCCTTCATGATGTGATCTTTGAGCCTTTGTAGTTGTCTTTCGACTTTGTCTTTTAATCTTGAGATCTTCAAATCATCTTTGACTTGTCTTTTCCATCTTGAGATCTTGTGTCTTCATCCACATGCTCACACTATGCACCATCTTGAAAGCTTGCTAACAATCTCCTTTGAAGTGAGGTCATTCTTCTACATTAATAGTTGAGGAAGATTTTGATCATCAGAGTTGTGGAAGTATTTAGCTTTCTTGATTGTTGAATATGTCTTTGGGCATGAGTATGTGGTTTTGAATCTTTGACTTTGTTGAGTACACTGTAATGCCACCATCTTGAGACAAAACATAGACACGGACTGAATGGCTTTGACATTCGTCCTAAATCGGTAGCGTTTTACCTCCGGTCGGTGAATACCGTTAGACGATATTAAATATCGTACCTGTGATTAGGTAGATTCAATTAAGAACCTCCTTGACAGGGTTTTGGCGGTTGTACTAGTCGTTCTCTTTACTCGACCGTCTCAAAGCAAGACTGCAAACATAAAGAGTGAATCAATTGGATAGATATCTGCTTGATTAAAGTCGTTAATTCAAATTTCTGGAACAAGTTTGATTCATAAGGAATCTTACCATTGTTACTTTCTAGTTGACACAAGCTTGATACATAAAGAATCTCGCAAGTTACCTACCGTAACGCTGTTTGATGTTGACGCTAGAAGGATTTCCATTCGTCACTGTGAATATTAAAGAATATCACTCTGAATGTTCTGGCAAGACCATAAAGATATTGCGTAGAAACCCGAAACGAGTTTGAATCTATTAAGAATCAAATCACTGTTGCTTTTCAGTTTACACATGTTCAATTCATAAAGAATCTTACACATGACCTACCGCAGTGTTGTTTGATGTTAACACTGGAAGGATTTCCACTCATCATTGTGAATACTAGGTAGTATCACTCTAAGTGTTCTCGAAATATCGCAAGGATATAGCGTAGGACTCTTTTCTTTGTCATTCTGTGTGTCCTAACGAGATTTGATTGATCTCTAGGCTCTAGACTCGATTTGTGCACTTTTAGTGGTCGGAGGATGGAGCAGATACCACCTATTCAATATCAACTATCTCGGAGTGAGAAAGTCAATAGAAGTCGTGTTGATCTCCGTGACAATAAAACAAACTTCTTTTGAGAGAAGCCTGAGTCAGCTGAGGAAGGGTTGTGTATTACATCACTGGGTCCATGATGTGTTATCTTCATGATGTGTTGACCTGGTTTCTGCCTAAGTTGTATGGAGGGCTAATTTCTTTACACCCTTTATCCTTACATTTTTTTTCATTCTTCAACCCCTTCAATGCTTACCAAGACATCATTACTAGCATATTGTTGTGATTGTTCTAGTGCTAGCTTAAGTACTTAGTCTGCATTCAGCTACGTTCACATTCTACTCCATCTTTCCTAAGGACTTCTAATAATCTATTGGATTGACCCTGGAAGATCCCTCCGGTTCTGGTTGGATCATAGGAAATATGCCTTACCACCCTTTTGACACTAATAACGTCGTGAATTAAAGATGTTGTGGGTATGAGATGGTAACCATAAAACCATAAACTTTCAAGTGGTTTTTAGAAATGCTCCCCCTTCACATGTGCATCGATAATCAAAAGTTTTTCGCACATGTGGGTGAGAGATGAAAATGCTTGAGTCTTGCATATTAGATCACATTTTAATCACATTTTCTCTCCCTATCTCTAATATATAAAATATGTTGATATTAGAGATACCAAATTTGATTAAAATATATCATGAATTATAGTCTTGAAAAACTTCAGGAGAAGAATGTGTCTTACTAGCATGAATTATTTGATCCACATTAAACTTTTGAGGATAGGAGTTTTTGAGCACACAATTTTTGAAAGATTTTGAATAATCATTGAAAAACTCTTGAAAAAATTGTGTTCAACGCTTTTCGAAAAATAACAACATTTCAAAAAAAATAAAAGAAATGGTTTTTCAAAAGCATAAACTTGAGTTCATGGACTTTGAATGTCTTGACGAATCCACTCAAGTGTAAGAAGATTTATCTTCTTTTGCTGAGGGTAAGCGTACTAAATCGTACACTCCCCCGTGAATATCAATCCGGGTTGCAATCTGAAAGTGATTACAAGCCATTGTGTTGAGCTCAAAACGTTAATTTTTTTGTGACACGCTCAGCCCGTGATAGATTGCTCTACCCGTTGTTAGGATAAGTTATCTTTAAAGATAAACTTTCCTTTATATGAGGTCCGAGTTACAGTCTGACATTCGACTGTAAGTCATTTACATGAGCTTAAAAACTTGGAATGTTTTTATTGATAGCTCATGACTGAGAAAATTTTATTTTTCCGTTGTTAAGGATAAGTTATCACCCGTGATCAACTTTCCTTTCTTTGAGGCACGAGTCACAATCTGAAGTAATTGTAAATCATTGAAATGACATGTTTTGAAAAATATTTACAACTTTCATTCGAGCTTTATGTACACACGCGTGTCGTTATTAAGCGACATTTCTAGGTACGTCCATATTATCGATACTAAAAGACATGTCGAGAAGAATATTTTTGGTATTTTGAAAGGTTTTTCCATTTTTTATTTTGTTTTTCTATGGATATTTACGTTTTATTTTATTTTTGTATTTTCTTAAGTTTTTCGAAAATAATCCAAAATAGATTTTTGTACAGCAAAAGAAGGTGATATCGAATGTACGGAATTGGAACCCTTTGAGGAAGAAATGGGTTCAGAATCCGTTGTTGTACCTACAATCAATGAAGAAGAGTTTGCACAAATAGTAGTATTAGGAGTAACAAATTCCTTTTCAACGTGTAGAATAATAGCATGAGTGTTGATGCAGGTTTCATCACTCTTCTCTATTGGAATCCACTTAAGACCAACGTCCTTGAAGATCCTACCTGTTGGTTTCCAGTGAAGGCTAGATTTAGGAGTAGTTTTCTCTTGCACGGCGGAAGACTTCTTTGGAGAGAAACTATGTCCTTTTTTAATCCACGTTTCAGATTTGTTGTTATTTCTTTTCTTTGCGACGGGTTTGTATATCCTTGTTGTCTTATGGGATTCTGCATTCTTTCTTTGTGCAAAGGCACACGATTTGGCCTCAAAAATGTATTGCATAATGCAATAGTCATGATTTCCATTGTGAATGCCCTTTTTGTAAGTAGGGCATGTAGGGTATTTGGAATTCACGAAAGGCCGTGTGACCGAGGCTTTGTTGATCGTTCAATCACAATATTCGATGCACGACTACTCATTGATGGTTGCCATTTCCTAGGTTGCTGGGAAAGGATCCTAGGTTCTGGTTGACTACCATTAGGAGTGTGTTGAACTCTAGCAATTGTTGGTGCAATAGGTTTTGAATACACGGTGTTTTCTTTATGAATCTTCCCTTTTTGCTTAGCATCCTCTAGGTTGATGGTATGAACTAAGTTATTTGAACCTACAAATTCCTTTGTGGACACAAATGTCACACACTTGGGGGTATTCCTAGAAGTGCTAGGTGCATTCACATGGTTAGGTTTAGCAATAGTGTGCTTTCTAAATGGAGGAACATAGGGTGATATGGATGGTTTTGGAACACTGGGTTGCACATCAGTCTTAAGGGGTAACCTAGATTTTACATGAGAAGAATTGGAGAAAGGAGTCGGTTTTCCTAAGATAGATGGCTTTGGATCCTTGTAGGCATTGGTTTGTCGAACAACAGGTTTCATAACTTTAGGTTCCACAATTTTCCCACCCATTTTGGCAACGAGTTTCTTCAACTCTTCTATGCTATGTACTTTTCTTGTAATTGAGCTTTCAAGTCTGTAATTTCCATACTCTTTTCGTTCATTTCTCGACATGAGGCGGAAAGTTTTACTTGCAAGTTATTATCATTTAGACCTTTTCCGACTTTGTCTTGCAAAGCAATTTCAAGAGAATGACAATGTTTTTTAAGGAAATCACATCGGTGTTGAATTAACACAAAAGCCTTTTGATCAACATTATCTTTGTGTTTCGAAAGCTCAGTTTCACGATGCTCACACTCTTTGGTCTTATCGAGATATTTGCATGTAACGTTAGAATATTCATCTATATATGCACAAGATGTGATAGAAACAAACAAAATATCTTTGGAGAGACATTCTTGTAAGAGTAGATCATATGCAGTAAAAAACTCGTCTCTTTCAGGTTGATGATCGTCGACTTCTTTTTCAAGAGATTCCACATATTTCAAATCGTCAAACATTTTTTGCTTAATTAATGTTTCAAATTCCAAAGCATGTTTCTTTGTTCTTTCCGCAAGCGGAATCAAAATATTTTTCACAAGCAAAATTATATCATGAGAAATTTTTTTGTTACCTTTCAAACGTTCACGTTCTTTCCAGTCGTCGTCTACAACCTTTTTGAAATTATCGATGTTTTGAACAAATATACTAAGTGCTTGCTTACTCTTGCTTATAGAGGCTTTGTATGGTAAGTACTCAATATATTGTGAAACATTAGTTTTCTTAGTGGCAAAATCTTGTCTCTATTTTATTCTTCTTTATTCACATTCGAAAAATATTTGCTCACGAGACTTCTGTGTTTGCGGTTTGAAAAGTTCATAAAGACTGTTTTCATAAGCATAATTATATGGTTTAACAAATTCTTTATTAACTTTTGATCTACTCTCTTCTTCCAAGTCATTTGTCTCTTCACTATCAGGCCTAACAACAAGCGATTAAGATCGATCCATTGGGACTCATCAAGATAAAGGTGCTGATTTTCAGATTGAGCTTGCTCGAGGTACTTAGGATTTGCAAAACTAGGTTTACCCTTGAAAAACGAATGAGGTGCCAACATTCTCATGGTCTGAATCGATTGATTAGTTTTATAAACAACTTTCTTATAAAAATCAATTTGAGTTTCAAGTTCCACCATTGTGTCTATGTCTTTCGCTTGTTTAGTTTTGAAATCCTTTTCCAACTGTTCAACCACTGCTTTCTTTTCGTTAACAAGTTTAGTTTTATCCTCTTGAAGAAAACCATTTACTTGAGTTAGCTCATTCACTTTAATGGTAGCAATATATGTTCAGTGACGTTCATTACTTAAAAGGGTATGAAAATTACGTTTCTCTTGTTCAAGTAAATTAAGAGTCTCGTTGTATTTATTTTCAAAAACGTCCTTTTCGGTATTAATGACACGCCTTTTGTACCCCTCAAGCTCTTTGTCTCTTTGAAGAAGCTCAACTATGTAGCTTGCAAGAAGCTCACTATATTTTATAACTACAACTTTGCTTTCTTCAAAGTTTTGAGTGAGCGTAGTGTTTGCCTTCTTTAATTGCTTTTGACTCTTTCTAGTTTCTTTGACATCTTTTTGTAAAGTAGCAATTAAATTAGCAAGCGCAATATGCTCCTCATCATTATCATACTCATTTGCATGTTTTATCATCCTCAGACTCATTATTGCACATGTCTGATGAAGCAGGCGTAGTATTGCTATCAACCTTTTCTGTCATACATGTGTCAATAAGGATTGTTGTTTGATCACTATGCTCATGCGTATTAGCATTGGCAAACACATTGTATTCATCATTGAGTACCTCTTCCAATGGCTCAGATTAAAAAAACAGGGCCATTATCATAGGAAGGTGTATTGTTGATGTCATTCTCGGAGTCGATTCCTTGTTTGCCAGCATTGCTGCATTCTTTCCCAGATATGCTACGATCATTCTACGCACCATGCTTTGTGTTTGCTGATCTGCAGTTGTCATTTGCATTACTCGATACTATCCTCGTACTTACAGTTGAAACTGGACTCTTATCCACTACATGAGTCTTTGCAACCGTACACTCTTGCATTTTCAGCCTTTTGTCATTCATCTTATGGATCATGTCTTTTTCATGAAGTAAACATTCATCCAGAAGCCTCTCAATGGATCCGTGTTTTGAAAAATCAAGTCTCTAAAAGATGTTGCTTCCATTTTGTGTAATTTTTAAAATTTACTCTGGCTTCTTGAGCTTCAGAATTATAATTGGAAGTCTTGATCCACGTAGAATCAAAGAACCTTTGAAACGGTAATCTGAGTGTGTGGAATGCTTTCTTGGAGTCTGCTTCATGAAGGTAGTTGATGAGTAGTTCTTTCTCAAGGTTCGTCAGCTTGTCTCGTAACTCATAAGTGAACGTTCGTTTGTCATTTTCGAAGAATCACACAAATGCATATGTAAACAAAGGATCGTGCATGAAGTTCTCTTTTTCAAGACGTTGAAGGTTAGTTTTGAAATCACTGAAAGCTTTCATACAACGTTGTTTGAGGACTTGTTCTTGTAGTTACATCTCTCGGTCTTCTTTATCTAAACACGAAGATGTGAGACCCCCAAAATCAGGCAAGGAAACACATAGGCAGCATGGGGGCACCACGTCATGGTACAAGAATCAATAAAATACAGTTGACACAAAATTGACGTAATAAAACATTTACATTACATCATAAAAGATCAGAGTTTTTAAACAAAGGGTCCTATAGTTTTATAAGCGGATAAATCTATTATTTAAACATGGTTTTGTAACATATTGATATAAAAAATACATAATAAACTTCTGTCAGCTTTTACCAAAACCAAACTTTAAAAATAACATAGAAATCTCCAAGCTGCGAAAATATCCTACGGGCACCAATCCAAGCAAAACTAAGAATTATTATCTGAGATTAAACATGTAAAATCGTCAACACAAAGTTGAGTGATATTCATAGGTTTAGCAGTAAAGGTGTGGAACACAATCATTCATTTGTAAAACAAGTAAATAGGGAAATGGGTTATGATCATTAACCATAGTTCAAAACCATTATTATTGCTATTAGTTCATGAACCGAAGCTTAACATCAATGTAAGTTCCTCTGGTGAGTATTCAGCCTAAATACTCAAGTAACAAATCAAATGTTAAATGCGTCAATGATTAAACAACCGCAACATGGGACGGGGATTGTCAGTCCCGATGGATCCACCCACAACATTCGTGCTTAGTAACACAAGTAAATTAACGGTTCATGATCAAGAGAGGAAACTTAAGGCTATAGACTAAAAGCAATAATAGCAATGAAAAACTGTTAGAAATCATCAAGTTCTGGAAAGCATACAAGTTCTGGATAGCATACAAGTTCAGGATAGCATACAGTTTTAAATGAATGTGTTCCACCATGTATAATCTCATCCCGCGATTAGAAACAATGTGCAAGTAATAAAGGGGGCTATGAACTCACCTTAGTACAAGTGTGACGGATATGAGAACCGAGCTGAAGAAGGCTTATAGAAGTACTCAGAGGGCTACCCGCGACCTACAAGAGTGATCACGACCCTTAGGTATGCGTTTTATAAAAATATAAAACAATTGTATCAAAATATTTTGTAAAAATGTAATATGTATATAACTTGCACAACCAACTGGGCCTAAGTGTGATCATGACCTTCATGACACAAAACCTGTAGAAAATGCATAACATGATAGCCTAAGGTCTCAAATCAAGTAACCCAAGTGATTTGCACCTAAAAACGCCAAACAATTTACTTAACCGTAGGCGTAAAGTCACATTTTCTGGTATAGCTGTTTTGTAAAGGGCGGAGCTTCCAAATCCATAAATCCAACAACTATGGGGTTTTCCCCCTGGAAAGGGTCTCTCATGAGGTTTCCAGAATGTCCAACCATTCGATCTAATAGTTTACGGAACTTTTTAAAAGTCCAAAACACTAAAAGCCACCCCGTAAGCACTTAATGGTCAAACTACACTAGTCAAATTTGGGACAAAATAACCCGTTAACCTATAAGGTTTAAATGCCTGAGAAACTTCAGACTGACTATCATCGTGAAGTCCACCCAAGAGAGTTCCCCGGCTTCTCGTGATGAGCGCAGCGCAGCAAACGGTGTTTGCGCCAGAGGAGATTTCCACCATTGGAAAGCCTCAAGACTCTACTTTCGTCCCATATCAACCACAAGTAAATAACTACTACCCATTAGCGGAAAAGTTACATTCTTTTAGGTTACAAAATCAGAATTTAGGTTTTCAAACTCGGGTTTACCGTTTTAGCCATAAAAACTATTTGGTGATAGATTTTGATACGAGGTCAATGGGAGGACTTCAAATATGATCCCTACTACTGTACCAAGCCTTAAAATGTAACAATGGGTGTCAATAGCCTGTAGCCACAAGCTATGAAAACCTGTTGTCCCATAATGGACTTTCTAACTTAATTTGACCATAACTTCCTCATCCAGAGGAGTTGTGTGCCTATCTAACTCGCCACTAATATGTAAAAGGCCTAAAGAATCCATTTAAGCTATAAAAAATGCAGCTACAATGGGAAAATATGTGAGTTTTGGGCTCACATACCTGCTGTCCGAATTTTGACTCTATAAAAACTACACAAAACAACTTCAATCCTACCTATAACAATCAAAATCCTTAACACATTAACCAAAATTCATCAAAGCACTATTAATCAATAACATGCATGGTTTAATCAACTTATGATTAAAATCCAAGATCACAACTAGGGTTCTAAACAAAAAATTATCGATGCCTAAAATGAGAACAAGTAGAACAAAGACCGTTGAGTAAAGAATAAAATGTAATCGCAAACTCGTAATTCATTCAAGAAAAGATAAGGAAACATATGCATATGTCATGAACGGTGCTACTTGCATAATTTGTAAAAGTTTTCAAAACTTTATTTTACCTTATTTTATTTTATCTAACTTTTCAGAAACACAAGTAAAAAGGTGGATCTTGTCAAAATATTTAACGTGACTACTATTCAGCTTTGGATGGCTCCTTCTAAATTACGCATAGGTGATCAGGCCATGCATAGACTAGCAATGCGATGCTCAGTTTCGTCAAACTAGTATTACATGTCATATGTTTTAAAAAATATATATATATATATATATAATGCCATTTGTAAAATAGGAATCAAAATACTTTATGAAACGTTTCGCAAGTAAGTAATTCACTAGATATTTAAATCAACAACTTTAATGTTACAATTTTTTTTATAAGATGAAGGTAAAATAATTTGTGAAAATACATAGTAAAACAATATTAATTAACGTTATAAAGTAGCATTCAAGTATTGTATAAAGTCCAAGTAGAACAATTTGTAAATTTAATCGTAAAACAATAATGATTTTATCTATATAGTGACATTATAGCACCACATAAAATAGCAAGTGGGTTACACGGGAGTAGTAAAGAGTAATTAATAAGAAATCGATGAAATGTTACAAGATGATAGAGTTGCAAAAGGTTTAGCCGGAATCGTCATGAGACACGTGTTTCTAATGATGATGAAACGTGTGAAAACAAAAACTTCAGTCTCGTCCCAAATTAGTGGTACATTAGAAGTAAAAGAAAGATAAAGTATAATGACAAATAAGTCATGTATATAAGTAAGAATAAATGAATTCACATGTGCGCACATCGAAAATCATTTGACAAAAATATGCTTTTAAGAATATAGAATATCAGTTTTCGAATGGTACAACTAATCCGAAAAGTTTCTATATTAGGAAAGCTTCTGATTCTAAAAGGTTTAGGAATTAACACGTTAATATTGACGCATAAAAATGTACACTTTTTCGAAAAATATAGCTCATCATTGGTTTTATCCAAACACTCGGTTTTAAAAGTTCACGATATATGTATGTATGACCCGTACTCAAAGTTACTATTTTTTAAACGTCTTCAAACGCAACCAATGTTTGTTAGTTGTACAATATCATTCGTTAAAGTTTTACAAGCTCAAACGAACTCAAAAACGCCTAAAACCATATTTCAAAATTTCTATCAGCTTTGACTTTTTAGTCAACTTTAACTTTTAGGTCTGACCCGATCAATTAACCCGCTAAATGACATTTTCAAGACTCGGAGTTTGCAATTTGGTGTAAAACGATGTTTCAAACAACTTTCTAGTTTTACCCAAGATCTGAAACCTAACGTAAAATGACCAAAATGCCCCTTCACGTTCTGCGCAGGTTTGACTATATTATCCTAAAACACAAGTTTTTTATTTTTAAGTTTTGACCCGTTTATACTAGTTTTCGTACTTGGTTACCAGCGCGGTAAAGGTAAAACGGAATTTTAAACAACTTTTAGTTTTACTCGAGACTTGAGACGGACCAGACGAAAATGCCCTCGCATCAGATCTGTTAAAAGAATGATATTCTAAAAAAGCGCAGACTTTATTAGATAAAAGGCCCGTAAATATTCAGTTTTAACACTAGTTCATTCGCGGTAGACGTAAAACCATATTTCAGACAACTTTCGTATTTCGGCCGAAGGCGTAAACGGAGCAGAAATGACGATTTTACCCCGAACAGTTCTACATCAGCAGTAAATTTCCATATACGCTAAAAATAAGTTCTTAAATTTTACAAATTTCAAATGAGCATAACTTGCTCGTTTTTAAGAGTCACGGGTTGAATTTTATATCTAAACGACTGTCTCAACAGGTAGAAACATATTTTTAAGTTTAAAGTTTATAAAAATATTTTCTCGACATTGTTAAATTACATGCAACTTTTCTGCAGAAAGTATATTTTTCGACACATTTTGAAATTTAATCAAACTTCATAACAACCCAGAATTTATGTACATACATGACTTGTGGATTCCATAAAAATGAAAAATAGGTTGTATAATAAAGCATATAAAGAAAAAAATAGTATAGAAAATAGTTTTAGAATACCAACGATAATATAAGATTTCAAGATGCAAGGTAGGAAGGTCTCTTGGCGGCGTGATTTTCCAAAAACACAAAACATACCGAGAAGAAATGGAACATTAAAGAGTTGCACTCCTGGAGCGAGGAGGTTTAATGAAAGGGAGGATACAAGTTTATAAAAATAGAATCGTATTCCAAACAAGTGCCACATTATATTATAGGGTATGAATTACAAGATGACAGTGGTGTTTCCAAGGTAGAAACGAACGTTGTAATTCGAAGTCAAAACGTAAAATGGTCATTGAAATAATATTTAATTGATATACGAGTGTCGTGTAAAACGGTGACGTAAGGGTCAATCAAGGTTACAAAAACCCACGATATTATTCAACACGGATTCAAGGAATGCTTCGAAATGTGTGACTCACACGATGTCGTTTAGTCTTTTTCGGAGACACATTGAGCAACACAATGGTCTATAGACTAGACATCCAATCACGAATAGTCGGAAAAAAATTTGGATATCTAAATCGATATCTTAAAAGAGTTAAACAATGAAAGTAACACGCACAGCAGTAAAATGATAATCAGAAGTTTCATCGGACACACCAATTCTTAATCCCAAACAATGGTATCACGAGAGTATGCACAACATATAAAAGTGAGTCGAGAAAAACAGGCGGTTCAAAACGAACAAGTATATGAGGTCAGTCATATCACGCATAAACGTAATAGCAGTACTCAGAAAAGTGAGTATGAAAAGTTGGCAGCATACACGCTCCAAATACAAGTATGTAATGCCATAACAATTTAAAAATTATTGTAGCAAGATCAAGTTCACAAGAACAAGAATTCAAGTAATAAAGTTAGGGCATATTTAATCACAGTAATATCCAATGATAATTCATTAAGCACAAGGATTTTGAAAGAGATAGTAATTATCGTCATTAGGGTAATGTAATATTTCAAAATATAATCAAGAGATGAAATACTACAACGATAACTAAAAGTATATGATAAGGATTAGAGAGTTACCCGCGCAGTATCGAATAACAATGACAGATTCTGTGTTTGACACTTGGAAACGTGAAATATTTGAACTTCCGGTTATAGACTAAGTTTTGAAAACGACTCAGTTCTCTATAGCCATCGCTTTGATACCAATCTGTGAGAACCCCAAAATCAGGCAAGGAAACACATAGGCATCATGGGGGCGCCACGTCATGGTACAAGAATTAATAAAATACAATTGACACAAAATTGACACAAAATTGACGTAATAAAATATTTACATTACATCATAAAAGATCAGAGTTTTTAAACAAAGGGTCCCAGAGTTTTACATGCGGATAACTCTATTATTTAAACATGGTTTTGTAACATATTGATATCAAAAATACATAATAAACTTTTGTCAGCTTTTACCAAAACCAAACTTTAAAAATAACACAGAAATCTCTAAGCTGCGAAAATATCCCGTGGGCTCTCATCCAAGCAAAACTAAGAATTATTACCTGAGACTGATGTGTAAAATCATCAACACAAAGTTGAGTGATATTCATAGGTTTAGCAGTAAAAGTGTGGAACACAAGCATTCATTTGTAAAACAAGTAAATAGGGAAAATGGTTATGATCATTAACCATAGTCCGAAACCATTATTATTGCTATTTAGTTCATGAACCGAAGCTTAACATCAATGTAAGTTACTCTTGTGAGTATTCAGCCTAAAATACTCAAGTAAAAAATCAAATGTTAAATGCGTCAATGGTCAAACAACCGCAACATGGGACGGGGATTGTCAGTCCTGATGGATCCACCCACAACATTCGCGCTTAGCAACACAAGTAAATTAACTGTTCATGATCAAGAGAGGAAACTTAAGGCTATATACTAAAAGCAATAATAGCAATGAAAAACTGTTGGAAATCATCAAGTTCTGGATAACATACAAGTTCTGGATAACATACAAGTTCAGGATAGCATACAGTTTTAAAAGAATGTGTTCCACCATGTAAAATCTCACCCCGCGTTTAGAAACAATGTGCAAGTAATAAAAGGGGATATGAACTCACTTTAGTACAAGTGTGACAAATATGAGAACCAGGCTAAAGAAGGCTTCTAGAAGTACTCCAAGGGCTACCCGCGACCTACAAGAGTGATCACGACCCTTAGGTATGCGTTTTGTAAAAATATAAAACAATTGTATCAAAATATTTTGTAAAAATGTAATATGTATATAACTTGCACAACCAACCGGGTCTAAGTGTGGTCATGACCTTCATGACACAAAAACTGTAGAAAATTCATAACATGATAGCCTAAGGTCTCAAATCAAGTAACCCAAGTGATTTGCACCTAAAAACGCCAACAATTTACTTAAATGTAGGCGTAAAGTCACAGTTTCTGGCATAGTTGTTTTGTAAAGGGTAGAGCTTCCAAATCCATAAATCCAACAACTATGGGATTTTCACTCCTGGAACAGGTCTCTCATGAGGTTTTCAGAATGTCCAACCATTCGATCTAAGAGTTTACAGAACTATTTAAAAGTCCAAAAACACTAACAGCTACCCCATAAGCACTTAATGGTCAAATTGCACTAGTCAAACTTGGGATAAAATAACCCGTTAATCTATAAGGTTTAAGGGCCTGAGATTTCCATCATTGGAAAGCCTCAATACTCTACTTTCGGCCCATACCAACCACGAGTAAATAGCTACTACCAATTAGCGGGAAAGTTACATTCTTTGAGGTTACAAAATTAGAATTTAGGTTTTCAAACTCGGGTTTACCGTTTAGCCATAAAAACCATCTGGTGATAAATATTGGTATGAGGTCAGTGGTAGGACTTCAAATATGATCCCTACTAATGCACCAAGCCTTAAAATGTAACAATGGGAGTCAATAGCCTGTAGCCACAAGCTATGCAAACCCGCTGTCCCTGAATGGACTTTCTAACTTAATTTGACCATAACTTCCTCATCCGGAGTAGTTGTGTGCCTATCCAACTCACCACTAATATGTAAAAGGCCTAACAAATCCATTTAAGCTATAAAAAGTGCAGCTACAATGGGAAAATATGTGAGTTTTGGGCTCATATACATGCTGTCTGAATTTTGACACTATAAAAACTACACAAAACAACTTCAATCCTACCTATAACAATCAAAATCCTCAACACATTAACCAAAATTCATCAAAGCACTATTAAATAATCATGGTTTAATCAATTTATGATTAAAATCCAAGAACACAACTAGGGTTCTAAACACAAAATTATCAATGTCTAAACCCTAAATAACACAATACAAACCTATTGGAATGATCAAAATCCCAAAACCTCTAATTCTTATAATTCTTGATTTCACTAAACTCCATTGCATGAAGGATTTTTAAGTGGGTCTATGATCAAAATCAATCAAGGTACAATTTGGTGTTGTTAAATTGAATAATTGATCACTAAAACTGAAAATGGAGAGTGTTTATGGTTGGTGTTAGTCGGTTTAGAGAGAAAAAGGAGGATAAGGAGTTGTTTTTGGTAAAAAAAATAAAACTATGTTTGTTGTTTGGGAGGGGTCGATGAACAACAAAAAGAAGGAGGAAAAAAAGGGCTTTGACCCATATCCAATGTCCCTTATTATTAACTTAAGCCCAAACTAAACATGCACTAGTTCTAGCCCGATTTGATTCAAAAAACGCTAACCATTCTGACTCACTTCAAGTTATAATACGAAAATAAAATATTTATAGAAACATAGTATTTTGACTTCATAAAGTCGAAATATATAGCCATCGGTTCTCGTTCCGTCGATTCGGCTACAATTTTTATAAAACGCGGGCGAGTGCTTTTAAATCAAAAATTTTGATTTAAATAAATATGGAAAAATAAAAAAAAATTCATAATTCCAAATACAATATTTTCAATGATCAGAAGAATAATTAAAATATAATTTAATTAAAATTCTCGAGATCTCAGAATTTACGTATGAAGATACAAGAAACAGTAACATATTGGAAAAATTGAGAATCATGAATAAAAGAATAACTTAATTACTTATAAAAATACGAGTTCTCACAGAAGACTTTATTACATTGGTACTCGCGACCATCTTGTTGCGAGTCACGCTATTTATTGATGTAGAATCCATAATGGGTGTCTCGGTTGATGAAGTGACTCCGGATCTTAAGTAGATATGGTGTCATGAGGTTGTGGTAAAAATTTCCGAAAGTTCCGATTTTTTTTTTGAATTCGTAAAAATTTGAAGTCTAAATTTCGGAATATGTGTTGGCATGATTTCGGAATATCAACTAACTAAGAATCCTGAATATAAGAATTTCGCAATATACTCAAAATTCGGAATCCCAATACAAAAATTCGGAATATACACACCAAATCTGGAATAATGCACACGAAATCCAGATATACAACCTAAATTCGGAATAGAGCCTAAATTCAGAATACAGCCTAAATTCGGAATAGAGTCTAAATTCGGAATACAGCCTAAATCCGAAATACAGCCTAAATCTGGAATACAGCCTAAATCCGGAATACAGCCTAAATTCAGAATACAACCTAAATTCGAAATACAGCCTAAATCCGGAATACAACCAAAATTCGGAATACAGCCTAAATTCCGAAATTAAATTATGTTCGACCCAAAATCAAGTTTTTTGCGCGTTTTGACCCCAAAATCAAGCCAAAAGATCAAAATTTTGCGTGTTTATCACCAAAAAAAGTATCACAAATCCCTACCACAACTATGTAGGTAATTTTAAGAAAGACTTAGACCACAAAAACACAAAAAAAATTGAAAATCAAGGTTTTTAAGCTATAAACCACACGAACACAATCAAAAACCAAAACCAATCACTAATCTACCCCGTAGCTATGATACCAATTGTTGTCCCATAATATATGATGATAATATAAAAATTAAGATAAGAAAAGTTAGAAAATAGATGAAATCTAGAGAAAGAAAGTAGTGAGAGAAAGTAGAGAGAGAGAATTAAGAAACTAGGTGAAATTAGATTAAGAAAATAAAAATGGCTAACCTCTCCTAACATGCTAGGAGAGGTATTTATAGCCTTGCCTACAGGTGGCATAATAAGCTATATTGTTTGATGGGCCGGGCTTGAATAAATGCTTAGTACCTTGAAAAAGACCTTTTTAAGCTAGCCATCAAGCCCGTATTACACGACTATTCTACTACCTATTACAACGTTCTAATAGACAATACATTATAAACGTATGACTGATCATTCTTGTTTGAATCAATATTTTGAGGCTCATAATGTACCCTACAATAGCATGTACACATGGTACACCACTTAATTCCCACATCCTAGAGGTACATACCTTGTGAAGCAAATTTACACTATAACTTTCATCCCCACACCTTACTTACAACTCTTAGAAACCACTTGGGAATACAAACCAGTCCCTAAAGTGAATATAAAGTATAATTAACACTTAATTAATACATACCCTAGCTAAGTTATTCATTCCAAGTTAAAAATTGTACCTTTGTTTCATATTGAGTAATTATAATCTCTTCCTTATACTTGGTTTTATCATGTCTTCTAAGTTCATAGCCAAGTTATTCATTGTCACTAACCTTTGCATGATGTATATCCTAATTTCTTCAAACAAAGTGATAATAGGTTTATGTCTTGGACCCAATATTTCTTTGTTGAAGCTTTTTGATATACCATTTTCAAAGGTTTCACATCTCCTGTTCATTTCAAAAAACCTCTTGACCAAGAGTTGGGATTTCTTTGCACTAGATAATCATAAGCACCTGTATCTAACTGCCTTATTTAATCCATGATCAATTCAAACTTCTGTCGCATTGTACAAGAGGCTACATATGTAAAACCCGTATGCTTTTACCATGAACAATACACTAATAATCGTACGTACAAGATTACAACTTTCCTTATATAACATAAACACGTATCACGAATATAAATTACAAGAATTACGTAGGTGTTATTACACGTTAAGTATTAAGTATGTATTAATACAAGATAATTATTATCAATAATAATTATAATCACGAACATGAACTCATGAGCGTAAGAATCACGAACACATAAATATGTATTTACGTATGTTATTATTACGATTACGTACAAGTATTTATAATAACACGAACAAATTATAATAACGTAACGTAAATACAAATGTACGAACACGTAATTATTAAGCATGAAAAGGTTCGGGTTTCCCTTGTGGGCCCCACCTACCCGCGGACTCAAAGAAAGGAAACGGGCCTTATGGCCCAACCCACTTCACAAAAATATGTCAGGAAGGTTAAACATTATATTTTCATTTATCACAATAGAAAACAAAGCAAAAACCCTAGCAAACCTAATAGTGGCCGCCGGTTCTGATTATGCCGCCAGCAGCACTCCAAAAGGAGAACGTGATGTTCTGATTATGCCGCCAGCAGCACCCAAAAGGAGAACGTGATGTTCTGATTATGTCGCCAACAGCACCCAAAAGGAGAACGTGATTTTCTGATTGTGCCACCGGCAGCAAGCCAAAAGAAGGACGGGGTGTGATTTAATTATTGATTAGGAATGTGTTCGTGAGATCAAGATTTATCCATTCCACGTGTTTTGGGTAATCCAAAAACCATTCTTTTAATTCCTTTTTATGCTTTTATGAATATATGAACATGGATTTAATTAAAACATGAACTAAAACATGTAAAATCATGGTGGGCAATTTAATTAGGGTGTTTTCGGGTTTGTTGGTTCCGGCCGCCACACGAACTGAGAGTCCCAAGACTCTCGGCGTCGCTTTGGTTCTCACCACCAACCAAGACCTAGGTCTTGGTGGTGTCTGGCTCGGTCTACAACAGGGACAAAACACCCCGACATGCGTCGGGGGTGTCTTGTGGTTGGTTTGGTCTCGGAAGCAACACAGCCCCAACCACCGGCTTAAGCCGGTGGCTATTTTAGGAAAGCAGGGGGAACCGTAGGCAGGCAGGGGGAACCACCGGCTACTGCCGGTGGGAACCTGGTGGTCAGCGGCTGGCCGAGAGAAAGGAACCACTGGCTTCAGCCGGTGGCATCTTTACACAAACAGGGGCAACTGGTTCACGCCGGTTTGCCACTTTTTTTAGGGGTGTTTGGTTCACGGTTTTCACGGGTTCGGTTCGCGACACGTTTTAATAAATTAATAACACACGGTTCGATCCATGATTATTTTTACAAGTTTATTTAATTTTACAAGTATACAATTTTACAAGTTAATTAAATTAATTTGGCATGATGTGTAATTAATTTAATTAAAACATGTCTTAGGTTTATTATTATTATTAATAATACATGATTTTAACCTAAGTATTTAATTATTTATTTTACACTATAGTGTTAATTAATTATTAAACATGATGTAATTAATTAATTATCATGACTTAGGTTATATTAATATTAAATATTAATACATGTTTAACATAAGTATTTTTCATACACTTAATTTAATTAAATCATGATTATATTTCATTAAATCCTAAAACTTATAATTTATTTAATTTACATGTATTAATTATTAAACTATATTATAATCACATGACTTATGATATTTAATCAGTAAAACTTAAGCTCTTATTAGCTTATTAATCCAGCTTATTTCTAAATATGGAAACTTTCTATTTTTAAAAACTTATTTATTTTAAGCAGCTAATCTATTTTGGAAACTTTCTATTTTTGGAAACATTCTATTTTAGGAAACCTGCTATTTTTAGAAAGTTACTTATTGTTACACAACAAGTATAATGATACAAGAAATACAAGTAATACTTAATCAGAATATACAGAATACATGATAAACACAGAATAATGTTAAAATCAGTGAAAACATGACATGAACATATAAAACAAGCTAAGACATGATATAAAACCAGTTACGTACCCAGTAATCAGAATACTTATACACGTATATTATTATGTAGCATTAATGAGATCGAAGTAGGACTCTCTTCCGTTCGTCTTCTTCGTTCACTGGACACAAGGTACGGTCTCCGTCCTTTCAGTATGGACATTCTTCCTTATTAGGATTTCTCGTATGCAGCCAACTGTTTTCCCCAGTATATGTTTTATATGTTTTTTAATTGCTTATGTTTAATTAGATTCCTAAAGCCATATACATGCATGACCAGTTTCACCTAGTTATAGAGGTACCATAACCATAACACTAGAGGCACCAGTGTTATGACTCCACCACGACGAAGTGATAGCTCGTGGCGTCCCTTCAGCTTTTGGCCATATTATTATTATCAGGTGGGGCGTATGGGTGCATCCTAGTTTACATGTTTTCAGCAAATTATTCAGGTGAATGTGGTGTGTGCCTTGCATCCTTCACAAGGAGCTGGTCCCTCCTACCCAAACCAGTATATTAATTAGAGGCAGCCCCTCTAATTTGCATGACGAGGTCACCCCTCCAAGTATTCATGCACGTTGATATTTCATGACCTATATTGGCTAATGGTAAACATGTTAAACAGTTTTTACAAGATAAACATAAGGCTTTTCAAACTATAAAACCAGTTTTACTAAGTTATACCAGGTTTTCCAGGACTTATACATTTCCGCTGCTATTAAGTCTTTACTATGTTTCAATCATTCATACTATGTCTATATCCGTGCACTGAGCGTTTTGCTCAGCCGTTACTTTCCTTTCCATGTCCCAAAACGGCAGGTACCCAAGGACAGACTCGAACATTTGGAGGACGTGCATAGGATGGAAGCTGCCATATACTTCTTTTCCTTTTGCCTTCATATATTAATGCTTGTGTAGTCTTTGTTCATTTCATTTACTTTATTTATGTTTTGGGCTTATGTTTTGGAACCGATGTTTGATTTCGGTTTTCCCTATGGTCATGTATGTTTTACTACATATTACCTTGCATGCTTTGATGACACGCCATAATTACGTGTAACGGTCCACTTATCAAAGTGGGGTGTTACAATTATGGTATCAGAGCCAAGGCTTCGACCTGTAGGTTCTAAAACTTGACCTGTGACTAGTGGTTAGTCATCAGGAGCTTCCTAAGCCAACGCTTTTTATTCCATGTATTTATGTTTTCAGCACCTTGTTGTTTTAACCATGATGTTTTCATCAGTATTGCTTTCACTAATATGGACTGAACAACCGTCATTCATACTTAGTTATGTATAATTGTTTCATGCATGATGTTCCTCGTGAACTATGATTAATGTGAACTGAACCCTAGTAGTTCATAATTGGTCACATAAAATTTTTTCTGATAAGTTTTGACAGATGAGTTTCATTTATTATGTTTCATGTATCATTGTTGCAGGAATTATGACTAAGTAATGGTTGGTACAGGACTGGCCCTATTTAGTCGCATGTGCTTTTATCGAAACTTTTAACTTTGGGACCGACCCATAGGCGTCCCCTCGCCATGTCTTTTGTTTTGGGACCGACCCATAGGCTTCCCCTAGCGCATATAAAGGTTTTTATAAACTGTATCATGCATTCATGCACTGTTTTCATCCATAAAATTTTTCTCATGATTTATTGGCATAATTATTTTTTTCATGTCCCCTCATAAGTTACTATGTTTTTATGTCAAGTATGTTTTCATACTGTCATGGTAAACTTCAGTTTCATGTTGATTATGTTATACACTCCTTCATGATAGATTGTTTCATGTTTCTTCAAGATGACTTCGTCTTCATGTAATTACGTCTTACGTCTCTTTTGTTGCTTATGCTTTCATGCAAGACACTGTTGGAATTCATTTAAATCATGCTTTCATGATAGTCATGGTTGGTTTTCATTAATCATGCTTTCAGGAACATCATCGTTGAAATTGGTTTAACCACACGTTAGCGTTTCTCTATGCAACCAGAATGAGGTATATACTGGCGTTTCCAGGTTATCATGATGTTTTTTTTCTAACCGTTTAACTTATTATATTTCCTTTAAATCATGACAAATGATCGACCCCATACTGATCATTTCATGTACGTTTCATGTGTACTCCATGTACCGTATTCCATGTGTATTACACGTACCTTAATCCATGTGTATTACACGTACCTTAATCCATGTGTATTTCACTTGCAATACTTCATGAGTATTTGCTAGTCAATTCTGAATTATCTCAGGCGTATTTTCATTTGCTGATATTCTACAAGATTGCTGATGCCACTCATAACTTGGAGATGTTACTAAAGGTTGATGTTGTTGATGTTTGGAGATGCTACGAGATGTGGATGTTGTTCACAACCTGGAGATCCTACAAGACGAAAACAAACGCATTAGAGCAAAGCAATTGGACGAGAAGATGCTTCACCATCAGACGATTTCCATCAATCATTGTCCCTAATTCTCAGTTACCTGTCACACGTCATTCAGTTTTCTTTCAGCAATATGAGTGCAAACCGGTATCAGTCGGCCACTCAACTGAATAGTTACATGAATCACAGTCATGAGAATGACCGTCATGGAACTGACAGACAAGACGATAGTAACCACTACTATGACAACAACTATCCTAGCAATCGCAACCGAAGCTCCGGCCGCGGACGTGATTAGAAATACAAAGGATCAGTAGTCTAACCGAGTCGCTAATTCTGGCATAATAACCTAATATTTGTAGTTCTATTCGTTTCACATCTCAAGACACATGTCAAGACATCAGTTAAGACACATGTCTCACGTATACTTTCTGAAGACACGTGTCAAGACACCAGTTGAGACACATGTCATGCTTATGTTTCCTAAGACACGAGTCAAGACGCATGACCTATGTCCAATTATGGAACATCTCTAACAAATTCAGGGTACCCTCCAAGGGTATATCCATTTTGTGGTGTCATGTATTAATCAGGCCACAAGAATTTCAGTACCATCACCGGTGTATCAGTAAGGTCAGTCACGTTTGCTCGATGACACTTTCATTTCTTTCACCATATTTCATATATTCATGACCATGAAGGACGCCATTCGTATTCCCCAAGTATATGAAGGTTTTACTTCAGCCCAATGATAAGATCCAAGCTGCTAACGCATTACCTCGGACAGATTCGAGTTAAATTTAATCCTAATTATGGACTACGAACAGCACACCCTGCTACGATTCATGATTTTGTACAGTAATGTTCAGGCTACTGAATACATTCAGAATGGTTTTCCATCAGGAAAATCTGTACAAATTATCTATGCTTTACAATCACGTGCGTTGTTAGCTATGACTGCTAAAACTTTCTAGCTGTCAATTAAGACACCACTACGGAAGTTCCATTTTCGCATAACCAGCTGATTATTCCATAATCGTACATTTCAGAAGAACCTCCAAGGAGAAGGACGGTAACATGAGATTATGTGTCGACTACCGTCGACTTAAACAAATCACCATTCATAATCGTATTCTCCTTCATGTATTGACGACATGTTCAATCGAATTTAGGGTGTCAAACACTTTTCTAAGATCAGATTCATGATCATGCTGCCTAGAGTGACGAGTGAAAGAGCAGGACATGTCCATGACCGCTATTTGTACACGACTAGGTCATGTTAGATTCATGATTCTGTTTTAGTCTCATAAATGCCCCAACAGCATTATGGACTTAATAAATCTAGTTTCCCTGAACTCATAAACAAATTCATCAGTGTTTTCTTCTAGGACAACCTGAGTTTCTCTAAGTCTGGAGAAGAGCAGGAAGACCATATTTGCACTATGTTGCAAATTCTACGACAGGAGAAATTTCACCCTGGAAATTTTCCAATATAAATTCTGGTTGATTACAGTGACACGCTGAATCACACGGATTCTCACAGTTAATCTTAACATGACTCAGCTTATGCGTAAAGGTGAGAACCCTACACTACGTTAGGAGTTCAAAGAAAATTCTACGCTAAGAGAAGTCTAATTTCAAAGACTCATAGTTCCGCAAATTTCTAGGTATCAAGTTTCTACGAAGCAAGATATAGTTACGTTCATATCTAAGTACCTGACATACCAACAGGCTAAGATAGAACGCCAACTGACTGGGATGTTTATCCACCATCGGAACTGTGATCAGAAACGGGACAAGATCTCCAGGGATTTTGATTACCAGATTAACGCAAACTCAGAAAAAGCATGATGCTATCTGGGTTATTGCCAATAGTTTGATCAAGACTACAGAATCCTTACATCCGCAAGGATTTCAGAACCAACAGGTTGATCGGACATGTTCCAGTCAAGGCGCGTCTGATCACTTGGTAATCCCTCACCAATCGGGCCAGACGAAGGTTCACATTTGTGCTCCTTATTTACGTTCACGTCCTTGTTCTAATTTCACGACTTGCTTTCACGCTTACGTTCATGACACTATTCACGTTCATGATCGTATCTTGGCTTACGATTTTACGTTCATCTTCGTTCTGGGAAGTTTTGCAAGAACTGGAGAGACCAAACTCAAGTTTAGTATAACTCCCTATCCTCAGATAGATGTTTCACGTCACATTCCACGTCTCACATTGTAGCATTTGGCGTTACCGCAGTTGTATTCCATGTTCACGATATGTTTCACATGTCATGTTCATTTCACATTCCTCATATCACGTTCACGATATGTTACACGTATCATGGATCACGATATGTTTGCTCATATTACCCTCACCATATCTCCACATATCACGTTCAAAAATTTTCACGTATCACGTTCAAAATTTTTCACGTACTACGTTTTAATATGTCTCGCGCATCGTTGCTAATTATCAGTTAAGTTAGATTGTTTTGCACCATAACGCTTCAGTTATCCTTGCACGTTAATTCTTATTCCCTCGATCAAATTCATGGGATCTATCTTACGTAGATGACAATGAACTTTGCGTATTTTCAAGTCAAGGTTATGAGGACCAAGATTATCATTGTGTCAAGATCTTGTGAAGGAACCGTTCCAGGAGGGAAGCCACGTGGAAACGGACAAGTTCATCCGGACTTCTTATCCGTTTTTCTCTTATCAATTAGATATGTCCTTTCAGTCACGTCAAGTTCCATGTCCTTTCAAGACATGTCCCGTTCCACGTTCCTTCTACCATGTCACTTGTACGTCCATTTATCTTACATACCCTCTCAGTTTGATTCGGGTATGTTTCTCTTTTAGTTACTTATCTATAATTCGGGGACGAATTATTCTTTTTAGGGGGGAAGAGTTGTAAAACCCGCATGCTTTTACCATGAACAATACACTAATAATCGTACGTACAAGATTACAACTTTCCTTATATAACATGAACACGTATCACGAATATAAATTACAAAAATTACGTACGTGTTATTACACGTTAAGTATTAAGTATGTATTAATACAAGATAATTATTATCAATAATAATTATAATCACGAACATTAACTCATGAGCGTAAGAATCACGAACACATAAATATGTATTTACCTATGTTATTATTACGATTACGTACAAGTATTTATAATAACACGAAGAAATTATAATAACGTAACGTAAATACAAATGTACGAACACGTAATTATTAAGCATGAAAAGGTTCGGGTTTCCCTTGTGGGCCCCACCTACCCGCGGACACAAAGAAATGAAACGGGCCTTATGGCCCAACCCACTTCACAAAAATATGTCAGGAAGGTTAAACATTATATTTTCATTTATCACATTTAGAAAACAAAGCAAAAACCCTAGCAAACCTAATAGTGGCCGCCGAATCTGATTATGCCGCCAGCAACACCCCAAAAGGAGAACGTGATGTTCTGATTATGCCGCCAGCAACACCCAAAAGGAGAACATGATGTTCTGATTATGCCGCCAGCAGCACCCAAAAGGAGAACGTGATGTTCTGATTATGCCGCCGGCAGCAAGCCAAAAGAAGGACGGGGTGTGATTTAATTATTGATTAGGAATGTGTTCGTGAGATCAAGATTAATCCATTCCGCGTGTTTTGGGTAATCTGAAAACCATTCTTTTAATTCCTTTTTATGCTTTTATGAATATATGAACATGGAGTTAATTAAAACATGAACTAAAACATGTAAAATCATGATGGGCAATTTAATTAGGGTGTTTTCGGGTTTGTTGGTTCCGGCCGCCACACGAACCGAGAGTCCCAAGACTCTCGTCGTCGCTTTGGTTCTCACCACCAACCAAGACCTAGGTCTTGGTGGTGTCTGGCTCGGTCTAAAGCAGGGACAAGACACCCCGACATGCGTCAGGGGTGTCTTGTGGTTGGTTTGGTCTCGGCAGCAACACAGCCCCAACCACCGGCTTAAGCCGGTGGCTATTTTAGGAAAGCAGGGGGAACCGTAGGCAGGCAGGGGGAACCACCGGATACTGCCGGTGGGAACCTGGTGGTCAGCGGCTGGCCGAGAGAAAGGAACCACTGGCTTCCGCCGGTGGCATCTTTACACAAACAGGGGCAACCGGTTCACGCCGGTTTGCCACTTTTTTAGGGGTGTTTGGTTCACGGTTTTCACGGGTTCGGTTCGCGACACGTTTTAATAAATTAATAACACACGGTTCGATCCATGATTATTTTTACAAGTTTATTTAATTTTACAAGTATACAATTTTACAAGTTAATTAAGTTAATTTGGCATGATGTGTAATTAATTTAATTAAAACATGGACTTAGGTTTATTATTATTATTAATAATACATGATTTTAACCTAAGTATTTAATTATTTATTTTACACTATAGTGTTATTTAATTATTTATTTTACACTATAGTGTTAATTAATTATTAAACATGATGTAATTCATTATCATGACTTAGGTTATATTAATATTAAATATTAATACATGTTTAACCTAAGTATTTTTCTTACACTTAATTTAATTAAATCATGATTATATTTAATTAAATCCTAAAACTTATAATTTATTTAATTTTCATGTATTAATTAATAAACTATATTATAATCACATGACTTATGATATTTATTCAGTAAAACTTAAGCTCATCTTATTAGCTTATTAATCCAGCTTATTTCTAAATATGAAAACTTTCTATTTTTTGAAATTATTTATTTTAAGCAGCTAATCTATCTTGGAAACTTTCTATTTTTGAAAACATTCTATTTTAGGAAACCTGCTATTTTTAGAAAGTTACTTATTGTTACACAACAAGTATAATGATACAATAAATACAAGTAATATTTAATCAGAATACACAGAATACATGATAAACACAGAATAATGTTAAAATCAATGAAAACATGACATGAACATATAAAACAAGCTAAGACATGATATAAAACCAGTTACGTACCCAGTAATCAGAATACTTATACACGTATATTATTATGTAGCATTAATGAGATCGAAGTAGGACTCTCTTCCGTTCGTCTTCTTCGTTCACTGGACACAAGGTACAGATTCTCCGTCCTTTCAGTATGGACATTCTTCCTTATTAGGATTTCCCGTATGCAGCCAACTGTTTTCCCCAGTATATGTTTTATATGTTTTTGAATTACTTATGTTTAATTAGATACCTAAATCCATATACATGCATGACCAGTTTCACCTAGTTATGGAGGTACCATAACCATAACACTGGAGGCACCAGTGTTATGACTCCACCACGACGGAGTGATAGCTCGTAGCATCCCTTCAGCTTTTGGCCATATTATTATTATCAGGTGGGGCGTATGGGTGCATCCTAGTTTACATGTTTTCAGAAGATTATTCAGGTGAATGTGGTGTGTGCCTTGCATCCTTCACAAGGAGTTGATCCCTCCTACCCAAACCAGTATATTAATTAGAGGCAGCCCCTCTAATTTGCATGACGAGGTCACCCCTCCAAGTATTCATGCACGTTGATATTTCATGACCTATATTGGCTAATGGTAAACATGTTAAACAATTTTTACAGGATAAACATAAGGCTTTTCAAACTATAAAACCAGTTTTACTAAGTTATACCAGGTTTTCCAGGACTTATACATTTCCGCTACTATTAAGTCTTTATTATGTTTCAGTCATTCATACTATGTCTATATCCGTGCACTAAGCGTTTTGCTCAGCCGTTACTTTCCTTTCCATGTCCCAAAACGGCAAGTACCCAAGGACAGACTCGAACATTTGGAGGACGTGCATAGGATGGAAGCTGCCATATACTTATTTTCCTTTTTCCTTCATATATTAATGCTTGTGTAGTATTTGTTCATTTCATTTACTTTATTTATGTTTTGGGCTTATGTTTGGGAACCGATGTTTGATTTCGGTTTTCCCTATGGTCATGTATGTTTTACTACATATTACCTTGCATGCTTTGATGACACGCCATAATTACGTGTAACGGTCCACTTATCAAAGTGGGGTGTTACAACAGACCAAAAGAGTCTGATATTGTAGTCCATTATATTTTTCTTAAAATTGGCATATAAATGTCTTGTACACTTTCTATGCTCAGCCTATGGTAACCAGTCATGGACAACATCCAGTAATTCATGTTTCATCAACAAAATACAATATTTTATATATGCACAAGTATACAAGCTTATTGAAATTCATAAAAGGTAACATAGTTATACTAAATACATTTACCTTGTGAGAATCTGATATTATACTAAGTCTATTGCCTTCATTCAGAAACAAATCATCATGCAAATTGTTGATCCCTTATGATCATTAATAAGTGTGAAAACACTTATCCTTTTACCACTTATTTCCAATAATAACATGACCAAAACGTGTATTTTATGTCGTAAAAGTCGGAATTATGCGTGGTTTGTGTTTTTATTGTGTTTTAGGACCAAAAGATGAAAAAGGAAGAAAACACTGGCTTTCATGGGCTTTTATGGAAGAAAAACGAGAAAAGACGAAGTCAAGAGATCAAGAGTGCTTAAAGAACGGATGTCCAAGACCTATTCTGAAGATTCATCGAAGAAAAAGTCTAAAGACGGAAGTTTAATGAAGTCGAAGAACTCAAGTCTAAATTATAGAAGAAAACTATTAAGACGAGTTCAAATCCCAAGACGACGTCGAGAAAGACAAAGAATTAAATCAAGTCGAGAAGAAAAGAAAGAAGGAAGCACACCCCACATTCACCTCCCACTTAGCCTATTAATACCCTCCTAATCACATTAGGAGGGTGGTTAGCTAGTTTTAGTTTTCATTTTTTTCTTTCTAGTTTTTAGAGAGATAAAGTTCCCAACTTTCTCTCACTAAGTTTCATCTTTTTTCTTTCAAGTTTAAGGTTTGAATCATCCTTGTATTTGGATTTCATTAATCTAATTCAAGTTAAGCTTTTTGTTCTTTAATCTCTTTCTACCTTTCTTTATTTTTTTTTATTAAAATGAAAACATCAATGGCTGCCAGAAAAATCCCTTCTTCTCATAACCCAATTTTCTTTTTCCTTTAATCCGAATACCTTATAATGATGATGTTTTCTCGATTAGTCAATGATTATTCTTGAGTTAACAAAGTCCTTGTTTGGTTGCTTGGTTTTATGGTTAATTAAATTGGTTTTTTTTTAATTTTTCTGCCGTCATTTGATGTGTGAGTTAACGAGTGCAATTTAATTGTTCATAGGTTACTGTTTTTAATTCTTTGGTCGGTTGATTTTTGTCCCTGTGTGATCACGTGTCATCAATTTATTAGGAATCAATATAGTGAGGAATCAATATAGTCGGTTGACATTGATTGTCATTATTCATTAATATAGTGAGGAATCAATTTGTCGGCTGACTATATATTAAGATTTCGCTTGACTTTGATCAAGTGTAGGGTCTATTTTATTATTAAGTTGGGTACTGCGATTGTTCTTTTTGTTTTTTAAGAGTCGACCAATCTTATTTGTTTTTAGGGGTTTTCGTGGGGATCACAGTTAATTCGTTTAATAATTTTTAGGGTTTGTTTTTTCGTGGTTAAGGTTGCGTATTGATTATGGATTCGTACATGTTGAGTAACATGCCATTGGCTGAAAGAGCTTCTATTATTAACAACATGGAATCATGCAGCTTGGATGCGATTAGGGATCTGTTTGGTGTTAAACTTGGGGTTAGACAAGATTTTCATGATTTTATGTCAGATTTAAAGATGAATAAGTATGAACTATGGAGTTTGGTTAACAAAGATCGTGCCAGTGAGGTGATTAAATGGTTGTGTGAATATGAGAAAGAGATTATTGCAATGGGAGATAATCTGGAATCAGTTAGGGCTCACTCAAGCCCTAATTCTGATCTTGATTCTCATATTACGTTGCGGCAACCTAGTAAAACTAATCCATTCACTTCTCTTGATGAATTTGTAAGTCTTACTACCCCTCTTGTCTCTAAGCTATTACCTGACGAACTGGAACATGCTGATTGTAATGTGGCTAGTACTAATGAGGATAACAATGTGTGGTCTTCGAGCCCTAATACTAAATTTGTTGATTATCCTGGCTCTCCTCCACCCAAACCTACGGGTAATGAATATAGTTTGTTTCGTGAGAATGTAACTAATGTAACACATGGTGTGGCTGAACCTTCTATTGTGCAATCTATGGAGATTGGTGTTCAATCTAGCTCTTATGCATCTGCTGCTGGTCCAAGTAAACAACCTCCTATTGTACGTACTATCATTGGTTCTGCTATTGCTGAAAACAGATTTGAGGGTGTTCAGGTTTCTATACCACGTAAAGTGGTTGAGAAAGTTAATACTCGATTTCATAATACACTATATGGTTACTTTATTGGTAGAAGAATTGCATTTCCTGTGGTTGAGTATTATGCTAAAACTAACTGGGCTAAATTTGGATTAAATAGGATCATGATGAATTCTAATGGTTTCTTTTTCTTTAAATTTGACACACAAGCTGGTTATGAAAGTGTGTTGGAGGGTGGCCCATGGATGATTCGTAATTCTCCTATCATTCTTAAACAGTATACTATGAAAACTAGTCTTCGAAAAGAGGAATTTACGCGTATTCCTGTGTGGGTTAAACTTCACGATGTGCCTATTCAAGTGTTTGAGGAAGAGGGTATTAGTTTGATTGCTACACATCTTGGTAGGCCTATTATGCTTGATTCTATTACTAGCACTATGTGTAAAGAGTCATGGGGTCGTAGTAGTTTTGCTCGTGTTTTAATTGAAATAAAATCTGATTGTGCCTTGCATGAGACAATTACTATTGGTGTTCCTGATTTGGATGGGGATGGGTTTACCAAAGAAACTGTTAAAGTTGAATATGAGTGGAAGCCTCCTAGATGCCCTACATGTAATGTTTTTGGCCATACGGCTGAAATTTGTCCTAAACGTGTTATTCCCAAAGTGGCACCTACTGTTGTACAGAAACAAGATGATGGATTTCAACAAGTCAGAAGTAGAAAGCGTAATAATAAAGGTAAGCAAGGAAGTCAGATTCCGAGAGGAGTTCCTTTAAGCAAGGGCTTCCAGGTTGGTAATCCTTTTAACTTTATTCCAAAGACAATCAATGCTGATAATCCTCCCAAATCTGGTACGAATCCTAATCATAACCGTGATAAAAACAGTGGTGATTTTGGTAATGTTTCTATCCCTGGTAGTTCTAATAGAGGTAAATCTGTTGTGAATGTTTCTACTTCCAATTCTTTTGAGAATCTACTAGATGAAACAGGGGATCAGGTTGAAGATGATGATGATGAGGAGATTGAAAATGTTTATGATGAAACTGTTAATCTTCTCAACTATCAAACAGGGGCAAGCACTCATGCTACGACTGTTTTAAATGTTTAGTATAGCCTCGTGGAATATACGGGGTTTGAACCAATCCCCTAAACGAAAAGAGGTTTGTTAGGTTGTTAATGAAAACAATCTGAGTGTATGTGTTATCTTGGAGTCCCATGTTATTGCTTCAGGTGTTTATGATATGTGTCGTAAGATTTTTAGTAGATGGAAGTGGACATCTAATGGTGGTTTGTGTCCTAAAGGGACACGTATTATTCTTGGTTGGAATGATGATAATGTGGATATTATGGTGTTGTCCCAAACGAGTCAAGTTATCCATTGTCAGATCAATACCCGTGTGGATAACCGTACTTTGTTTTGCTCCTTTGTTTATGCAGATAACTACTATATTGATCGGCGTGTTCTTTGGACTAATTTGATCTCTCATGCTAATTTTATGCATGATAAACCGTGGGTTGTTTTGGGCGATTTTATTGCTGCACTTAATCTTGAAGATCACTCAAATGGTGGTTATTCTCCTAATATTGCCATGCGGGAATTTAAGGAGTGTGTTAATCTTATGGAAGTTATGGATGTTAATGCTACAGGTCTTCATTTCACTTGGAATGAGAAACCCCAAGGAGATGATGGTATTCTTAAAAAGATTGATCGCATTATGTCTAACATTAAGTTTCTTGATGAGTTTCCAGGATGTTTTGCTATTTTCCAACCTTACAGGATTCCTGACCACTCTCCCTGTGTGTTACGGATCCCTTCTGTTAGCAAGCCCAAGCCTAAACCTTTTAAATTCTCTAATTTTCTTGTACATAAGGAGGGTTTTCATGATGTTGTTGCTAACAGATGGTTGGCTGAGTTTAATGGTTGTGCTATGTTCAAGCTTGTTAAAAGGTTAAAAGGGTTAAAGGCCCCGTTACGTAAGTTACTGTTTGAACAGGGTAACCTTCATGATCGTGTTAACAAGATTCGTGTGGAATTAGATGCTGCACAGAAAGCTCTTGATTTGGACCCATCAAATGTTCTGCTAAAAGAAGATCATGCTCATTATTTAATTGCTTTCAAAGAAGTTGTGCTTGATGAGGAACGTTTCCTTCGGCAGAAATCTAAAATTGAATGGCTTGATGCAGGTGACTCTAGCACTGCTTACTTTCATAATTCGGTAAAGAGTAGGGTTGCTCGTAATCGTATTGAAATGGTTCGTGATTCTCTTAATGGTCTTCATGAGGGAGGTGCTGTGCCTGGTGCTTTTGTTGCTCATTATGAGCAAATCAAGTGCTTCAGGTGAATTTAATACTTCTAACTTATTTGTTCGCAAGCTTGGTCCTCAGAAAGCTGCCCACACGGTTCGTGCTATCTCTGATTCTGAGATTAAAAGTGCTATATTTTCTATGAGCGATGACAAAGCCCCTGGGCCGGATGGTTTTACTGCTGCTTTCTTTAAGAAGTCTTAGGATATTGTGGGTGCTGATTTTACTTGTGCTATTCGAGAGTTTTTCTCTAATGGAAAACTACTTAAAGAGGTTAATCATACTATCATTGCTCTTATCCCTAAGGTTACTGTTCCTGACAAGATTACTGATTATCGCCCTATCTCTTGTTGTAATGTTATCTTTAAATGCATTAGCAAGAATATTGCTAACCGTATTAAAGGGGATTTGGGGGTTTTGGTTAATATTAATCAATCAGCTTTTGTCCCGGGCCGCAGGATTTCGGATAATATATTATTGACGCAGGAATTGATGAGAAACTATCATAGAAATTCTAGTCCGCCAAGATGTGCTTATAAAGTTGATATTCAAAAAGCTTATGATACGGTGGATTGGCAGTTTCTCCGTAACACTCTGATTAGGTTTGGTTTTCATCATATAATGGTTGATTGGATTATGACATGTGTTTCTACTACGTCGTATTCGATTTGTATCAATGGTAATTTATATGGTTGGTTTCAAGGAAAGAGAGGTCTCAGACAAGGTGATCCGTTATCTCCGTATCTTTTCACTTTGGTTATGGAAGTTCTTTCTCTCATGATGCAGCGAAGGGTTCTTGATGCTGATGACTTTTATTTCCACCACCGGTGTGAGCAACAATGAATTATTAACATTTGCTTTACAGATGATCTTTTCTTGTTTGCCAGGGGTCATTTGGATTCTGTGCAAGTTATTATGGATGCTTTGGAGGAATTTAAAATTGCTTCTGGTTTGGTTCCAAGTATCCCTAAGAGCACTGTTTTCTTCTGCAATGTTTCCACTGCTGTTAAAAGCACTATTTTACATATAATGCCTTTTGCTGAAGGCGATTTACCTGTCCGATACCTTGGTGTTCCTCTAATCTCTTCTAGGCTTCTGTATAGGGACTGTAAGGTCCTTGTAGAAAAGCTTGAGAGTAGAGTTAATGATTGGCGCAATAAATTTCTTTCTTTAGCAGGAAGACTCTAGTTAGTTCGTTCAGTCCTATCTTCTATGCATATTTACTGGGCATCAGTCTTTATTTTACCTGTGCGGATTATTCATGAGTTGGAGCAGCTTTTGAGAGGCTTCTTATGGTGTCAAGGTGAAATGAAGAAGGGTAAGGCTAAAGTTGCTTGGGACTCTGTCTGTAATCCATTTGTTGAAGGTGGCCTTGGTATTCATAAGCTTTCTGATTTTAATGCTGCTTTAATGGTTTCTCATATTTGGTGTATTTTGACTCATAAAAATTCTTTATGGGTCAAATGGATCTATTCTTACAAGTTAAAGGATAGAAGCTTTTGGGATGTTCCTTGTATTGGAGACATGAGTTGGGGCTGGAGAAAACTTATCCAAATCAGAGCACGTGTTCGTAAGTTTGTATGGTATAATATTAATAATGGTAGAGTTGCTTCTATGTGGTTTGATAATTGGGCAGATTTATGTCCTCTACGGGACATCCTCACGGTCCGTAATATCAATAGATCGGGGTTAATAAGGTGAGGGATCTTATCGTTGATGGTGCTTGGCAGTGGCCGCAGGATTGGAATACTAGATTTCCTAATATTATTTCTATACCTGTGCCTATTATTAATGATGACAAAGAAGATGAGTTGCTATGGAGGGATATTAGTGGTGTTTCTCGGCCGTTTTCTGTGGCGTTAGCTTGGGATTCCATACGTGATCGGGCTATGGAAGTAAATTGGTATAAAGCTGTCTGGTTTTCTCATTGTATTCCTCGTCACTCTATTAATTTGTGGCTGGTGGTTAGAAGGAAAATGAAGACACAGGATAGGCTTAAGCAATGGGATGTTGGCCCGTTGGTGGATTTAAGCCTTCTTCGGTGTCCTTTATGTAGTTTGGTGCAGGACTCCCATGACCATCTTTTCTTTGAATGTTCTTATTCTGTGTAGGTTTGGTCTAAGGTTCGGACCTTGTGTGGTATGGATACTGTCCCACCTCGTATTGATGATATATTAGCTCATGTTATTTCAATTTCGAATGGGAAATCATGTGTTAGTATTCTTGCTCGTCTTGTGTTGGCTGCTACTGCTTATTTTATTTGGATGGAACGTAATTCAAGACTATTCAAGAAGAAGCGGATGTCTGTTGATCAGTTATTTCAGATTCTATGTAATACTATTCGCTTGAAGTTGATTTCTTTCTATTTCAAGAAATTATCTACCAGGTCAAGTTTGCTGCTTGACAAATGGAGGGTGCCGAGCTCAAGATTTGTTCCATGATAGGTGTGACGGGTGAGTGTTGTACTCTTTTTTCCTTGTCCAAGGTTTTTCCCACTGGGTTTTCTTTGGTAAGGTTTTTTAAGGAGGCAGACTCATTTGGATTCATCCTGCTCCTATCATGGTGGTGTTGGATGCTGAAGAGTGAGCGCGGTTTCATGTTCACATCTTGGTTTTTATCTAGTTTACTGTTGTCTTCTAGATTCGGTTAGGGCTTTTGATGTTTCATAGTCTTTGTTAACAAGCTGCATGTAGCTTGAGGTTAATGTGGTATCTCAGCCACATTCCTTTGTATTTAAACGTTTTTTTGGTAAATATATTTACCGGGGTAACCCATTACCAAAAAAAATTCGTGTTGATTTTGATATTTCGTGATTAAGAGGTTGATATTTCTATTCCTACATAAGCTCTCATACGTTTAAGCTACAAGCTCTTGATGCTTATTAGCTTCTTTGTATTTTCGGCTTATTTACTTTTAAGCTTTTTAAAGAGTTTTCTTATTTTATGTTCGGTTCATTAAGTCTCGAATATTAGTATTTGTAAAAGTTAACAAATTTGTGCTTTTTAACTCTCTTAGAAGTTTGAAAGTGCTTATTGGTTACTGCTTATTTGCTTAAGCTTGTTTTCCTTTTGGAAGCCTTTTCCATCTCAGGAGGGTTTACTTGGTCCCGATCTTGTTACGATTGCATAGACTGCGATCTGTGTCCCTTCCTTGGTACGATCCACGCCCACGATCACTCATTGCGACCTGGGGTGCGATCGGGTCTCTCTTCCCTGCTTCGATCGCATTGAGTGCGATCTTTCTGTTACGATCCGGAACCACGATCAAAGACCACGATCACTCATTGCGATCGTAGTTGCGATCTGGTAGTACGATCGCCCCTCGCTTTCAACTATTTCCCCACTCGCTTTCTCACCATGCCGAAAAATGGTTTGACCGTCTCCCAAAGAATTCTATTCATACTTGGAATGACATGACTCAACGCTTTTTGTCGCGCTACTTCCCACCATCCATGGTCACGAGCCTTCGTAACCAAATTAGTGGATTCATGCAAGACAATGATGAATCTCTCTTTGATGATTGGGAACTATACAATGATTTGATCGACCGTTACCAAAATCACAACATGCTCCCCGTCACTCTCATTGATACTTTCTACAATGGTCTCACTTTTCGTGATCGTGACACGATCAACGCCGCCGCCGGTGGTACCTTTATGAAAAGGAGACCGGAGGAGTGTAGAGAGTTGATTGAAAACATGACTACTCACCACAAGAATTGGGATTCATCCGCATCTTCAAGATCTAATCCGAGAGTCAATGTTTCATCTACTTCTTCCACCACCGACATGGCTGCCATGGAACGTGCTATTCTTGAAATTAGCAAAAGTATGCAAATTTTGGCTTCTAACCAAACTCAACAAGCTAAAGCCGTTGCTATTTCTTGTGACACATGTGGTGGTCCTCATTCTTACAATGATTGTACTTCTACTCAAGGCAATTTTTCTGAAAATGTTAACGCGGCATACGGTACTTATCCCACGGGAGGCTATCAAGCTCGTCCTCAAGGAGACCGTAACTTGCTAAGTTATCGTTCAAACAACTATCTTGCTCCACCCGGTTTTACTCCTCCAAACCAAAACCAACAACAAAGCTATAACCGAAATAACCAATCCCAACCTCGTGCTAACAATCAATATCAATCCCAAAGAAACCCATACCCACCTCAAGGAAATTCTCAAGCTTACCAAGCTCCACCTCTCAATCAACCGATGGCATTGAATCAAGACGTCGAGACGTTTATGAGGACTAATAGAGAGATGGTGACGAATCTTCAGAGTCAATTCATCAACTTGAAGGGAGAAATGGCGAAACAAGGGAGCGATATTCAAGCCGAGCTAAGGAATGACATGGTAAAACAAAGCAATGATATTCGTGCCGACATGAGAGACTCTTTCAGCACCCAAGCGGATAATTTACGTGATATGTTAGGTTCGCTCTTCCAAGGTAATCAACCCTCTTCTTCGGGTACTCTTCCGAGTAACACCGTTGCGAATCCAAGAGGGGAGATGAAAGCAATCACCACTCGTAGTGGAAAAGGTTATAACCCGAGCTTCCTACACCTCCACCCGTGATTGTGAACAAGGAAAAAGAGCAACTTTCCTCACCTCCTTTGCCTTCTACCCCCATTCCCCCACCACCCGCGGTTGTGAGTGATCCTACCCCCCTAAAGCCTTCCTCTTCATCCGATATACCTTATCCTTCAAGGTTGAAGAAAGAGAAGCAAAAGAGCAAGGATGATATTCAGGTTTCAAACTTTCTCAAAATGTTTAAACAATTGAATTTTAACATCTCCTTTGCTGAGGCTCTCGCTCACATGCCTAAATACGCGAAGACGTTTAAAGATCTTCTTAGTGACAAGGAGAAGCTTCTTAACATTGCTCAGACCCAACTTAATGAGAATTGCTCCGCCGTTCTCTTAAGGAAATTGCCCACCAAACTTGGTGATCCGGGTCGTTTCTTGATTCCTTGCAACTTCCCGGGAGTAGAGAATTGCATGGCCCTAGCCGATCTAGGTGCTAGTATAAACTTAATGCCTTTAAGTGTTTGGAAGCAATTATCTCTCCCCGAGCTAGTCCCCACCAAAATGACTTTGGAATTAGCTAACCGTACGGTTGCTTATCCAGTGGGGATAGCCGAAGACGTCTTCGTTGGCGTTGACAAATTCACCTTCCTAACGGATTTTGTTGTCGTTGACTACGAGATGGATCCGCGTGTTCCATTAATCGTTGGACGTCCCTTCTTGAGGACCGGTCGCACTCTCATTGATGTAGCCGCGGGCGAAATAATCATGAGAGTTGGTGACGATAAAATTATCTTCAACATGGGTAAGATTTCTAAGCAACCTTATTCATATGAGAGTGTTAATGCTATTTATGTTCTCGACGAGGCTTGTGAAGAACACTTTCATGATGCTTGCAAAAGTAATCTCTCTTCTCTACCCAATGTTGAGACCGTTGCCTCAATTGCTCCGTCATTAACTCCATTTGGAGAAAGTGACTTGGATGATTTTGAAGCTAGCTTGGGTCCTCTCGATCTTAAGTATGATGATTCTCCCACCGATTGGGATGAAGACATTCGTACAATTGAGAAACTTCTCAATGAAGACCCGTTTTCTCCTCCTTCTCCTAAAGAGGTGACTAATGATGATCCATCGTTAGTTACACCATCTATTGAGGATCCTCCTACTCTTGAGATTAAGGACCTACCTCCTCATCTCGAGTACGTTTTCCTTGAAGACAACAAGAAGTTACCGGTCATCATCGCAAAGGACCTGAAAGAAGAAGAAAAATCCCGACTTATCGCCGTGTTGAAGAATCATAAGAAAGCGATTGCGTGGAAGATCTCCGATATTCGTGGAATTGATCCTCACTTTTGCACACATAAAATTCTCATGGAGGACGACTTTAAACCCACTATTCAAAGCCAACGAAGGGTGAATCCTAAGATCCATGACGTTATCAAAAAAGAGGTTATCAAACTTCTGATACGGGCATAATCTATCCTATCTCGGATTCACCGTGGGTTAGTCCAGTCTATTGTGTGCCTAAGAAAGGCGGAATCACCGTTGTTCCCAACGAAAACAACGAGTTGATTCCTACTCGTCTCGTTACAGGGTGGAGAGTTTGTATAGACTATCGCAAACTCAATGATGCTACGAGAAAGGATCATTTTCCCCTTCCTTTCGTGGACCAAATGCTTGAACGTTTAGCGGGTAATGATTATTACTGCTTCTTAGACGGTTTCTCGGGTTATTTTCAAATACCCATCGATCCCCACGACCAAGAGAAAACCACATTCACTTGTCCTTATGGAACATTTGCTTACAAAAGAATGCCTTTCGGCTTATGCAATGCTCCTGGGACATTCCAAAGGTGTATGATGGCTATCTTCCATGACATGGTTGAAGAAACTATGGAAGTCTTCATGGATGATTTCTCGGTTTATGGTGATTCATTCTCTTCTTGCCTTGCCAATTTAGAACGTATGCTTAAGCGGTGCGAAGACACTCGCCTTGTTCTAAATTGGGAAAAATGCCATTTTATGGTAAAAGAAGGCATTGTGCTAGGACACAAAATCTCTAAAGCTGGTCTTGAAGTGGACCGTGCTAAAGTGGATGTCATAGTCAAATTACCTCCACCTTCAACCGTGAAGGGTGTGAGAAGTTTTCTGGGTCACGCGGGCTTCTATCGTCGTTTCATTCAGGATTTCTCTAAAATCGCTCGCCCGATGACTCACCTCTTGGAAAAAGATACTCCTTTTATCTTTTCCAAAGAGTGTATTGAAGCCTTCAATCTTCTCAAGGATAAGCTAACTAAGGCACCGGTCTTGGTTACCCCTAATTGGGAGCTACCTTTCGAGTTGATGTGCGATGCTAGCGACTTTGCTATTGGATCGGTTTTGGGCCAAAGAGTGAACAAACACTTCCAACCAATCCACTATGCTAGCAAGACAATGACGGGGGCTCAATTGCATTATACGACAACCGAAAAAGAGCTTTTAGCTGTTGTCTATGCTTTTGAAAAATTCCGCCCCTATCTTGTTTTATCCACCACCATTGTCTATACCGACCATTCCGCGTTGAAGTACTTGTTAACTAAGCAATATTCTAAGCCAAGACTTCTTCGTTGGGTTTTGCTCCTTCAAGAATTCAACATTGAAATTCGTGACAAAAAGGGAGCCGAAAACCTAGCAGCAGATCATTTGAGTAGACTTGAGGATCCATATCAAGGGGATCATCCGAACAAAGAGATCAATGACTCTTTTCCCCTTGAGACCTTAATGTCTATTCAGTCCAATCTTGATGACACCCCGTGGTTTGCGGACATTGCAAACTACTTAGCGGGTGGTATTCTCATCAAAGGGTTAACCTCCCAAGAAAAGAAGAAGTTCTTTAAAGATGTTAAGACTTACTTCTGGGATGACCCTTATCTCTTCAAACAATGCGCCGATCTGATCATTCGCCGATGTGTTGATGGACCGGCAGCTTTACAAATCCTTGATGCTTGCCATAAAGGACCTACCGGTGGTCACTTTGGTCCCAACTACACCGCTAAGAAAGTGTTTGACTCTGGATTCTATTGGCCCACCATTTATCGTGACGCTCACGAAATGGTTAAGCATTGTGATGCTTGCCAACGCTAAGGCAAGATCACACATAAAGATGAGATGCCTCAAAATTTCATACAAGAATGTGAAATCTTTGACGTATGGGGCATCGACTTTATGGGGCCATTTCCATCATCCAAAGGGAACAAGTACATCCTCGTAACCGTTGACTACGTTTCTAAATGGTTTGAAGCTAAGGCTCTCCCAACGAACGATGCGAGGGTGGTTGTGAACTTTTTGAAGCAGCTGTTTGCTCGATTCGGTGTTCCTCGTGCTATAATCAGTGACCGCGGGACTCATTTTTGCAATGATCAATTTGCAAGAGTCATGGCTAAGTATGGTGTTAATCATCGTCTTTCCACCGCCTATCATCCCCAAACCAATGGGCAAGCCGAGATTTCCAACCGTAGACTGAAGCGAATTCTGGAACGTACTGTGGGAGAGCATCGTGCTGCGTGGGCCGATAAGTTAGATGATGCTCTATGGGCTTTCCGTATAGCTTATAAGACCCCGATTGGTTGTACACCTTATTGTCTTGTGTACGGGAAAGCATGCCACCTCCCCATCGAGCTGGAACATAAGGCGTACTAGGCCTTGAAATGGGCAAACTTCGACATCAACAAAGCCGGTGATCTTCGCAAGATTCAACTCAACGAGATCAACGAACTGAGGAATGAAGCTTACGAGAACTCACTGATCTACAAGGAGAAGACCAAGATCATCCACGACGCAAGAATCAAGAACCGAGAGTTCCACGTTGGTGATCAAGTCTTACTTTTTAACTCTCGGTTGAAGATCTTCTCAGGCAAGTTGAAGAGCCGCTGGTCTGGTCCATTCACCGTCGCCAAAGTCTTTCCATATGGCACCATTGAGCTTTCTCAGCCAAATGGGCCCAATTTCAAGGTGAATGGCCAGCGTTTGAAGTTGTACTTTGGGGAGGACATCTCTCATGAGATGATCCCATCCCTCACCACGTTTCCCATGAACTAAATTTGGGTCGAGTCAGGCTCGTGACTCGGTTAACAAAAACAAGCGCTTCTCGGGAGGCAACCCGTGATCTATCCTTTACTGCTTTCATAATAACTGTAGGGGGAGCCCCGTATGTGTTGGTTGTCTTGTTTCTTATTTTGTGCAGGGATTCAAGCTTCAAAGAGCACCTCGATGACTTTTGACGAACCGTGATCCTGTGTACCCGTCTCCCCGGTTCTATCCTAAACTCTCGTGACTCAATATTTCATATCTTATATGTTCACATTGAAATCACTATAGTTGTCCTTTCCTTAGCAAGATTTAAACAGCGTGCACAATGTCCTAAGTGTAGGGGAGTTTACTCCCACATACTTAAACATTGAGGACAATGTTTATATCAAGTATAGGGGGGACTGCTATCGAAGTAAGTGGTCTTATCCATGAAATTGCCCTCATTTTAACCGGAAAATTCGATTTTTCGACATTTTTCAAAATTTTTAATCTATTTTGGCCTAGTTGTATAGTTGTAGTTTCCTTTGTTATGTTTATTTTCTTTCCTTGCTTAAATAAAGTTTAATAAAGTGGTTTTAATTTTTTCAAAGTCGTGAATATTTGGACTCAACCCGAGTTTACTTATCCAAGTTTACTCTAGCTAGTATCCTTAACGTGTTTAAGTCAAGTTTTGCTAGGCTTTTATATAGGGAACTTTAAAACGCGAAAGTCTTAACTCTCACGGGTTAAGAGCAAGAACTTTTCGCAAGTTCCTATAATTGATCCTAGAGAGTCGTTTATCAAGGGAACTTTAAAATGAGATTTCTAAACTTGAAAAAGTCTAAGAGCTTGCAAGATCCTATATATGACTCGAAAACCCAAAACTTTGATTTAACAGGCTAAGCATCCACGAGTCTCATTTCTTGAGATTGTAAACTGTGGAGGACGAGAGATGATAGAGTCAATTATAAGTTTGGGATTCTTTCGTGAATTTATGTGAGTTAATTATGAGCCTATTCTCCCATCGCTTGTTAATAAATTTATCTGCAATAAATAAGGTTGTACGATTTGAAAAGTTACTTAGCTTCTAGCCCAAGATCGTTTAAAAGATGTTCGGTATTAATTAGAGTTCATAGCCAAGGCATAACTTATTGAAGCGGGATGCGAAGATTGGCGAGTCCGAAAAGGCCCTAACAAGGCATGAGGGCTACATTTTGTTACTAAAGATCCAAAAGTGATGTGAAGAATCATTTATCGAAAATCAATATGAAGGATCGAGACACACGACGAAAAGCAAAAACTCTCCAAAAGATCATGGAGAAGTCTATCCGAAAAGGCCCTAACAAGGAATGAGGATAAATAGATCCAAGTCCTAAAAGGAGGCGGATCGTTGTATATCAAAGTACAAAATAAAGATTGGAGAAAAATGAAGAAGTCGTGGTCCAAAGATGAAGAATCTCTCAAAGCTTCAAGTGAAGAAATTCCTATTATGAAGAGAAGACCATAATTTCAAGAACGTCTCTCAAAGATTTGAAGTATGAAGTCGCTGCCAAATATCGGTCCGAGAAAGGTCTCAAATCGTGAAGCGAGTTATGCCAAGATATGAACTTTATGAGGTCCCGAGAAGCAGTTTTAAAAGATTTTGTCCTTTAGCTAACTATTGATCAAATCGTCCACTTTATTTTCGGCCTAAATAACTATCAAAATAAGTCAAACAATGAATCCTCGTGATCATTCAAGACAAAAATAAAATATAAGAGATACACCTAGGAATAAGGGAGTCTAAGTGAATAATTGGCCCAAATGAATTCGTGTTAGTTTACTAACTTATAATAATAATGATCTCGTTTTTAAGCTTGGTATGGGGAACGTGAAACTTGAGGATGATAAACGTTCATGGCAGCCAAAACCCAATGTAAGTCTTTGATTTCTTCACTTGTTTCTATCTTTTTATGTTTAGTATTTAATAAAGGCTAAGGTGGGTTATTTATGATGGAAAATGTAAACCGTGCTTTAAAATTAATGCATTGCATGAGGGCATTGCAATGGTCAAGTGTAGGGGATTTAATAAGTGTGAAAACACTTATCCTTTTACCACTTATTTCCAATAATAACATGACCAAAACGTGTATTTTATGTCGTAAAAGTCGGAATTATGCGTGGTTTGTGTTTTTATTGTGTTTTAGGACCAAAAGATGAAAAAGGAAGAAAACACGGGCTTTCACGGGCTTTTATCGAAGAAAAACGAGAAAAGACGAAGTCAAGAGATCAAGAGTGCTTAAAGAACGGATGTCCAAGACCTATTCTGAAGATTCATCGAAGAAAAAGTCTAAAGATGGAAGTTTAATGAAGTCGAAGAACTCAAGTCTAAAATATAGAAGAAAATTATTAAGACGAGTTCAAATCCCGAGACGACGTCGAGAAAGACAAAGAATTAAATCAAGTCGAGAAGAAAAGAAAGAAGGAAGCACACCCCACATTCACCTCCCACTTAGCCTATAAATACCCTCCTAATCACATTAGGAGGGTGGTTAGCTAGTTTTAGTTTTCATTTTTTTCTTTCTAGTTTTTAGAGAGAGAAAGTTCCCAACTTTCTCTCACTAAGTTTCATCTTTTTTCTTTCAAGTTTAAGGTTTGAATCATCCTTGTATTTGGATTTCATTAATCTAATTCAAGTTAAGCTTTTTGTTCTTTAATCTCTTTCTACCTTTCTTTATTTTACTTTGTTCTTAATCCGAAAGTTCATGTTTAATCCGAATGGTTCTCAATTCGTGTTGATTTTGATGTTTCGTGATTAAGAGAATGATCTTTCTATTCCTTCATAAGCTCTCATACGTTTAAGCTATAAGCTCTTGATGCTTATTAGCTTCTTTGTATTTTCGGCTTATTTACTTTTAAGCTTTTTAAAGAGTTTTCTTATTTTATGTTCGGTTCATTAAGTCTCGAATATTAGTATTTGTAAAAGTTAACAAATTTGTACTTTTTAACTCTCTTAGAAGTTTGAAAGTGCTTATTGGTTACTGCTTATTTGCTTAAGCCTGTTTTCCTTTTGGACGCCTTTTCCATCTCAGGAGGGTTTACTTGGTCCCGATCTTGTTACGATTGCATAGACTGCGATCTGTGTCCCTTCCCTGGTACGATCCACGCCCACGATCACTCATTTCGATCTGGGGTGCGATCGGGTCTCTCTTCCCTGCTTCGATCGCATTGAGTGCGATCTTTGTGTTACGATCCGGAACCACGATCAAAGACCACGATCACTCATTGCGATCGTGGTTGCGATCTGGTAGTACGATCGCCCCTCCCATCGCACTGGTGAGTACGATCCTATCTATTTTGTTGTGATCGCAGTGAGTGCGATCTGTCTTTTTTTTGCGATCGCATCGAGTGCGATCTGGTTCACCATTTGAGTACGATTGCATTGCGATCGGACTCAGGCCTTGGTTTTGTTTTTGCTTAAATTTCAAATCTAGTTTTTCCCGCTCTTTTACTTAGTTTATTTTAAACATGTTTTTAAGTTTTTTTGAATGTTTAAGTTTTAATTTCCAAGGTTGCACGCTTTTATTTGTAGTTTAATTTTAAGACTTCTATTTTACTCAACGACAATTTTAATTACTTGCTTTTAGATAATCAAACAAACCAAAACATACTCTTGTTCACCAAAAGACAATTGAGTCGCACTTTAGACTGGTAATCAATTCGAAAAGATCGAACGATAAATATTTCATACTTGGTGTAAAAGCTACGTATTAATCTTGTTAGTCTTTTTTTAACGACGAGTTAGTAGTTAGTGATTCGAGCCTATAATGACATCCAATTCGAATTAGTAGTTATGATCTTGTTAGTCTAGCTTGTAAACTTAGACTACACAGAATAAGTCCTAGGTATAGCCTTAGTAGAAACTTTGAATGCTACCAAAAGGTATGCAGAATCTACCCTTTGATATTATGAAGGTTATATGTGTTATGTGATAGATATGGAATGAACAAAGAAAGTAAACCAAACACTTCAATGTTATTGAGAATGCGAATACTCTTAACACAGAGTATTAAGGTATAACCTTGAAGTGAAATTACAAAGCATAGAGATATCTTAAACCTAAACCTAGGACCTCCTTTTATAGTATAAGGAGTCCTTTACAATATAAAGATGTGAAAAAAAGTTTAAAATTATAAAAGATACACGTAATATCTTCTAAACATATATAACACGTCTTTAGTCTTTATCTCTAAATCAACACTAATATCTCTGACAACATTAGGGTTCTACCATGTCTAAGTCAGTTTTAACATAACCATTACTAAGAATACCACTACTAACATTAATATAATTAATATTGGTAGTGTAATACAAACCAACACTAATTTTATACCCAATAATTCTCCCTTAAACTTGTGATTTTTCTTTATTAATTCATCAAGTTTCTAGAATAAAAATTAGGAACATCAAAACATTTACTTATTTCTGAATTTGGCTGCGAAGGAACTTAAGAAAATCTATAGCAACCTGATCCTCCACATCTACCTTTAGTTGACTGTTTACCATCTTCTTTAGAGTACTCTAAGAGAAAGGATACATCCTGTCTTTTGCAAATAGATAGAAACATTTGTCATAATCAATTGATAAACACCAGAAGAATTATATAGATGTCAATGCTTATCATCTGATGCATTAAATCTTCCCCATACGTTGTTACCTTCATTAGGTTCATACATCTTCTTCATGGTCTCCCATAAATAGAAGTCCATCATATCATGACAAGCTGATGAATTTTCTGCTCCAAATCTCATTTTAGGAATCTCCCATAAATCACTCAAGTCTTCTTTGTTTTAAGACCTGAAACATGCCATTCAAAAACCTATACTCCTCTACTTCTCCCCTAACTCTGTAAATTTTCCACCATCTTTCTTTTTGCCCATAATGAATTTCATAGTTGATGATTGGAAATTTTGAATTCATAGGCACATATCTACAACAACCAATTCTAAACAACTTTTAAGTTCTGGACTAGAAGGATCCTCACCTTTAGCTATGAATCTTCTAAGTGGAATCATCTTCTTTTTCCTTTTAACTAGTTCTTTCTCATCCAAGCTAAACGCACTCTAAGTAATCTCAGGAGTAGATGAAGTACCAATCTTAGTATCTCTCTTCCTTTTTTCTTTGCACTTTTCCAAAAACCTTTATGGATCCTCATCATACTTTCTTTCCATTTCAGAACCAAGGATCTAGAAAAATGTCTATAAAATTGATCACAAGTAAAGCCAATTCTTCTAATTCTTTAAAACTCAAATCTTTGAATTTCTTTTTTTGGGTAAAGGGGAATCCAAACCCCGATAAATTATATTCCCAAAAACGTTGAAGAACAATGGAATGTAGCTGCAATTAGGGATGGCAACGGGTCGGGTTTGGGTCGGGTTTTAGTGAACCCGTACCCGTACCCGTTTATAATATCCGTACCCGCATCCGCTCCATCACCCGACGGGTACTCGATTAGTATTACCCATCGGGTTTTCGGATTTTACCCGCGGGTATCAGGTATCCATAATTAAACTTTTGTTGGACATTATTGTACGTATAATGTTAAGAAAAATCACTCGAAAATGACCAAAATACCCTAGTATATTTTTTAAGTGTTTAGAAGATAAAATAAATACCTTTTAATATTATTCACGCGATTTAATATATCAAATAAATCATAGTTTTTTTATTTTAAAATTATAGATTCCAAATATACTTGATCACAAACATGTTAATACACACAAAATGTAACTAATATGATTATTCAATTCGTTCAACAATCTTCGTCTATTATTTCACAAAAATTTAGAACTTATATATAATAGCAACAAAAGCGGGTACGGATTCAGGTAAACGGGTATGGATTCAGATACGGGTAAACGGGGCGGGTATTAGTAAAACCCGTACCCGAACCCGTACCCGCGAAAAAAAGAAAATTAAAACCCGAACCCGTATCCAAACCCGCCAACCGACTCCGAACCCGACCCAACCGGTTCGGTTTCGGTTTTCCCCATCGATTTCGGGCACTTTTGCCATCCCTAGCTGTAATGCTACATTAACCTCAAGCAAATGCCTGAACAACCACTACATCATATGACATGCCATATGATCCTACTAAACTATTACAAAACAAATAACACCAATAGGAAAGAACCACCTAAAGGTGCATGAACAATGTAAGTAAAACGTCATCACGACTAACACTTGGAGCAAACATCAGGCTGACGAGAACCATGCCGATCATCAATCGATATGACTTCTTCAACCTCACTATTACTCTTATTAACCACATCTTCCTTGGTCTTAAAATCGTCCTCCCAATCTGTACCATCATCCATCTTATCCCAAAGAGCACCAAAAGAGTTATGAGAACTCTTATCCTTATCATTAGTCTTAGCTACAAAACTCAATGTTTTGTTATTCAAGAAACCCTTCTTAAGCATCGGAGCTGCCTTCTTAGGATTCTGACCCGTCACATTTGTTTTAGAGGATTCGACTCTCTCAACATTACGAAACTGAAGATTAAGGGCTGGTTTTGTTAATTTAATACCTGCAACCTGTGGTCGCTTCTTCTTACCTTTATTCTTCTTGTTTTTGACCACCTCAAATCCATCATCCACCACATCCTTAGTAGCATGAGTAACCACTTCCTTGTGCACTTTCGGACACATATCACTAGTATGATCAAAGATCAAGCATGTAGAACATCTTGGAGGTCTCCATTCGTACTCAATATCAATAGTAACCAATCAATGCCCTTTATCATGACCTTTAGGGACAACAATTGCCATCAAATCCAATAACTCCATTTTAGCTGGAACCTCAACGAGCGCCCGAGCATATGTACTTTGACCCTACGAGTTAACACACATATTACTCGTGTAGGAATCCAACATAATAGGAGTGCCAATTTGGGTCGTGATAAGACTAAGACCAACCTCCGAATAAGCAACAATCGGCACATGATGAAGCTTAACCCAAACTGGTGCTTTCTTAATCTCCGCCTTTTTCAAATCAGTAGTAGGCGACCAAATATTCAAGATCATGGGAACTGTCCTAATCAACCACGGGCCATTTTCAAGAACTCCTTCCATTCCTTCCTTCGTACTGAATTGGAAAAGAAAGAAATCCTCATGTAACTGAACGCGTATCAAACCAAATCGTGCCCACGTATTTTTAACATAGTTTTCCACCAGTGGAAAAGCTAAACGCTTACCAATAAACTGCCCGTACAACGTGTGCGTAAATTTGGATTCAACCTCTTCAACAACAGTAAACGGAAGTGCAACTCGTGCTCCTTCAACATGCTCATCACACCGTAATTCTGAGATCTTCACCATCTTTGAATTTCTTTTGAGTATATAGTTTATGATTCCTGAGCATGGCATTATAAAAATCTCTCTTTCATGCTCTAGAATTCAAACTCTTTTCTTGAAATTCAAAAAGCTTAGCCTTGTCCTATTGGTGCTTTGAAGTCATCTCCGTAAGCTCATATCTGTCTTTTAATGAAAGTGTTGTCTTATAACCTTTGTAGGTATCTATAAACTATGCAATAATTGGTATGCCCCAGTCCAACTAGCTAACCATCTTTTCTAAACTTTCCTCTAAGAGCTGTTGTTAGTGAGATTGAACATCTTGAATATCAACTTCTTCCTCTTCTAAAGACCAACTAATATTCAATTATGGCTCCTCTTCATACTCTTCCAAGTTGTTAGCTATATCAACATTAAGTTGTACCTGTCTTTGAGTACCAACATTAACATTTATTTACCCACATTAAGATTTTCTTCACCAGCATTAGCCTCCCCTAAAACCAGTATTGACCTCTGTTCCAAACTTGATGACTTTTGTAACGCCCCATTTTGATAAATGGAAATGTCATGCGTGATTATGGCGTGTCATCAAAGCATACAAGGATAAATGTCTAAACATTACAAGACCATAAAGGAAATACCGGTATCAAACATCGGTAGTCCAAAAGTAGAACTCATCACACACGAACATAAGTACTGTAAATGAAAGGACTAAACAATGTCCATGGAAATGAGTATCAAAGTATAGATAAATGCATAAAGTAAAGAAGGCTAGAAAGCTTCCAGTCCATATACACGTACGCTTAAAGTCTACGAGCGTCCCTGAGTACCTGCCGTTATGGGAACATGAAAAGGAAAACGGCTGAGCAATATGCTCAATGCACGGATGTACAAGTAAAGCATGAATAATAAAAGCATATAAGCGTGAAACAGCGGAAGAAACTATGTCCTGGATAACCCGGTTATATCTTAGTAAAACTGGTTTATAGTTTGAAAAGCCTTATGTTTATCTTGTAAAAACTGTTTAACATATTTTACCATTAGCCAATATAGGTCATGAAATATCAACGTGCATGAATACTTGGAGGGGTGACCTCGTCATGCAAATTAGAGGGGCTGCCTCTAATTTAATATACTGGTTTTGGGTAGGAGGTATCAGCTCCTTGTGAAGGATGCAAGGCACACACCACATTCACACTAAGTAATCTGCTGAAAACATGTATCTAGGATGCACCCATACGCCCCACCTGATAATATATTAAATGGCCAAAAGCTGAAAGGGACGCCACGAGCTATCACTCCGTCGTGGTAAATTCATAACACAAGTGCCTCTAGTGTTATGGTTATGGTACCTCCATAACTAGGTGAAACTGGTCATGCATGTATATGGCTTTAGGTATTCTAATTAAACATAAGCAATCAAAAACATATAAAACATATACTAGGGAGAACAGTTGGCTGCATACGGGAAATCCTAATAAGGAAATAATGTCCATACTGAAAGGACAGAGAATCCGTACCTTATGTCTAGTGAACGAAGAAGACGAACGGAAGAGAGTCCTACTTCGGTATCACTAATGCTACATAAACACATACGTGTATAAGTATCTGATTACTGAGTACTTAACTGGTTTTATATCATGTCTTAGCTCGTTTTATATGTTCATGTCATGTTTTACTGATTTAAGCTTTATACTGTGTTTATCATATATTATGTCTATTCTAATTAAGTATTACTTGTATTTCATGTATTATTATACTTGTTGTGTAATAATAAGTAACTTTCTAAAAATAGCAGGTTTCCGAAAATAGAAAGTTTCCAAAAATAGAAAGTTACCAAAAATAGAAAGTTACCAAAAATAGAAAGTTTCTAAAAATAGAAAGTTTCCAAAAATAGAATTACTGCTTAAAATAGATAAGTTTCTAAAAATAGAAAGTTTCCATAAATAGATATAAGCTGTATAATTAAGCTAATTATATAAGCTTAAGTGTTTTCTGATTATTATTCTAATTCATGTGATTATATAGTATAGTTTATTAATTATTACATGTAAATTAAATAAACTATAGGTTAAAGTATTTAATTAAAAATAACATGATTTTAATTAAATAAGGTAAAATACTTAGGTTAAAACATGTATTATTATCTATAAATAATATAAACTAAGTCATGTAAATTAATTAATTATAAGTCATGGTTTTAATAATTAATTAATTATATAGTCTAATTAAAGATAAATACTTAGGTTAAAATTCATGAATTAATAACTAAATTAATAACCTAAGTCATGTAAATTAAATTAATCATGTTCATGTCTTTAATTAATTTAATTTAAGTCTTGAAGAAAATAATATAACTTGTAAAAATCATAAACCTTAAAAAAATGATTCATGAACCGGACCCGTGATTAAACCCATGAACCGGACCCGTAACCATCACCATACCCCGACCAAGGTCGGGGTTTCCCTTGCCCTTGCTGCTGCCGTGACACCATCACCACCATACCGAGACCATATGGTCTCGGTGGTGCGAAAATAAGCCAAGCCGAGACCCCCTTGGGGCTTGGTTAGGCGTCGTCTAGACAACAAACACCCCTAAACCCTTGATTGATTTAAACCCCATGATTAGAACATGTTTGTATTACTTGTTTTTAATTAGTTTATTAAAAACATCATGATTTTATGTGATTATATAAATCAAAACATAAAAAGAAAAGATTAAAGGTTATACCGATTACGTGAAATCAAGAAGGATGAACACACAACGATCCTTGTAATTTATCTAACACCAAAATCAACCCGAATCACCTCTTGGTGATGCTAAACCCGACAGCAAAAAAGGAGCAAAGAAAAGAAAAGCTAGGGTTTTCTTGTTTTCTAAAATTTGTGATAAATGACACATGTTTTTCCTAAATTCCCTAGTTAGTAAAAATTACATGGGCTAAGCCCATGTTTCTTGGTATAGCCGCGGGTAGGGGGCCCCACATGGGGTAACCCGTACCTTTTTCCGTGTCTAAAATAATAGTGTGTTCTCGTGTGTTCTCGTGTTCGTAATTTACGCGTTCTAACTAGTTATCGATCGTGACTTAATATATTTATTCGTGTTCGTAATAAATATATATACATACGTAATATTAGTTCGTGATTAATTTACGTTCATGATTTCATGTTCGTATGTTTGTGATTATAATTATTATTGGAATAATTATCGTGTGTTCATACGTAATAAATACTTATCGTGTTACACTACGTACGTAATACTTGTAATTCTTGTTCATGAAACACAAACGTTCTATAAAAGGAAAGTTCTAATCATGTACGTACGATCTTAAGGGTACTATTCATGGTAAAAGCATGCGGGTTTTACAACTCTTCCCCCCTAAAAAGAATAATTCGTCCCCGAATTATAGATAAAGTAAACTAGAAAAGAAGAACATACCCGAATTCAAAATATGAAATGAGGGTAAGAAGCCCGAATAGACTCCTCTGTTTCCCAAGTGGCTTCCCGCTCGGTATGATCCCTCCAAAGGATTTTGACGAATAGAATCGTCTTCTTCTCATGACTCGTTCTTGTCTGTCAAGAACTCGTTCGGGTTCTTCTATAAAAGTGAGATCTTCACGAATCTGTTCCAGTGGATACTGAACCATGTGAAGGGGATGATACTGGTACCCTCTGAGTAAGGACACATGAAACACATTGTGTACATGCGAAAGCTGCGGAGGTAACGCTAAACGGTAAGATACTTCACCGCCTCGTTCAATGATATCAAACGGTCTGATGAAGCGAGGACTGAGCTTCCCTTTAATTCCAAAACGTCTAACACCACGTGCCGGCGAAACCTTAAGGAAAACGTGATCTCCTACGTTAAAATGTATGTCCCTACGATGCTTGTCTGCGTAGCTCTTCTGAAGTGACCGTGCTTCTTGAAGTTTCTGCTTAGCTACTGCGACCCTCTCATTAGTCAACTCTATGATCTCTGGTCCTTCAAGTGTTCGCTCACCAACCTGATCCCAACAGATTGGGGCGCGACACTTTCTGCCATACAACATTTCGAAAGGAGCACACTTGATACTTGCGTGCCAACTGTTGTTGTATGCAAACTCCACCAAACAGATATAATCGTCCAAATCACCCGTCCATTCCTACGCACATGACCTCAACATGTCTTCTAATGTCTGAATCGTTCGCTCAGACTGCCCGTCTGTTTGAGGATGAAAAGCCGTGCTAAGCTTAAGTTGTGTACCCCAAGGTTTCTGCAGACTTTTCCAAAATCGCGAAGTGAATCGAGGATCTCTGTCTGAGACGATGCTGGATGGAGCACCGTGAAGTCTTATGATCTCCCTTCTATACGTATCGGCGAGTTTACTGACCGAATCTTCCTTGCGGATCGGTAAGAAATGAGCTGAATTGGTAAGTCGATCTACGATAACCCAAATTGCATTGTGCTTCCTCTTGGTTGGCGGAAGACCAGTAACAAAGTCCATGGTGATTCTGTCCCACTTCCACTCTGGAATATCTAACGGTTGAAGGAGACCGGCAGATCGCTGATGCTCGATCTTAACCTGCTGGCAGGTAAGACATTTGGAGACGTAAGTGGCAACATCCTGTTTCATACCACTCCACCAAAAGTACTGCTTGATGTCATGGTTCATCTTGGTCGAACCAGGATGTATAGAGAATAGGGAGCTATGAGCTTCAACTAACAAGGCTTCCCAGAGTTCTTGATCATCAGGAACACAAAGTCTCGTGCCCTGCCATAAGACACCATTTACATCTACTCGGAATTCTGTTTGCTTCCTCAAATTCTGAATTATCGCCCAGATTTCTCCATCACCTTTCTGAGCTTCCTTGATCTTAGAGAGTAACTCGGGTTCTACTCTAAGATTAGCCCAGTAACCGTGTTGTCCACGTACCATGATCTCTATATCTAGTCGCTCCAAGTCTCTTATGATTTCTTCCTCAATCTCAATGCCGTTGATCATTCCGGACTTTCTGCTAAGTGCATCTGCTACTACATTCGCCTTGCCGGGATGATACTGCAGATTAATGTCATAATCCTTCAACAGCTCTAGCCATCTCCACTGTCTCATGTTCAATTTACGCTGAGTAAAGATATACTTCAAGCTCTTGTGGTCCGTGAAAATATCACATGATTCTCCATACAAATAGTGCCTCCATATCTTCAATGCAAACACGATTGCAACAAGTTCCAAGTCATGCGTAGGGTAATTTTCCTCATAAGGCTTAAGCTGCCGTGAAGCGTACGCGACACTTTCCCATGTTGCATGAGAACACAGCCAAGTCCCTTCCCCGATGCATCACTGTAGATTTGAAATCCACCCGTACCAGATGGGAGAGTAAGAATAGGTGTAGATACTAACTTCTGCTTCAGGTCTTCAAAGCTCTTCTCTCGTTCTTTAGTCCAGACGAATTTCTCCCCTTTGTGCATCAGTTTGGTCAATGGTAGTGCTAGGCGGGAAAAGTTCTCCACGAACCTACGGTAATAGCCAGCTAAGCCTAGGAAACTGCGGAGTTCAGTCGCTGATGAGTTTTGTGATGCTTCCTACATGATGCTGGGCTCCGTGTACACATACGTACCTGCTTTAGTTTCCTGAGAAAAACATGCTTAAATGGGTCAACACAAAGTTGGTGAATTCACAGGTTTAGTAAATAATAGTTAGGATCGCAAAACATCACAAAGGTAGTAATGGACAAAGCAAATAATATAAAAGCAACTACAAGCCCTATTGCCTGTAACTGACGTTAGATTGTGAGTCCCCAACATGTGAGAACCCTTCAAGAGTACAAGTCTTGCCCAAAAAGAATCTAACATGGTATACATCTGTTGTCCTGGGCTAGGCACAGTGAGCGCTACTCACCCAGATGGGGATAGTCAGTCCCAAACAAATCTATTTATAACATTCGAGCTATCACACAATTAAATGTTACAGTCCATGAGTCATGGGTCATCAACAATAGGCAAATGTAATCAAGGTAACAATTTAGTTTGCGTCCTAGAAAAATATGTTGCATGTTTTCTCCCCCAATATTGTTCAAAATAGTTAAAGTAAAAGTGTGGGGCCATGAACTCACCTCAATAGCAGTGTCTGATGATATCACTGATAATCCGGATAATATGATTACGATACAGTAAATTACCTAAGTAATTTAAATGGTCTTAGTATATGAACAAATAATGCTCAATGCTTTCAGTTAATTAATTGTACATTCATACTTTGATTAAATAGTTCGATAATTATTTTCCAACCTATATGAATTAGTAAACGTAATAGTATATATTTTATTATTCATGTATAATTACTTTTATCCAATTATTAAAAAAAAAAAAAATTTAAATAAAGTGATTTTTATATGTTAATAATTTATAGAAAATTAATGTTTATATAAAAATCCTCCAAGGTTCAATTGTACAAAAGTAGTCCCTTAAGTTTCACAATGTACCATTTAAACCTTATAGTTTATTTAATAATTAATATTAATAAAACTTTAGTAAATTGCACCGAAGTCCTTGTTTTCACTGAATTTACAAAACAGCCCCTAGGGCTTATATAAGTTTCAGGAAATTGCAACTTATACCCCTAGGGCTTATAAAACTTTCAGGGTTTGGCAAGAATTACCCCTAAACATTTATATATTGATCCACAACTTTTGGTTAAGTCACATTTGGTCCTTAGGGTTTATTATAGTTTATATTTATCTTAAAAACAAGTTTATATGTTACGGTTTGTGTCCAAAAGTTTATAACTTCAAATTATCTTTTAATATTACAATTTTGGGACAATACTTTCACATATGTTTTTAAATAGCCCAAAAAGTAAACCGAATATGGGCTTAAAAGCTTAGTGGGCTCGTGTTGGCCCATTAAGGGGTTCGGTTGGATTTTTAATGGTTTAGGCTATGTTTTGGGCTTATACAAGTTCATTAAGTCTAAAAATATTTTAAATAAGCTAGCTTATAACAAATAAGCAGAAAGTGAGCTTATGGGCTTTATGAGCTAAGTGGGTTTCGATTTGGGCTTAGCTATAACAAATGGGCTTTGCAAGTTACTATTGGGCCTAGTGGGCTACTAAGGCTCGATTAGTATTAATGGTCCGGATGGTTTTTGTCAAATTTTCTTGGGCTTATAAGCCCGATAAGCGAACTAATGGGCTTACTAGCTTATATTCGGCTAAGGCTTGATTAAGCTACTAGATTTTCTAAGATTAGTGTAGATCTAAGAATGACTAATCAAAACTTGTATGGTTCGAATCTAAACACTAAAACGCAAAGGAAAATTGATAAGTGTGAAAACACTCATCAATAATGATCCATAAACCACTCAAAACACAGTCAAATACATTATTTTAACTGAAAAATATTAGAATTACGTGGGTATTTGTGTTTCATGTGTTTTCAGGTAAAAAATGCATTTTGGAGCAAACACGTGCTTTTATGGGAAATATTCGAAGAAAAGACGGAGAAAGAAGACAAAGAAGGACCTAAAGGGATCAAGTTTCAAAGTTCAAGGGTTTAATATGTTGATTTCAGAAGTTGAAAGACTTTATAAATCAAGCTTTCAAAGTTATAACAAGGATAAACAAAACTGCCAAGTGAAGGGGCTATTTTTGCCATAATTGGAACTTGGTGATTCATGTTAAGTTGTCTGGACTAATCAGAAGGCAAGGAAGCCCCTCACACGGATCAAGCAACTACAGCAATTATTGGCAAATTAATGGGTCGAATATTCAGTAATCAATAAAGAATCAAGATATTAATGAGTCACAAAGTTACAACAGCAATTAATAGCCAAATCCGAATCCCACTCCACCATCTAACAACCAATCAAATATCACCATTTTCTTTATCCGGATCAACATCATCACAACCCATAACCTTCTGCCACGTGGCATATTTTCATTCGCTAGAACAAGTCATCACCCCATCCCCTGCATGCATGTCTCGGATATATATATTTCCATTGTTTCTCATTTTTGAATGTAGAATTAGTGTGAACCTTTCACACAGTAGATAGATTAGTTCATCACTTTCTTTCTTTCTTCTTAAAAACTAGTGTGTGTAAATTCACACACATTAGTCAGTTACTAGTCTGTTTTAGTTTGTTACAAACTGTTGTAACCGATTTACCTACATTTCCACTTTACAAGTTCAATAAAATCCATTTCCAATTCCTTTAAACTTTACTTAAGTCTACATTCCACTGTTACAATGCAAGCTACCGTTATTTTGAGTGTTTGATTCTACATCAATTTGTTAAATTGATGTTAAAATGATGAATTCGAATTGTTTCGAAGCATTTTGTTGCTGAATCGATTTGATCCTGTGATTGATATGATGTTTTTTGTGAGACCGATTCGACCTTTTGTCAGTTTTCGGCTAGAGTGATCGTTTGATGATAGCAGCAGTTAGGGTGATCGATTGGTTATACGTTTGATAGAACTAGTCGTAGTCGGTGTAGCAAGTTCAGTTTGAAGTTTCTGTCGAAGAGTTCAGTTTATGGTAGATAAGGATCTTGAAGGTTGGGACTGAATTGAGATGGATTTAGTAGTCGGATAATAGCATAAGTTCAATTAGTGTTGTGGATGTTTCAAAATTATAGCAGATGATGAAGCATTGTAGTTGATAATTTCTAAGTTTGCCTACTGTTTGAGATATTGAGTTCGTTTGGTCGAGTTTAGTAGCAATAGATCAGTTCGAATTTAGTTTGAGAAGACAATGTCGATGTCGGTTTTGTTTTGATTCGAGTTCAAGTTAGTGTCAGCAGAGTTCGGTTTCGTTTTCGCATCAGTTGGTTACGATTCTTGTTCGAAGGTGGTTTTCGTTTTAAGCTAGCTCAGCGCTAGGCTTCGCCATCAACGGACTCAACTACGGATGAATAGGTTAAGCGCGTTTCATTTTTTTTGCAAACTCTTAGTGCAATTTGCTCGTTAGTATTTGATAGTGTAAAACCTTGTGTAACTGTTTGATTCATCTGATTTTGCTTAACTTCATTCTGCATGTTATAGGATGTTTAATTTCCATAGCTTATACTATCCCTAGCTTTATAATGAGTTTCTGCATTAAAAGAAAAGAAGTAGACATATAGATAGCAACAATCGAGCAACTGATCTTTCTGATTTCAATGTTGTACAAGTTTAGTTAGTGGCACATTTAGACCTCCATTGCTATATGGTTCATTGCATAAACAATCCATTCAGTTAGTCAGATAGTTAACTGTTAGTCGCCTGTTAGTCATTAGGTTGAGCTGAATGTCCTCAGTTAGAGAGATTTCTATTAGAATTTGTTACTTCGTTAGTAATACCAATTGGACCAGTTAGCTAGTGGATAGAAAATAAGTGGATAGTTATTAGCTGGTAGATTCTTTTTGGGCCGTTATTAGGATTTGAGTTTGCTAGATGATATGATTAGGAATTTTAATTTGGGCTTTAACACGTAGCTTTGTATAAAAGTAGTTTTGATATATTTTTGTTGTTTACATTCCCAACTTTAGATTAATCAAAATTTAAAATTTCATTTTATAAAATTTGAGTTGCACTTTTATAAAATCAGTTTTAATAAATTTTGATTTCTTGTAAAAAAATAGTTTTAAGATTGTTAGTTAAAAAGTTTGTTAGAAATTAGTCAAATTTGTTAGTTTGTTATTTTACAAATTGGATATTTTCTTGTTATTAGTTAATTGTACTTTTTGCATTTAAATTTGGTACTTGCTAAATGTTTTAGAATAGTAGGTATACGTAGTTTATAGAATATTTTTACTTTTTTAATTGCTTTGTGCCAAGTAGACATAGATTACCATTCAAGCTATTAATACCAAAAACAATTAAGTCAAGCTTAAAATTGTTAGATCAATTCGAATCGATACCGAGAAAAACGAACTAAAAAGTGAAATATTAAATGGCGCCGCTGCCGGTTCTTTTCGTGAAGATTAACGATTTCGAGTGAGACGATTGGATTATCCGTTCACTTTGTGAACGTTATTTTTACGTATTATAAATCAAAAAGATAAAAAAAATCAAAAAGATAAAAATACAAAAAAATAAAAAATCACAAAATCAATTCTTTTCCTAAAGAATTGAACCAAAAAAATAAAAAATCCAAAAAGTAATCTTTTTCCTAAAAGATTACACTCAAAAATATATATTATATCGCTTTCATCGCTTTTTACGTAGATATAGTATTTTTCTTAAAAAACAAATAAATACAAAAATATTTTTTATATATTATTATATGTAAATAAGTATACGTATAAGAACAACCAAGTTACCTATCTTCCATAAGTATTGCCGAGGCAATACACCGTGTTGAGGGGCGTTCCGGTCCTTGACACGCGTATCGATCCAATTTAATTAAGCAAGAATAGATAAATACTTCCAATTGGCAATAATTCGAAGAATACAAACTACTAAAGTGAATAGATAGGCGACGTGCTATAAAATGCCGTCTAAGGGTTAATAGGTACTTAAGTGCTTCGCGCCACCTAACCCCCCGTTCACTAGTGCGTATTCTAAGAAGGAAGGCTTAATTGGAGGTCTTGCACCCAAGTAGTAATTATATATATACTTTCTTGTGGATATTTGATATCGAAACTCGAGGGAGATAATCTCTTCTCTCTCAAAAGTCGACCGAGGGCTACTCCCTCATTCCTCGTGTTTACTTACACGTGTACTCGCACACGTGTAAACATACCACCTTTGGTCTATTAATTCCTTCCCCGAGGAAGCTTTTAAACGTCATTTCACTTGTATATACATTCGACCATTTTGTAGCCATGGATCAACGTTCTCTTATGGAGATTCTCCAATCGAGAGTAGAGGGAAATGCCGACGCCATCGTTATACCTGAAATAACCGCACAGACTTTTGAGCTTAATGCCCACATGATCACTTTGGTTTCGTCTAGCCCCTTCTTAGGGAGATCCATAGATGACCCCCACGACCATATTAAGAGGTTCTTGTTACTTTGCAATACACTTAAGTATGATGGGGTCCCTCCTGATGCTATTAAGATGATCCTATTCCCATTCTCCTTAGAGGGTCTTGCTAGAAATTGGTATGATAGGCAACCATCTAAGAGCATTTTCACTTGGGAGGATTTAAGGAAGAAGTTTTTGAACCAGTTCTTTCCTCTATCAAGAACTACGGCTTTGAGAAAGTTAATTATTGGTTTTCAACAAAGGAATGATCGAACATTTAGTGAGGCTTGGGAAAATTTCAAGGAGTTATTGAGGAAATGTCCAAATCATGGATTCGATGAGGTTTACCAACTCAACACTTTCTATAATGGATTAAGACCACACCACCAAGATTCACTCAACTCTTCCGCGGGTGGAAATCTTTTCTCTAAATCCTTTCAAGAAGCTTGGGACATTATTGAGAATAAATCGATGGTGCAAGCTAACACAAAAATTGATGAGAGAGTCCATGTGGTGCAAGAGAGTGTTACTCCTCAAATAGAAAACATGATCTCTCAAAAGCTTGATACTATGACCAACACACTCATGAAATTTTGTGAACTCTTTTTGAACAAGAATTCCACCAATGATGTGAATGCTATTGCTCTTTCATGTGAGACTTGTGGAGGTCCCCATTCCTACCAACAATGTGATAAAGTTCAAGGCTATCAAAGGGAGTGTTATGCTTATCAAGGAAATAACTACAAGGCACCAAATCAATTTCAACCTCAAGCAAATAACTTTTATCCACCAAATCAAGGATTTAATACTCAACCTCCGCCTTTCCAACCTCAATGTTTTCAAGGTTATGTGCCACAAGATTATCACACAATGGATTTCTTGCAAAAAATGAATCAAGAGAATGAAAGGAAGTTTCAAGCTATGGAGAAGAAAATGAATGACCAAATGAATAAGGTTTTAATGGCATTCAATCAAAGACCACAAGGGGATTTACCTTCTAACACACAAACAAATCCAAGGGCGAATGTCAATGCTATTACAACAAGAAGTGGAAAGACAACAAAGGATCCTTCACCTCCTAAACCTCCTATTGTTCAACCCACTTGTGTTCCTACTTGTGACAAGCCTTCTACATCTACTTCACCATCTCCAAATGCTCCTATCCAATCAAACATACCTTCTCAACCTATTCCCACTTCTCCTTTACCTTCCACAACTCCAAATGAAGAAGCTAACAAAGACAAATCTTCCACTACAACACCAAAACCAAACCTTCCTTACCCTTCAAGATTGAGAAAGGACAAATTGAAAAACAAGGATGATATACAAGTCTCCAATTTTTTGAGGATGTTCAAGCAACTAAACATCAATATATCCTTTGCGGAAGCTCTTGCTTATATGCCAAAGTTTGCTAAGATGTTCAAGGATCTACTCTCAAACAAGGAAAAATTGGTTGATTTGCCCAACACATCCCTTAATGAAAATTGTTCCGCCGTGTTACTTAAAACCTTACCAACAAAACTTGGAGATCCTGGGCGCTTCTTGATACCTTGTAATTTTCCTGGGGTGGAAAATTGCATGGCACTAGCGGATCTTGGGGCAAGTATCAATCTCATGCCATTATCGCTTTGGAAAAGACTTTCACTTCCCGAGCTCACACCTACTAGGATGACACTTGAGTTAGCTAATCGTACCATAGCTTATCCGGTAGGCATAGCGGAGGATGTGTTTGTAGGGGTTGACAAGTTTACCTTTCCCGCGGATTTTGTAGTGGTTGATTATGATATGGACCCGAGAGTTCCTCTTATTGTTGGTAGACCTTTTTTAAGGACGGGTCGTACTCTTATTGATGTGGCGGAGGGGGAACTTATTATGAGGGTGGAAGATCAAAAGATTGTGTTTAACATGGGAAAATTGTCTAAGAAGTCCGATGAGCCTGAGACGGTTAAGCATGTTGATATTCTTGATAAAGAGGTGAATCACGTTGATATTCTTGATGAAGTGTGTAATGAATACTTCCATGAAGCTTGTAAGAGTGGTGAATATGATCTTCCTTATGTTGAGACAATAGCTTCCATTACTTCCTCATTGGATATTCATGAACCCCAACAATTTCATTTTGGAGATTTGAATCATATTTTCAACACAAAAGAGGAAGTAAATGAGGATTCTAGTTATGATGAACCACCTCTTTTTGATACACCAATTTATGATGAATATAGTGATGATGAGTTCTCCATTTTTGAGCCTTTATTCTTTGATGATCACACTACCTTGAGTTTTGAGGAGATACCTTTTGAAACACCAATACTTGATATGCCAATCTATGATGATTATCATGATGAGGAGGGTTCTATCATTGATGAGAGTGATAAGGTTTTTGAGATTGAAAGATTGCTTAGTGAGGCTGAATTGATAGATAAACAAATTGAAGATGGTCTTAAGAGAGATGATATTGAGATTGATAACTCTAGTCCAAATTTGGAAGATGATGTTTTAAAGATTGAGAGAATGCTTAGTGAAGATGAGTTAATTAATGAGGAGATTGAAGCTTATCTTAAGAGGGATGATATTGTGGTTGATACATTTTCTTCTAGTTGGGATGAGGATATTCGTGAAATAGAAAGATTGCTTTATGGAGATTCCATTCCTACTCAACCTTCTCATGAATCTTCACTTATTACTCCTTCTTACACACCTTGTGAAACACCTCAAAACCAAAATGCTTCACTTATTTCACCACCTTTCTTACAAACCGATTCACACAATCTCTTTGAGCCTTCACTTGATGAACCAATATTTGAGAAGTTTCAAGATGATAGTGACTTCTATCATTTGGATGTTGAAATGGAGAGATTCTTTATGTCACCATATGATGATGTTTTTGATGAGGAGTTTTCTAAGAACAAGGAAGAAATGGTGGTTTCCTCTACAAGTGTGATGACCCTTACTACTCCATACCTTTTCTCTCATGATGTGAAGTATCAAGGAGAATCTTCAAAGTCTCCCATCACTTGTTATTTTCCCATGAAGCAAAAGATTTTTGATCCTGGTATAGAGAATGTTGAGCCAACTCAGTATCCGCTTGATGCATTAAAAGGGAAACTTGTGGGAAACTTTAAAGTATCACCTTATCATCTTATGGGACACTTAAGGGAAAGAATCATAAACAAAGAAACCTCATCCACCTCACCATTGATTAAGAAGTCCACTTTTGGGATGTGCTATTCTTGGGAGGGCAATTATGTATTTGATCCTGGTGGATATTTATGGGGTTTTGTGTACTTAAGAACTTGTTTTACCTTATCATGGAGAGTTTTTCTTAAGAGGGTAAATCTTTTACTCTCCATGATGGTTTCCCCAAGGACGACTTAATTCGGGGCTGAGTCGAGCTAGCGACTTAGGGTTAAAAAAAAAAAACTCAAGCATTGAATAACTAGGTTAGAAAACGTAGAGTAGATTTTCAATAGGTTAGGCTTAATTAAAAGGATGTTATAGTAGAGTTGAAGTGGAGGGGTGCCTTTCTTCGTCTTTTGGTGTTTGTTTCAAGGGTTGCTCTCTCACATTTCATGCTTAGAGCTTAAGGAGGAGGCCCGTGTATCTGGTTCACTTCGCTTAGTTTTTGCTATAATGATATTCAAAACACTTGTGCTTAAAATGAATACCCTTTAGTTGTCTCTTCCTTAACTTGGGTTAAGCAAAGTAATCAATGTCATAAGTGTAGGGGAGTTCACTCCCATGCTCTTAAACATTGAGGACAATGTTTATCTTAAGTGTAGGGGAGACTTCTATCGAAGTGACCTTACCTAGACCATTGCCTTAACTTCATGATAATTGGGAAAATTAATTTTTTTTTAAACATTTTTCAAATTTTTGATCTACTTTGGCCAACAAAAATATGCATACATAATTTTTGCATCAATCATTTTTGCATAACACATTTGCATTGTATATATTCTTTTATTTTTCATCAAAATATATAAAAAGGAAAAAATATAATAAAACATGGTTTTAACAAGTTTAGACTTTTTGACATATTAGGCCCGCCATGGATATTTTGACTCAACCCGAGTTTGCTTATTTTAGCACTCTCTAGCTAGTATCCTTAACCATGTAGTCCTTCATTGGACTATTAGGCTAAGCTTCCACCAATTTCATTCTTTGAAATTTTAAATTTGTGGAGAATGGGAAATGATAGAGTTGAAGCAAGTGTAAAAGGGCTAGATAGACTTCATGGCAATTACTTGTGGCTTAACCCTTCTCTTCTCTACCTCTACTTTCTTCGCATGTATATAATTGTTAATAAATAATCAAGTACGGTTTTAATTGGTTTGTAATCTCTTATGCATTTTTGGCTAATCATTTATGGTTGATATGAGTACGTCTTAAGATTCTAAGTTAGCACGTTTTATGTGTACTAGACTTATGTCATGCTCCATATTTAGCGGGTGTTTTTCCTTTTCTTCTTTTCAAATTTCTTGGTGAGGAATAAAGAAAAATAAGAGCGGCTTATGAAAAAAAAATGAGTGGCTAGAAAAAAAAAAAGAAAAGAAAAAAAAAATGCAAGACTCCCAAGAGGGGCAGTGTGGTGTTAATTATAGTGACTATTGAGTTCCAATATTACCTTGACGGGTTGCGGGGATTCAATAGATTGCTCCAATCCAATATTACCTTGACGGGTTGCGGGGTTGAAGATCCAAAATCTCAAAAAGATGCGGATGTAAATTATTGCGTGAGTTTTATTTTTCTTTCCTTAGCGAGTGTGTAGTTACTTATGAAAGCATGACATTAGGATTTTACACATAAGGCGAATGACTTATTACTCTTAATACGGACTTATATTAATTGTGAGCGGTTTTTCAAGTAATGGATGAGAAGATTACTTAGGATTAAAACCGTGCTTCCTTATTTTTGGATTTTACACTTCTTATATTTCACACTTGAATAATGACAAATTTGCCCACAAGAAATTTGCTCAATTAATAACCGGTTCCACATTTAATTGTCATGAATAAGTTGATGCACTTTTTACTTGTGAATGCAATGATCCCATTTATAAGCTTGGTATGGGGAAAGTGAAACTTGAGGGTGATAAGTATCCATGGTACCCAAGCCCTAATCTAAGTCACTGATTTCTTTATGAGTTATTTCCATCAAAACCATTTCAATAAAATCAAAAATATATAAATAGAATTGTTTTCGTTGCATTGCATTGTAAATATTCAAAACCATTCATCATGTAGTATAGTTTAGTCTATCAAATCATAAAATGGCCAAGGTTGGTTAATTATAAGAAAAGTGTAACTTGGTGCTTTAAAATGCTGCATTGCATGAGGACATGGCAATGGTCAAGTGGAGGGGAGTTGATAAGTGTGAAAACACTCATCAATAATGATCCATAAACCACTCAAAACACAGTCAAATACATTATTTTAACTGAAAAATATTAGAATTACGTGGGTATTTGTGTTTCATGTGTTTTCAGGTAAAAAATGCATTTTGGAGCAAACACGTGCTTTTATGGGAAATATTCGAAGAAAAGACGGAGAAAGAAGACAAAGAAGGACCTAAAGGGATCAAGTTTCAAAGTTCAAGGGTTTAATATGTTGATTTCAGAAGTTGAAAGACTTTATAAATCAAGCTTTCAAAGTTATAACAAGGATAAACAAAACTGCCAAGTGAAGGGGCTATTTTTGCCATAATTGGAACTTGGTGATTCATGTTAAGTTGTCTGGACTAATCAGAAGGCAAGGAAGCCCCTCACACGGATCAAGCAACTACAGCAATTATTGGCAAATTAATGGGTCGAATATTCAGTAATCAATAAAGAATCAAGATATTAATGAGTCACAAAGTTACAACAGCAATTAATAGCCAAATCCGAATCCCACTCCACCATCTAACAACCAATCAAATATCACCATTTTCTTTATCCGGATCAACATCATCACAGCCCATAACCTTCTGCCACGTGGCATATTTTCATTCGCTAGAACAAGTCATCACCCCATCCCCTGCATGCATGTCTCGGATATATATATTTCCATTGTTTCTCATTTTTGAATGTAGAATTAGTGTGAACCTTTCACACAGTAGATAGATTAGTTCATCACTTTCTTTCTTTCTTCTTAAAAACTAGTGTGTGTAAATTCACACACATTAGTCAGTTACTAGTCTGTTTTAGTTTGTTACAAACTGTTGTAACCGATTTACCTACATTTCCACTTTACAAGTTCAATAAAATCCATTTCCAATTCCTTTAAACTTTACTTAAGTCTACATTCCACTGTTACAATGCAAGCTACCGTTATTTTGAGTGTTTGATTCTACATCAATTTGTTAAATTGATGTTAAAATGATGAATTCGAATTGTTTCGAAGCATTTTGTTGCTGAATCGATTTGATCCTGTGATTGATATGATGTTTTTTGTGAGACCGATTCGACCTTTTGTCAGTTTTCGGCTAGTGTAATCGTTTGGTAGATGATAGCAGCAGTTAGGGTGATCGATTGGTTATACGTTTGATAGAACTAGTCGTAGTCGGTGTAGCAAGTTCAGTTTGAAGTTTCTGTCGAAGAGTTCAGTTTATGGTAGATAAGGATCTTGAAGGTTGGGACTGAATTGAGATGGATTTAGTAGTCGGATAATAGCATAAGTTCAATTAGTGTTGTGGATGTTTCAAAATTATAGCAGATGATGAAGCATTGTAGTTGATAATTTCTAAGTTTGCCTACTGTTTGAGATATTGAGTTCGTTTGGTCGAGTTTAGTAGCAATAGATCAGTTCGAATTTAGTTTGAGAAGACAATGTCGATGTCGGTTTTGTTTTGATTCGAGTTCAAGTTAGTGTCAGCAGAGTTCGGTTTCGTTTTCGCATCAGTTGGTTACGATTCTTGTTCGAAGGTGGTTTTCGTTTTAAGCTAGCTCAGCGCTAGGCTTCGCCATCAACGGACTCAACTACGGATGAATAGGTTAAGCGCGTTTCATTTTTTTTGCAAACTCTTAGTGCAATTTGCTCGTTAGTATTTGATAGTGTAAAACCTTGTGTAACTGTTTGATTCATCTGATTTTGCTTAACTTCATTCTGCATGTTATAGGATGTTTAATTTCCATAGCTTATACTATCCCTAGCTTTATAATGAGTTTCTGCATTAAAAGAAAAGAAGTAGACATATAGATAGCAACAATCGAGCAACTGATCTTTCTGATTTCAATGTTGTACAAGTTTAGTTAGTGGCACATTTAGACCTCCATTGCTATATGGTTCATTGCATAAACAATCCATTCAGTTAGTCAGATAGTTAACTGTTAGTCGCCTGTTAGTCATTAGGTTGAGCTGAATGTCCTCAGTTAGAGAGATTTCTATTAGAATTTGTTACTTCGTTAGTAATACCAATTGGACCAGTTAGTTAGTGGATAGAAAATAAGTGGATAGTTATTAGCTGGTAGATTCTTTTTGGGCCGTTATTAGGATTTGAGTTTGCTAGATGATATGATTAGGAATTTTAATTTGGGCTTTAACACGTAGCTTTGTATAAAAGTAGTTTTGATATATTTTTGTTGTTTACATTCCCAACTTTAGATTAATCAAAATTTAAAATTTCATTTTATAAAATTTGAGTTGCACTTTTATAAAATCAGTTTTAATAAATTTTGATTTCTTGTAAAAAAATAGTTTTAAGATTGTTAGTTAAAAAGTTTGTTAGAAATTAGTCAAATTTGTTAGTTTGTTATTTTACAAATTGGATATTTTCTTGTTATTAGTTAATTGTACTTTTTGCATTTAAATTTGGTACTTGCTAAATGTTTTAGAATAGTAGGTATACGTAGTTTATAGAATATTTTTACTTTTTTAATTGCTTTGTGCCAAGTAGACATAGATTACCATTCAAGCTATTAATATCAAAAACAATTAAGTCAAGCTTAAAATTGTTAGATCAATTCGAATCGATACCGAGAAAAACGAACTAAAAAGTGAAATATTAAAAATCAAGCCGAGGCATCCTAGGGTTTGTTTCTCTAGGGTTTCACGTGTGCCTGGTGATTTTCACCATGGTTTTTCTTACGTGACTCTTTCAAGATCTACTATTACGTGTTCATCATGTTCACGTGTATTTTTATATGTATTTGATGAAATGAGTACGTAAAACTTACTTGTTTCCTTAGGGTGACGAATGAAGAGATGAATGAACTAGCAATCCCGTAACTTTCCCTACTAGATCTATGCGAATTATGTGAAGTGAGTGTGATTACTCGCGTCCCTTTGCTTCTTTTCGTGGCTAGGTGTTTGTGGTCCTATTACTTGAAGTAAATGCTAGTTATTGACGAGGAAGAACACAGATTTGGATAGTAAATATGTTTTAAGGATTTGGAGTGTGTGTTTAATGTATGCATAGAGAGATGTGAGGATATAGATTTGTGTTTGTTTGCTATAATCGGCCAATATAGGAAGTGTGGAGATATTGGGAGATTTTGACATATCTAGTGTATCTTAGGTAGTACCATTCCTTAATTGCAACGTTTGTACACTTTCCTCTTCCTCTCTTGTGGTAGCCGTGTTTCATGGGGTCAAGGGGACAAAGGGTTTTCCAAAGTACTAGGTTATAACTTCTTAGGATTGTACAAGGTTGTTAGTCAACATGTGGGAGAATGTTTGGTGTTTCTAGAACAAACATAAGCTGAATGTTTCATATATGTTTCGGCTAGGTGGCATAGATTTGCTAGATTTAGGGAGATATTAAATATCTAAGTTAGAGTTGGTGGTACAAGACTTAGATTAGGGTAGATTTGGTTAAGTTGAAGGTGTCTAGTGAATGTATGTGTTGTATGTAGTTAAAACGCGAGACTTAGGTTTCTTAAAAAGTGTGAAACTTGTTTGTAATGTGTTAAAATTGTAAACGTGTAGTTGAAATGTTATAAGTCGTGTTATTATAGTGGTGATATCCGTTATAGTGTAACTTAGTGTTATATATATATATATATATATATATATATATATATATATATATATATATATATATATATATATATATATATATATATATATATATATATATATATATATATATATATATATATATATATATATATATATATATATGTAGGTATATATATACACACATATATATACATATATATATATATATATATATATATATATATATATATATATATATATATATATATATATATATATATATATATATATATATATATATATATATATATATATATATATATATATATATATATATATATATATATATATATATATATATATATATATATATATATATATATATATATATATATATATATATATATATATATATATATATATATATATATATATATATACATATATCATATATATATATATATATATATATATATATATATATATATATATATATATATATATATATATATATATATATATACATATATATCATATATATATATATATATATATATATATATATATATATATATATATATATATATATATATATATATATATATATATATATATATATATATATATATATATATATATATATATATATATATATATATATATATATATATATATATACATATATATATATACATATATATATATATATACATATATATATATATATATATATATATATATATATATATATATATATATATATATATATATATATATATATAGTTGGGGTAAAATAAAACAAATTTTAAAATAAAATAAATGAGGTGGAACCACATGCTGCCATGTGTCCCCCCTTTTTTTTAAAAAAAATGGTGTACTTTTGTAATTTTAGAAACTTCAGGGGGCATTTTTAAAATTTTTACTGAAACTATATATACTTTTTTCATATCTCACTTTCTCTCTCGGTCTTTATTTTCTGTATCCATCGATTCTCCACCGCCCTTCCATCGCACCACCGACGACCATCATCTTTTCAATTATTAACCACCGCCGTTCACCGGAATCGGTCTCCACTCGCGATGTAGTTAGATTTTTTATTACCACTATTCACCACCTTCGAGTCTACTCATGATGTAAGCTTTCATTTATATGGTCTTGTCTAAATATTTTGTGTTTTTATCTATCTAAATATGTTAGATTTGGATTTTCGTTCTAAATCTGGAAAAATATTGAGTAACAGATAGAAAAAAATATGTTTATAAAAGTTTGCACTAAAGGTGTTTGATAAAATGTTTCAAGGAGATTTTAGAGTTGTAATGCACTTGATTTATGTCGTGATGCATTTGGTTTTAAGTAACGAACAAATATTAGTTTCAAAAGGCGGAAAATAGTTGATCAACGATTGTAAAACATAGCTATAATTCATTAGGATATATAGTAATGCAGTTGGGTATAAAATAATGCAGTATGATATACACTAATGTTGTAGAATATACGGTAATGCAATAAAACATAACTGCAATTCAGTAGAAACTGTTCTAATATACTTATAATTTTTTACCGCATTATAATGTTTTAGTTTGTAATTCACATTAATGATTCTATAGATTCACTAATGTACATAACATTTATGTTATTTCTTATTGATCAAGTGAAGTTAATCGAATTTTGTTATTGTATGTGTAACACCCCACTTGGATACGTGGACCGTTACGTGTATTTATGGCGTGTCATCAAAGCATGCAAGGCAATGTATTAAAACATTAACTGACCATACGAAAATACCGGAATCAAACATCGGTAGTCCAACATAAGCTCAAAATATAAAGATTAATTACTGAAAGAAAAAGGATGAAACAGTGTCCAAACAACCAAAGTAATGTAATGTAATGTGGGCATAAAATAAAGGAGTCTGGATAGCTCCCATCCAAATGCACGTACTCTCTTAGAAGTCCTAAGATCGTCCCTGTGTACCTGCCGTTTGGAAACATGAAAGGAACTACGGCTGAGCATAACGCTCAGTGGACGGATATAACATGATAAGAATGTATTGAAAGTAATGGAATAGAAGACAACAATGAAGTTATAAGACTGGTATGCAACATGTGGTGGAACTCTGCATAAAATCTGAGAAACCTGGTTCATATATACTGAAATATAACTATTAATTCCGAAAACATGCATTTACTGTATTTTAATTGCCAGAGCTTATATAGGTCACGTGCTGTAACAACCGTGCATGAATAACTGGAGGGGTGACCTCGTCATGCTGTAGAGGGGTGACCTCTAAATACTGTTCTGGGTGGAGGGATCAGCTCCAATGTGAAGGATGTAGAGCACACACCACATTCACCCTGATAACTTGTAACACATATAAGCCTAGGATGCATCCATACGCCCCGCTAAACATACATATAAAAAAATGGCCAACCTGAACATGAGTGGGACGATGCAGGATATCACTCTCCTGCATGTGAGTCATGACACCGGTGCCTCTAGTGTCGTGGTTACGGTACCTCCGTAACTAGTACATAAACTGGTCGTGCTTGTATATAATGCTCAGGCAATTTATTTAGTTATTAACATGATTACAATAAGCTTAAACATATACTGGGGAAAAACATTTGGCTGAAGACAGGGAATCCTAAACATGCATAAAAAGGAAGTCCTTACTGAAAGGACAGAAAATTCGTACCTCGTGTCCAGTAACCGTCCGAGATCAACTGACAAAAAGTCTACTCTGATTTCACGCGAGCTACATGAATAAGGGACGTGAATGAGTAAACTGATCTTCGTTTATTTAATTTCATGTTCTTATTGGTCTTTCATTTATTTATTTTATTTCTGAAATTCCGTACGTATATTAACTGATAAATCTGACCTTATAATAATTCATTTTAATGTATTATCTTTCTACTATTAGTTACGGTACAACGTATTTCCGACGCTATAGTAGTACTATATTACGTATCCCGTTAAAATAGAAAGTTTCTTAATTTAGAAAGTTCCCAAATAATTTAATTCATTTCATAAAATTATACCCGTTTAAATATTAAAGAACTATTTTAATTTAATATATTTAAAATATATTTTAAACATTTATAAAACAATTTAATTAAAAAGGTATAATATAAGAATATTTATTTTATTTATTATAATAATGTCCCGAGCCTAACGAGATATCCCATCTCGGTCGCACTAAACAAATCAACATATAATGATTAAATCTACCTATATAAATCTGTCTACAAGAATTAGTGACAGAATTCTGTGTCACTAAAAGTGTCACCAAAAGCTGAGAGTTTTAAAACTGTCATTAAAATGAATCTGCGACAGAATTTTCTGTCGCCAATCTGTTGCTAATGTTATATTAAAGTTACAAGTTTTCTGTCCAAACTTTTCCCGCTGATTCACTATAAGTTCCCACTGTTTTTGTCCGGTTCACCCCTGTTTATGACTAAGACCCACCGAGACATATACCATGTCTCGGTTGCCACTGCTTCAAACAAACACCCCCTGATCTAAGTTGTTAGCCACTGTTTTTAGTCCCAAACACCCCTTATAAACGTGACTCCCTTTGTTGAGGTAGTTTTTGGCTGCGGCTTGGCAAAACCCAAGCACCACGACCCTTGATTTGGTCACAGTCGGCCACAAACATCTCACCGAGACCTTAGGGTCTCGGTTTTCTCGTGAATCAAACAGAACCGCGACACCCCTGATTATTTTACTTCAAAATTCGTTTGTATGGAGATTATGACATGTTAATTTGTGATAAAGCTGTAATGAAAAGAGGGAAAATGGTTACCGTTGTAGATTATTAAAGAAAGGATGAATGATACGAATTCTTGATGAAGACTTAAACCGAAACCCCCTTTTTTCTTGCTTAACCCGGTGGCCACCACACAAAGTACACAAACCCTAATTACTTTTTTTTTTGTTTCTGATTTGATATGGAGGTCTGCCCTCCGTGTATATGTTTTTGTACCATAATGGGCTTAAGCCCAAAATCCCTCTCTTTTTTTTAAAACAAACCGGCCCCCTTTACTTTCATATTTATTTTATTTTTATTTTATTTTTATTTTATTTTTAATACTTGTATATATAATTTCTCTTGTATATATAATTTCTCGCGTTTGTTTTCGTCAATAATTTCTACGTAAATAGTTTAAGTAAATAAACCGCGTATTTACATTTCCCGATTTAAATACGGGTTTTACAATTCTTCCCCTCTAAAAAGAATAATTCGTCCCCGAATTAAGGATACGGCCGTACTGGTTTTTACAATTCTTCCCCTCTAAAAAGAATTCGTCCCCGAATTATGAGGTATTTAAGCTGACTGGAGTAAAAGTCGAAAATGCTAATAAGCTGGAAGACATAAGAGCTGAAAAGATATACCCGAATCAAAACTGAAAGTGAGGATAAGAAGTCCGTATAGACTCCTCTGTTTCCCAAGTGGCCCCCCGCTCGGTATGGTTCCTCCACAGGATTTTGACGAAAGGAATGGTCTTCCTTCTCATAACTCGATCCTGGCGATCTAAAACTGCTTCGAGTTCCTCAATATAAGATAAATCCTCCCGAATCTTATCGAGTGGATAATTCACTTTGTGAAGCTCATGATAGTTGTACCCTCTGAGTAATGATACATGAAACACGTTGTGGACGTGTGAAAGCTGAGGTGGTAACGCCAATCGATATGACACTTCACCAATACGTTCAAGGATTTCGAACGGTCCGATGTAACGAGGGCTGAGCTTGCCCTTGAGGCCAAAACGTCTGACCCCGCGTGCGGGTGATACTTTGAGGAACACACGATCCCCAGTCTGAAAGGATAGATCTCTGCGATGCTTGTCGGCGTAACTCTTCTGGCGAGTACGCGCTTCTTGCAGTTTTGCCCTAGCAATGGCGACCTTTTCATTGGTCAGTTCTATCAATTCTGGTCCTTCGATCAAACGTTCTCCAACCTGATCCCAACAAATAGGAGCATGACATTTCCTGCCGTATAACATCTCGAATGGAGCACGCTTGATACTAGCATGCCAACTGTTGTTGTAGGCAAACTCGACCAAGCAAATATAGTCATCCCAGTGTCCTGTCCATTCTAACGCACAGGCGCGTAGCATGTCCTCCAAGGTCTGGATGGTACGCTCTGACTGACCGTCCGTCTGTGGATGGAAAGCTGTGCTGAGCTTGAGCCTAGTTCCCCAAGCTTTATGCAAACCTTTCCAGAAATGAGAAGTGAACCGTGGATCCCTATCTGATATAATTTCTGAGGGGGTACCATGTAATCGTACAATTTCCTTGGTGAATAGTTCTGATAATTTACTGACTGCGAAATCTCTACGGATAGGAATGAAATGAGCCGACTTGGTCAAACGATCGACAACAACCCAGATTGCATCATGTCTCCGCTGAGTTTGTGGTAGTCCGGTGACAAAATCCATAGAGATCTTGTCCCATTTCCACATTGGAATATCTAATGGCTGGAGAAGACCACTGGAACGCTGGTGCTCTATCTTAACCTGCTGACAGGTTAAGCATTTAGACACAAATGTTGCGACATCCTGTTTCATGCCGCTCCACCAGAAATGCTGCTTAAGATCGTGGTACATTTTAGTGGAACCTGGATGGATAGAGAACGGAGAGCTGTGAGCCTCATTCATTAAGGCTTCTCTGAGAGCAGGGTCTTCTGGAACGCAGAGTTTGGTACCCTGCCATACGATACCATCGTCATCGATGCGAAATTTGGTCTGCTGGTCAATGTTCTGGACAATCGCCCAGATTTCACCATCATCCTTTTGTGCGGCTTTAATCCTAGAGAGTAAATCCGGTTCTACCCTCAGACTAGCCCAGTATCCCCTCTGTCCGCGTACTAAAAGCTCAATATCATACCGCTCTAAGTCCCGAATAATTTCTTCCTGAACTTTGATGCCATTTATCATACCTGACTTTCTGCTAAGGGCATCTGACACTACATTTGCTTTACCTGGGTGATACTGGATATTAGTGTCATAGTTTTTCAGCAGTTCTAACCATCGCCGCTGTCTCATGTTCAACTCTCGTTGGGTGAATATGTACTTGAGACTTTTGTGATCGGTGAAGATATCACACGACTCACCGTATATATAATGCCTCCAGATTTTAAGGGCGAAAACAAATGCTGCGAGCTCTAGATCATGAGTAGGATAATTTTTCTCATACGGATTCAGTTGACGCGATTGCATAAGCAATGACTTTCCCGTGCTGCATAAGAACACAGCCTAAGCCCTTTCCTGAAGCGTCACTGTAAATCTGATAACCACCTGTACCGGATGGAAGAGTAAGTATCAGTGCTAAGATCAATCGATGCTTGAGTTCCTCAAAACTCTTTTCTCTCTCCTCGGTCCATATAAACTTCTCACCTTTTCGCATAAGTTGGGTCAATGGTAATGCCAAACGTGAGAAGTTTTCCACAAACCTGCGGTAATAACCCGCCAATCCAAGAAAACTACGTATCTCTGTGACAAATGTCGGTCTTGGCCATTTTGTGATAGCCTCCACCTTTGCAGGATCCATAGTTATTCCTTCTGCAGAAACAATATGACCTAGAAACGCCACTGTATTCAGCCAAAACTCGCACTTAGAAAATTTAGCATAAAGCTTATCTCGTCGGAGAATCTACAAAACTGTACGGAGATGATCCTCATGTTCCTCTTTAGATTTGGAGAAAATAAGGATGTCATCGATGAATACAATCACAAACTTGTCTAAGAATTCGTGGAAGACTTTGTTCATCAAGTCCATAAATACTGCGGGCGCATTCGTGAGACTGAATGGCATAACAACAAACTCGTAATGACCGTACCTCGTGCGAAAAGCAGTTTTGGATATATCCTGCTCTTTTACCCGCAGCTGATGGTAGCCTGATCGTAGATCGATTTTTGAGAAGTGCTTGGCACCCTGAAGCTAGTCGAATAAATCGTCAATACGAGGAAGTGGATAACGGTTACGAATAGTGAGCTTATTCAACTCACGATAGTCAATACACAATCGCATACTACCATCCTTCTTCTTGACAAACAAAACTGGAGCGCCCCAAGGTGACACGCTAGGACGAATGAAACCCCTTTCTAGAAGTTCCTGAAGTTGATCTTTCAGTTCCTTAAGCTCTACAGGAGCCATACAGTAAGGAGCTTTAGATACTGTTCTGCACCTAGAATGAGATTGATACCAAATTCTACCTCTCGCATGGGAGGTAAACCTGGAAGTTCCTCTGGAAAATCTGACACTACTGGCTGATCATGAATTGAAGGTGCCTCAGAAGTCGTGTCATGAACTGTAGCTAGAAAACCCTCACAACCATGGTATAGTAAGGTACGAGCCTGTAAAGCTGAAATGATCTGAACATGTTTTCCTGGTAGGAGACCCTGGTGTATATACTCTGGTGTCTTGACATCACCAAAGATGACTCGGTGAGCATGACAATCTATGGTGGCACGATGAACCGACAACCAATCCATACCCAGAATAACATCGAATTCACACATATCTAAAGGAAGGGCACTGACTGGACGGATTTTATCATCAAACTCAAGAGGGAGATCCTTATACACCTGGGTAATGAGTACAGAGTCTCGCATGGGGGTAGATATACTAAGTACACTGTCTAGTGGTGTAGGGGTCATGTTTATCCTAACAGCATATGAAGTAGATATAACTGAGTGCGTGGCGCCTGTATCGAAAAGCATGCATGCAGACTGTCCGTGTATAAACAAAATGCCAGTAATGGTACCTGTGGTCTTATTAGCTTGCTCACGGGTAGTAGTGTAGACACGACCAGTGGTTGGTGGTATTGGTGGCGGTGGAGGTAAAATCTGAGGGATCTGGCCTGAGGTACCGGCAGCATCCCCGCTCTTGCAATCCCTCTTCAAATGGCCCGGCTGACCACACTTGTAACAATTACCCGTACCACGACGACAAGGTCCCGTGTGTTTCTTCCCACATGTGATGCAAGTGGGATAAGTATACCCGGTGGAAGTAGCTCTGGTTTGCTGAGAACCTGATTTATGATGATAAACACGTGTCACGATTCTGATAACTTAACTGAAATGAGGTTGTTTGACTGAGATTTAAAATTACCAGAATTTGCTGGTCGAGCAACCTGCTAACCTCTGTTGTTTTGGTCACGCCCCTGTCCAGCATCTCTGTTGGAATTTACAAAAATTTAAGATCTGTTCTATATGATAGTTTAGTATTTTCGGAGCTTAAAGAATCACTTGTAGTTGCCAGATGAGTTTGAGCTGTCGCGGTAGTTATCACCACCACTCCTCTTATCTGATCGATTACGGTCATATGACTGACCGTGGTTCCTGTAGTTCTGATGTGGAGTAGCCGATTGGGATCGGTCTCCTCCTCTGTGTCTGTAAGATTATAATTGAATAAGTCATAACATATAAGTTGACAAGCAATAATGGGAGCTAAATTGTTTAAGTCTGTTGGGGGAGATGTACCTCTTCTTCGGACGCTCTACATTCTCGAGCTCATCCCTCTCGAAAAGCATCTCAATATCACGAGCTGCATTAGCTACTTGTGACACATTAGTGAATGTGGCACTCACCAGCCTATCTGCAGTCCTAGAGTGAAGAGCCCAGCGAAATTGCTTCGCTTACTCCTCTGCGGTACCCGCAGCCTCCCCTAAGAATCCAGCCATCCCGAGGTATCGGTGCATGAACTCTATACTGTTCTCGCCATGATTCTGACGAATGACGTGGAAGTCCCTCTTCAGTTTAGCTTGCTCCGCATGCGGGAAAAACTGGTCATAGAACATCGTCTTGAAACGTGCCCAGGTCAATGTAAGCTCCCAAGCATCTCCCCCATTGGACAGCTTCTGAGACCTCCACCAATGCAGAGCAGGACCCTCAAGCTTGTAAACTACAAGCCTAACCTTGAAAACATCACCACAACCCATAGCTACAAAAAATTTCTCTACATGGTAGATCCAGTCTTCCGCGTCAGTTGGAGCTACAGTCTGCTCAAACAGTCGGGGTTTCTGCTTGTTAAACAAATCTAGCCAAGCGGGTAAAGTGGCAGGTGGTGGAACAGGAGGGTTGTTATTCTGCTGAGGTCCATTTTGATATTCAGCTCGGATCTCATCACGAATTTGGGGTAACATGGCCTGTATAGCAGCAGCAATGGCAGCTGCGTTAGGATCATTCTCGGTTTCACGTCTGGGTGGCATCTGAAATAAAAGAGGATAAGTTGATAAAACTACCAAAATCTGGGGTAATAAATCTGAATATGCATAGTGTAATTCATGAAGGTATAGCCAACAAAATATGACATGAATACTGGTGAACGCCTAGGGTCAGTTCACAAAATGACAATTTACTGAAACATAAATCTAACATGAGTAAGGATGAACGCCTATGGTCAGTTCATCTATACAAAATTTAAACGGCAAGGGTGAACGCCTATGGTCAGTTCACCAAAACGAAAAGTTCGCTGAAAAGCACATGCGATTAGGTATGGCCAGTCCTGTACCAACCGTTTACTTAATCAAAATTTTGAAAATCCGACTGGTAAAATACATGAGTAGCATAGAAGATAACGACGCCAAAATACAGGAAGTTCCTGGTGACTACCCACTAGTCACATGTCAAGTTTTAGAGCCTACATGTCGAACCTTGCGCTCTGATACCATAATTGTAACACCCCACTTGGATACGTGGACCGTTACGTGTATTTATGGTGTGTCATCAAAGCATGCAAGGCAATGTATTAAAACATTAACTGACCATACGGAAATACCAGAATCAAACATCAGTAGTCCAACATAAGCTCAAAATATAAAGATTAATTACTGAAAGAAAAAGGACGAAACAGTGTCCAAACAACCAAAGTAATGTAATGTAATGTGTGCATAAAATAAAGGAGTCTGGATAGCTTCCATCCAAATGCATGTACTCTCTTAAAAGTCCTAAGATCGTCCATGTGTACCTGCCGTTTGGAAACATGAAAGGAACTACGGCTGAGCATAACGCTCAGTGGACGGATATAACATGATAAGAATGTACTGAAAGTAATGGAATAGAAGACAACAATGAAGTTATAAGACTGGTATGCAACATGTGGTGGAACTCTGCATAAAATCTGAGAAACCTGGTTCATATATACTGAAATATAACTATTAATTCCGAAAACATGCATTTACTGTATTTTAATTGCCAGAGCTTATATAGGTCACGTGCTGTAACAATCGTGCATGAATAACTGGAGGGGTGACCTCGTCATGCTGTAGAGGGGTGACCTCTAAATACTGTGCTGGGTGGAGGGATCAGCTCCAATGTGAAGGATGTAGAGCACACACCACATTCACCCTGATAACTTGTAACACATATAAGCCTAGGATGCATCCATACGCCCCACTAAACATACATATAAAAAAATGGCCAACCTGAACATGAGCGGGACGATGCAGGATATCACTCTCCTGCATGTGAGTCACGACACCGGTGCCTCTAGTGTCATGGTTACGGTACCTCCGTAACTAGTACATAAACTGGTCGTGCTTGTATATAATGCTCAGGCAATTTATTTAGTTATTAACATGATTACAATAAGCTTAAACATATACTGGGGAAAAACATTTGGCTGAAGACGGGGAATCCTAAACATGCATAAAACGGAAGTCCTTACTGAAAGGACGGAAAATCCGTACCTCGTGTCCAGTAACCGACCGAGATCAACTGACAAAAAGTCTACTCTGATTTCACGCGAGCTACATGAATAAGGGACGTGAATGAGTAAACTGATATTCGTTTATTTAATTTTATGTTCTTATTGGTCTTTCATTTATTTATTTTATTTCTGAAATTCCGTACGTATATTAACTGATAAATCTGACCTTACAATAATTCATTTTAATGTATTATCTTTCTACTATTAGTTACGGTACAACGTATTTCCGACGCTATAGTAGTACTATATTACGTATCCCGTTAAAATAGAAAGTTTCTTAATTTAGAAAGTTCCCAAATAATTTAATTCATTTCATAAAATTATACCCTTTTAAATATTAAAGAACTATTTTAATTTAATACATTTAAAATATATTTTAAACATTTATAAAACAATTTAATTAAAAAGGTATAATATAAGAATATTTATTTTATTTATTATAATAATGTCCCGAGCCTACAGAGATATCCCATCTCGGTCGCACTAAACAAATCAACATATAATGATTAAATCTACCTATATAAATCTGTCTACAAAAATTAGTGACAGAATTCTGTGTCACTAAAAGTGTCACCAAAAGCTGAGAGTTTTAAAACTGTCATTAAAATGAATCTACGACAGAATTTTTTGTCGCCAGTCTGTTGCTAATGTTATATTAAAGTTACAAGTTTTCTGTCCAAACTTTTCCCGCTGATTCACTATAAGTTCCCACTGTTTTTGTTCGGTTCCCCCCTGTTTATGACTAAGACCCACCGAGACATATACCATGTCTCGGTTGCCACTGCTTCAAACGAACACCCCCTGATCTAAGTTGTTAGCCACTGTTTCTAGTCCCAAACACCCCCTTATAAACGTGACTCCCTTTGTTGAGGTAGTTTTTGGCTGCGGCTTGGCAAAACCCAAGCACCACGACCCTTGATTTGGTCACAGTCGGCCACAAACATCTCACCGAGACCTTAAGGTCTCGGTTTTCTCGTGAATCAAACAGAACCGCGACACCCCTGATTATTTTACTTCAAAATTCGTTTGTATGGAGATTATGACATGTTAATTTGTGATAAAGCTGTAATGAAAAGAGGGAAAATGGTTACCGTTGTAGATTATTAAAGAAAGGATGAATGATACGAATTCTTGATGAAGACTTAAACCGAAACCCCCTTTTTTCTTGCTTAACCCGGCGGCCACCACACAAAGTACACAAACCCTAATTACTTTTTTTTTGTTTCTGATTTGATATGAAGGTCTGCCCTCCGTGTATATGTTTTGTACCATAATGGGCTTAAGCCCAAAATCCCTCTTTTTTTTTAAAACAAACCGGCCCCCTTTACTTTCATATTTATTTATTTTTTTTCTTTTTTTTAATACTTGTATATATAATTTCTCTTGTATATATAATTTCTCGCGTTTGTTTTCGTCAATAATTTCTACGTAAATAGTTTAAGTAAATAAACCGCGTATTTACATTTCCCGATTTAAATACGGGTTTTACAATTCTTTGTAACATCCCGCCTACTCAGACACAACGCGTTTTGTGGTCTACTGCAAGTGGGGTTCATAGGAACTGGCAGTTAAGCGTGCTCATGTTAGAGTAGTACTAGGTTGTGTGACCAGCCGGGAAGTACTTACAAGAGGGCCACAAAGCAAAGCCGTGAGCTTGCGGGCAAAGCGGACAATATTGTAGTCTGAGTAGGCGGGATGTTACAAGTGGTATCAGATACCACTCCTGAGCCGTTTCGGGATGGTGGGGCAAACCTCATCGAGGACGATGAGTCCCGAAGGGGGGTGATTGTGACACCCTAGGCAAATCTCACATCGGCTGTGGCCAGGAGAGATCCATGGTTCATAAGATAACAACCGCCTTCTCATGACACAACGCGTTTTGTGGTCAACTGCAAGTGGGGTTCTTAGGAACTGGCAGTTAAGCGTGCTCATGTTAGAGTAGTACTAGGTTGGGTGACCAGCCGGGAAGTACTTACAAGAGGGCCACAAAGCAAAGCCGTGAGCTTGCGGGCAAAGCGGACAATATTGTAGTCTGAGTAGGCGGGATGTTACAGTATGAAGTATTGAAATGAATTTAGATGGTTGTTACAGTATTTGGTAATATTGTGCTGATGTTTGGCACGTATTAGGTTTAGATATAAATACTGTGATTTTCAGAGTTAAATAGTTGTTACTGGTCTTAAAGTTAAGTAGCTTTTCATTATGATGGAGTAGGTATAAAGGCGTGATGCAGTAAGATTGTCTATTGTATTGTGATGGAGTAGAATATACATTTTGATGTAGTAAAGTTTACATTGTAATGCAGGAAAATAACACAGTGATGCAGTAAAGTAATAAAATGAGGAAGTGTGATGGCTGTGTAGAAAAAGAGCCATAATTTAAAAGCATGCCCATTGAAGTTGCCACCATCAAAGAACAGCAAGCAACAAGAAGAGTCGACAAGAGCGACAATATCTGGACACAGAATATGTACCCGTAAAGCTTACAAGCAATGTTTCATTATTCGTTTTATATTCAAAATAAGTAGTGTATAGATATCAAATTATTACTTACAAGCCATGTTTTCGGTTCTAAGATGTATAGTATTTGTTACCAAACATGAATACAAAACTAGCTTATTGTATTTTAAATATACTCGGTATCCTTTTGTTTACGAATAATAATTAATACTGTATATTATCTTATTTGTTTGGTGTATTATAACGCATTAAAATATACATTATATTTTGATACAATAGCATTCACATTATGATGCAGTAAAATAGTCATTGTGATGTAGTAAAATAATACAATGATGTACTAAAGTATTATTTTGATGGAGTAAAGTTATATTGCAATTCAGTAGTATGGTAACAATCTGACGAAGTAAAACAATATTGTGATGCATTAGCTGTAGTCGCCAGATGCAATATTATTTTCATTGCAACATACTTGATAACTTAATGCATCTATGTTCATTCACATATCAACAGTAATCAAAAGTAGTAAATATTATACAAAATTTGTCATCATTAAAATTTCAATACATCGTATTTACGTTCCGTATTCCAAAGTATTACATCTAATATAATTTAAGTGTTGTCTATAAATGATCCACCATCCACGAGTATCTTCCAAGAATCTTTGTTACGAGTTCAATGCATCTGTGCACCATTTCGCCCTTCAATTCGAGTGTATCAATTGGTATTTGAGGATGCAATCTACTGCTTGTATCTTGGTAAATGCATATGCCTTTGTCGCTTGTGTTTTTTTGCATGTTCTTTTCACCTATGTAATAACAGTTCAAGCATTTTCATGAAAATAGCAAAATATATTATGTGATGCAATAGAATTTAAACTAGCATGTAGTAGAGTATAAGTATAATGCTGTAGAAATAAAGTTATAATGTGGTAAAAAACTACAAATACATTACAAATATTTTCTACTTCATTACAATGCATTAAAATTAAACTGTAATGTAGTAGAAATAAAGTTGCGATGTAGTAAATCATGCATATGAACAACACGAGTAACCTACTGCATTAAATGCATTAGAATTTAAACCTTAATGTAGTAGAAATAAATTTTTAATGTATTAAATCATGCATATGAAGAATGTACGTAACCTACTTCATTACAATGCATTAAAATTAAACTGTAATGTAGTAGAAATAAAGCTGCAATGTAGTAAATCATGCATATGAACAACACGAGTAACCTACTGCATTAAATGCATTAGAATTTAAACCTTAATGTAGTAGAAATAAAGTTTTATTGCATTAAATCATACATATGAAGAATGTACGTAACCTACTTCATTACAATGCATTAAAATTAAACTGTAATGTAGTAGAAATAAAGTTGCAATGTAGTAAATCATGCATATGAACAACACGAGTAACCTACTGCATTAAATGCATTAGAATTTAAACCTTAATGTAGTAGAAATAAAGTTTTAATGCATTAAATCATGCATATGAAGAATGTACGTAACCTACTTCATTACAATGCATTAAAATTAAACTGCAATGTAGTAGAAATAAAAATGCAAGTATCGAATATATTACAGTGCATTAAAATTAAACAGTAATGTAGTAGAAAGAACAATACAAGTGACCTACTGCATTACAGTGCATTAAAATTTAACTGTAATGCAGTAGAATAAAATTTGCTTATTATTATTAAAATTTTATCAAATCACATGCATAGTATTAGTTTTACTCCATCATAATATTAATTCTACTCAATCATTGTGTTAATCCTACTCCATCACAGTTATTTTACCAAATCACTTCTATATCAAAGAGAACTTTATAATTCTCATTGAGACATTATATCAAACACATTTTATACATCAATCATAAACACACAGTTGCACAAAACCTTATATATGTTTGATATCCTATCGCATTCTAGAGCATTATAGTGCATTTTTAACACATTCTAACACAAATCATTCAAAAATTAATCAAAAAATAAAAAAAAAATTTTACCAGTAGGATGCGATGTTTAATTTGTTTGATTCGAGAGGATTCTATAGGGTCCTGATGGTTACACTGCTGCCTTTTTCAAAAAGGCGTGAGATACGGTGGGTGATACTTTCACGTGTGCTATTCAGGATTTCTTTTGTAATGGTAAATTGCTTCGGGAAGTTAATCATACTATTATTGCTTTAATCCCTAAGGTTTCTACGCCGAGTACTATTAATGTTTATCGTCCTATATCATGTTGTAATGTCAGTTTTAAATGTATTAGCAAAATTATTTCTAATCGCATTAAAGGTGACCTTCGTGATTTAGTGAGTGTTAATCAATCTGCGTTTGTCCCGGGAAGAAGGATTTCGGATAATATTCTCCTTACGCAAGAGTTAATGAGAAACTACCATCGTCACTTTGGTCCACCTAGATGTTCGTTTAAAATTGACATTCAGAAAGCTTATGATATGGTGGATTGGGGTTTTCTTCGAGGTATTCTTGTTGGATTTGGGTTTCATATGATCAATTAGATAATGAGTTGTGTTTCGACCACATCTTATTTGGTCTGTATTAATGGTAATTTGTATGGTTGGTTTAATGGTAAACGGGGGCTGCGACAAGGGGATCCCTTATCTCCTTATTTATTTACTCTTGTTATGGAAGTTTTAACTCTCATGTTACAAAGAAAGGTGGCTGTAGCTGCGGATTTTCGTTATCATCATCATTGTGAGAAGCAGAGGTTAGTAAATCTTTGTTTTGCTGATGATTTGTTCTTATTCGCTAGGGGTCATCTGGATTCTGTTTCTGTTATATTGGATACTTTGGAGGAGTTCAATAATGTCTCTGGGTTGGTGCCTAGTATTCCTAAGAGTACTGCTTATTTTTGTAATGTGCCTAGCGGGATTAAAGCTAGTATTCTTACTCTTACGCCATTTGCGGAAGGAACTTTGCCTGTTAGATACCTTGGTGTTCCCCTTATTTCCTCAGGGCTTCGGTATCGTGATTGTAAAATTTTGGTTGAGAAGCTTGAAAATAGGGTTAATAATTGGCGGAATAAGTTTCTTTCTCTTGCAGGGAGAGTGCAACTTATTCGTTCTGTTCTTTCGTCAATGCATATTTACTGGGCGTCTGTATTTATTCTTCCTGCTAGAGTTATCTATGAGCTTGAGCAGATTATGCGTGGTTTGTTGTGGTGTCAAGGAGAGATGAAGCGGGGTAAAGCTAAAGTATCCTGGAACACTGTTTGTAAGCCTCTTATTGAAGGTGGTCTGGGTATACGTAGGTTGGATGAATTTAATGCAGCTCTAATGATGTCGCATGTATGGAGTATTCTTTCTAAAAGAGAGTCTCTATGGGTGCGTTGGATTTATGATTATAAATCGAAAGATAGAAGTTTCTGGGATGTTCCATGTATTGGTGATGTTAGTTGGAGTTGGCGTAAGCTTCTTCAGCTTCGGAGTATTATTCGACCGTTTTTTGGCACCAAATTCATGATGGTAGAGATACTTCTATGTGGTTTGATAAATGGGCTGATGAATGCCCAATTCGAGATACTATTTCTGTTAGACATATTAATCGTTCAGGATTTGCTTTATCGGACAAGGTAAGGGATCTTATTATGAATGGAGCATGGAGATGACCGTTGGACTGGTATGATCGATTCCCGAATATTGTTTCTATACCGGTTCCAATGCTTTGTGATAATCGTAGTGATAATATGATTTGGCGGGACTATAATGGGGTTAATCGGCCGTTTTCTGTGGCTGTCGCATGGGAGTCTATACGGATGAGGTCGAATAATGTTACTTGGTTTCATGTCGTTTGGTTTCCGCAGTGTGTTCCGAGACATGTGATTCATATGTGGTTAGTTCTGAAGCAGCAATTGAAAACGCAGGATCGACTTAAGCAAATGTTGGGCCTCATGTTGATCTTTCGATGCTTAAGTGCCCCTTGTGTAATCAGGTCCCTGACTCGCATAATCATCTTTTCTTTGAATGTTCTTATTCTACACAGGTTTGGTTACAATTGCGTGGGAGGTGTGGTATGCACAATATTTCTCCGCGTATGATTGATATTGTGGAGTTTATTAGACCCTTAGCTAAGGGGTGTTCGGTTGTTAGTATCATTGCTCGGGTTGTGTTAGCGGCTTCGGTCTACTTCATCTGGAGAGAGCGAAATAATAGGCTTTTTAACAAGAAGTCTTTGACGGTTGCTAAGCTTGTGACTTCAGTTTGTGATACGGTTCGGCTCAAGCTTCTCACTTTTAAATTCAAGAAGATTTCTTCAGTGTCTCTAGTGATTCTTGAAGATTGGAAAATCTCTAAGGTGTGTATTGATCCTGATGGGAGTGTTGGGTAAGGGTCATACTCTTTTTCCCTTTGCGGGGTTTTTCCCATTGGGTTTTGCTCGTAAAGGTTTTTTAAGGAGGCGGCCTTACTTGGATCTTTTGCTCTCTTTATGTTGCTGCTGGTATGGTGAGTTGGTCGCATGGTTTCAAGAATTTTTCTTGTTGGCTTTTTGTTAGAAATACGTTTTACGTATATTAGAAGTATCGATCACTCCACAATATTATTTATGTTGTAATAGCTCGTAGTTAACAAATAGTTGTTAGTTGCTTATTAAGTTAAGTAAGAACCGGTCCATGGGCTTGTCATGGACCGGCCCAAGCCCATGTAGCTTGGAAGTATAAATACCCCTTTCCATCATGGAAAGGGGTTGGTGGTTGTCATTTTCTAGTTTCCACTTAATGAAATAACACATAGTTTCTCTCACTTTCTCTCTCTAACTTTCTCTCTCTAGAAATCATCAACCCCTTTCATAGTTTCATAGATTATCAATATTCTACATTTGGTATCAGAGCTATGGGGTGATTTAAGGTAGTGATTTGTGTGGTTTTTTAGTTTTTGATTGTATTAGTGTTCTTTAAGAAGATTCATCTTGATTCTTGGTGTTTTTGGTGTTTTTGTGATTGGGATTAGTGGATAAGTATTAGTTTTTACTTATTATTGTTGAAATCACAAAACTTTTTGGGTCATTTGGTCAAAATCTGGGTTTAATCTTCATATTAGTGGTCGACTGTTCATCGTATTAAGGTTTCTGATTAACCCAGCAAAAGTTCCGGATCAAGAAGTTCCGGATCAAGAAGTTCCGGATCAAGAAGTTCCGGATCAAGAAGTTCCGGATCAAGAAGTTCCGGATCAAGAAGTTCCGGATCAAGAAGTTCCGGATAAAGAAGTTTCGGATCAAGAACTTCCGAACCAAGAACTTCCGAACCAAGAAGTTCCGGATCAAGAAGTTCCGAACCAAGAACTTCCGAACCAAGAAGTTCCGGATCAAGCCAAAAGTTCCGAACCAAGAACTTCCGAACCAAGAAGTTCCGGATCAATCCAAAGTTCCGAACCAAGAACTTCCGAATCAAGAAGTTCCGGATCAAGCCAAAAGTTCCGAATCAAGGTAATTCCAAGCCAAATCTTCCGAATCAAACTTCCGAATCAACAAAAAGTTCCGAATCAAGGGTTATTTTGCTTGTTTTTTCGACTATTTTTTAGAGGATTTAATCTTGGTTTCTTACAACAAAAACACAACACAATTCACAAGCTTTACTTCACTGCTCGATCAACCGATAATCTTTGTCTCTTTGAAGTTAACAAAATGAATCCGAATTCAGTAATGCCTCAGATGACATCACTTACGGATATTTCCGTCATTACGGGAACGGATAATCACCCGCCAATGCTCATCAAATAAGTTTTTGAAGCATGGCAAGGCCGGATGATGTCTTATCTTAAGGGAAAACCGGTCTATGGGAGGCTTATGGTTAAGTCAATCTTAAATGGTCCACTTGACTATGGTACCATTGTGGCTAACAATGTGTCTCGACCAAGAGAATTTGAAGAACTTACACCAGCCCAACAACTTGTTGCCGATGCAGACGAGAAAGCTCTTCAAACAATTCTCCAAGCTCTTCCCCATGACATCTATAGGATGGTAAGTCAGTATACAGTGGCAAAGGATTTATGGGAACGTCTTAAGGTGTTGCTACAAGGTACGTCTCTCACCAAACAGGAAAGGGAATGTCAGTTGTATGACCTATTTGACAGATTCACTTACAACCCAGGGGAAACGCTTCACGATTATTACTTCAGATTCACCACACTCATGAATGATCTGAATGTATACAATCTGGTGATTGCTCCATTCCAGGTTAACACCAAATTCTTGAATACTTTACCTCAAGCTGAATGGGGTGAGTATATTACCGATGTTAAGTTAACCAGGGATCTGCATAAGTGCAATTTGGATCAACTATATGCTTTTCTTCAGCAGCATGAGAAACATGTGATCATGCACCGTTCTCCACGAGGTATGTACCCTGATTCATTAGCTTTGATGGCGAATCAACCAAGCTTGTCTCACAACAACACTCCTTATATTTTGGGACATCAAGCCTATCATCCATCACCTTACATGACACCAACCTTTCCCCAATACTCGATTTTACCACAACCACCCACCTCACATCAGCAACAATATCGGTTCAGTGCACCTTCATCACAATATGCTACACAACCTCACCCAGCAAGTATTGCACCTTATGCTCAATCTTCATATTCTTCTCAGCATATCCAACAAGCTACCCTGATCAAATGAGTATTCCTTCTAGTGATTATGCAGCTCAAGACCAAGCAATGTACTGTGATGATGAGGAAGTCCCCGTTCCTGTATTCAAACAAGGTGTTGATCCAGTTGAAGTGTTAACCACTATGTCTGCTTATCTCACAAGGACTTTAAGCAAACGAGGATTTAGGGAATCAGCTCCTACCAACAATCAGTTGAGGAATTCATCCAATTCTCGCCAACAAGCTACTATTAAGAATGGCAGGGTAATGGTTCAGCCTATTCAACCATATCAGGGGAGACCTACCACATCAACTACCAATGCTCGCACAGTCAATCAGGCTCCAATGGTCAATCCTGCTCCACGGGCTAATTCCACGGGCAAGTTGCGAATGATTACATGCTACAACTGCAAGGAAGAGGGTCACATGTCCAGGGATTGTAAGAAACCCAAGAGGAGAAGGGATGGACAATGGTTTGCAGAAAAGATCTATCTGGTAAATGCTCAGGCACAAGGAAGGGAACTTGATGAAGAGGAGCTTGCATTTCTTGCTGATCCAGGGATTGCTGAACATGACACGATCACCACACAGAATGCAGCATACCAAGCAGATGATCTCGATGCGTATGACTCAGACTGTGATGACTTTCAATCTACAAAGGCTGCTCTCATGGCAACTATATCCAGCTTAGGGCCAGAAAAGAGATCTGAGGTACTTATTAATACCACCGATAATACCACTGATGCTAGTATTCAACCACATCAAGTTGTGCAAGAGAGTGCTGATTCGAATGAATCTTCGGTGGTGAGTCTTTCAAATGAGGAGACAAACAATGATAGCAATATCAATGTGAGTCCCCAGACTTTGAGTGAATCACAACCGGGACCCATTTCGCATACGCCTACTCCTGCTCAACAAGATTTGGTCATGGTTCCTGCTACATTACTTAGCCAAATGAATGCTGCACTCTTAGAAACCTTAGCTAAGAATAAGAATTTGTCTGATGAGCTTGCCTTAAGCAATGAGAAAGTTCAAACCTTGGAATTAGTGCCTTCGTCTAGTGTTCTAACTAATCCCGAATATGATCATTTTAGAAACAAACAAATGGATCACTTGCAAGAAATTGAAAACTTAAGAGCCAATCTGACTAATGAACTTAAAGAAAAGGAGTTAGTGGTCACTAATTTTCAAAAACTTCAAACGGATTTTGAATCACTCGAGTCTAAGAAGAATGAAATGGAGATTAATGCTACTAATAAGATTAGAAGTCTAGATTACTTGTTGTTAAGACAATACGCTGCTTCTCAACTACTTCACTTATTTGATGCTTCGTTTAGAGAGTTTAACTTATCACGTCTAAAAGGCCTTCCCCCTAATCCACGGTATGCAAAACAAGCTTTAAGACATAGTCCTAGACTTTATAATGCAACTCAATTAGGATTGGCTTTAGACCCGATTGTTTTTCCCGATGATCGAACAAGTAAGGATCTAGTTGATGAGGATCGGTCATACAATTCTACAAAATATCCCGAGTGTGATTATTTTAAATTGAATAAGGAGCTTGCAAAAACGGATTTTAGAATTCGCTTCCATATGGACAAAGATCTCATAACAGCACCGACCTACATATTAGATGAAGAAAACCCTAGTACATTTCCTACACTTGTCAATATGGAAGGTCCTAAGGAAATTCCAAAGGATCTTCCACCTGTTAGCACTATATGGTTAAACTTGCAAGAGATTAATCAATACTTTACTAATTTTGACAAGGTCATTTTGGATTGTACGACTTCAAATGGCTTAAATGCCGGAGAATGGGCTTTCGAACATATGAACGAGGTGTTTAAAAATGAGATCAATCCGTTTGTCGAAAGTCTAAAAGGAACTTTTGCATCTCTTAAGGAAAATCTTGTGTTTGAAATTGGTGAAGTTCAAAAAGTGTTTTATGAAATGGACACCGCTTACGAACTACAACTAATTGAAAAAGAAAAGATTTTAACCGAATATGACCGATTCTTGTCTGCAGTAATCTCGTGTGATGTGCTTACTACTGTAAATGTTAATTATTCGAATGAGCTTACATCCGCTATGATTAATTGTGATGCTGTGCATATATGTGATGATGTTTGTGATCTCTCTGTAAATGTTGCTGATACTGTAAATGAGGTAGATAATCATTCTTGTCACGAATCTAACGCTGAGTTTTTAAAGCTACAAGATTCTTACAATTTACTTTCAAAACGCTTTAATCAACTAGAACAACATTGTATATCTTTAGAATTAAAACAACAAACTCAAAATGAGGAACTTTTGATATCAAATGGTTGTGAAAACGGTGTTGAGACTAGTGACAAGATGATTGCAATTGTTAAGACATTAGAGGAAGAAATCATGAGATTGAAGAGAGAGGTGTCATCAAAGGAAACATTAAAATTGGAACTAGAGGCTGCAGAGTCTAAAAACCAGGTCTTAGAAATTAGACTTTCGTCTGTTCTAGGGGAGATGGATCGGACAAGACAGGGACTATCCGCTCTTTATGGTTCACTAGAAGAACGCTTCGCTTTTAATGCGGCACAGCAACAATCTTATGTTGAACAACTGAACCAAAAGTGCGAGGAAATCTCTGACTTGAACATCCTGCTCATTGACAAAAATATGGTTTTGGCTGAGTTAAAGGAGACACTTCTTCTCACCCGACAAGAAGTTGTTGATAACTTAGCTACCGACTCTGCACCGTCCACTAGTGCTCCAACAACCAAGTCAGTAGTGCTTTATAAGAATCCGCTTCATAAGAGAAACCCGGTTACCTATGATGATTATATGAGGAATGCCATTAAGCATGTCAATCTTCTTAGGGATATTTTAGACGATCTTTATGCCTTAGATCCCTCAAGTAGCGACTATTATTCGGCTCATGAATATATTAAGCGAGTTCAATATTGCTTAGCATATTTGCAATACATAGGTACACCAAGTTCGGCACTACTTAATAATAGGCCCATTGCTGTCACTCCATTTAATAAGACTCCAGGAGCGAAACCGTCATTGGCACAATCAAGTAAGACACCTTTAAAATCTGTTGCTAATGTTCCCACTTTGCCTTCTACAGGATTAAAAGAGACTACTAAGGCTAAAGGATCGCCACTCAAGAAAGATAAGATCAAGCCCTCCACTAGTAGTGCCACAAGGAAGAAAGTAGAAGTTCACAATAGGAATGCTAGTTCAGTTTTAAATAAAAAGAATCATGTTAAGACTAAAAGCTCTGCGTCTGTGCAGCAGCCTAAACCATTCGTGAATTCTGATTTGAATTGTTGGAATTGTAATGAATGTATGTTTTCCCAACGTCATGATTTGTGTCTGATTGATCACGTGAATGAAATGAATGCTATTAAGAATGGTCTTGAATGGAAGCCAACGGGTAGAACTCGTGCCCAAGTTGGCTGGCAATGGCGTCCCACTGGTAGGACCTTTACATTAGATGGAAAAATGTGCCCTTTAACTAGGAATGCATCCATTGAGGTTAGGTCTGAGCGTCCTTTAGTTAGGAACACTCGCACTCAAGTATGAAACAACGCCCTTTAATTAGGTCAGCCCCCACTATAGTGCCTATCAGTGAAGAAATACCTCAGGATTTAAGCCAACTAGAATCTACACCACTAATTAGGAAGAAAAAGGCTAGGAAATCTAAGAAACCTAGAGTTAGCAAATCTAAGATTATTAAATCTGTACCTGCTAATAACAAGGAACACTCAGATTCCGATACCTCTACATTGTCTTCGTGTGGTGATATTTTCAGGTGGTCCAAATCATCCTGTGGTATTTGGACTCCGGTTGTTCAAAACATATGACCGGAAATCGCTCGATGCTCCGAAATTTCGTCAGCAAGTTTCTTGGTACGGTTAAATTCGGGAATGATCATACAGCAAAGATAATGGGTTATGGTGAATATCAGATTAGAAACGTTACGATTTCAAGGGTATACTATGTAGAAGGTCTTGGTCACAACTTATTCTCAGTAGGACAGTTTTGTGATTCCAACCTTGAGGTTGCTTTTCGACAACACACTTGTTTCATCCGCAACTTGGAAGGAAAAGATTTGTTGAAGGGATCTCGTGGTGCAAATCTCTATACCTTGTCCTTACAAGACATGATGGCCGCCTCTCCAGTATGTCTTCTCTCTAAAGCATCTAAGACCAAGTCATGGTTATGGCATCGCAGATTATCTCATCTTAACTTTGATGCTATTAATCATCTGGCTAAAAACGATTTAGTTCGTGGTCTTCCAAAGCTTAAATTTCACAAGGACCATTTATGTTCCGCGTGTTCAAGGGGGAAAAGTACCAAGAAATCTTACAAGCCCAAAGCTGAAGACACCAATCAAGAAAAACTTCATCTTTTGCATATGGATCTTTGTGGGCCAATGAGAACTGAAAGTGTGAGCGGTAAGAAATTCATTCTGGTAATAGTGGATGATTTCTCCAGGTTTACATGGGTTAGATTTCTACGTACAAAGGATGAAGCACCGAAGGCTATCATCACTTTTCTGAAATTCATTCAGGTACGTTTGAATACTACTGTCCGCCGTATTCGTACAGACAATGGAACAGAGTTCGTCAACCAGACTCTTCGTGATTATTATGAAGGAGTTGGTATTTCACATGAAACATCCGCTGCACGCACTCCACAACAAAACAGTGTCGTTGAAAGACGGAATCGTACACTTATGGAAGCTGCTAGGACCATGCTTATTTATGCGAACGCTCCATTGTTCTTGTGGGAAGAGGCTATTTCTACTGCATGTTTCACCCAAAACCGTTCTATCATTCGGAAACGCCATGGAAAAACACCTTATGAGCTTCTACATGACCGTAAACCCGATGTTTCATTTTTTCATGTGTTTGGTGCCCTTTGTTATCCAAACATTAATAGTGAGAACTTGGGTAAGCTTCAACCGAAAGCCGATATAGGTATTTTCATTGGTTACTCACCGTCCAAGAAAGCATACCGAATCTATAACCGTCGTCTTGGCAAGATTGTAGAAACTATGGACGCAGATTTCGACGAGCTGACAGCAATGGCTTCTGAGCAACACAGCTCTGAACCCGCGCTTCATGAGATGGGAACCGGTGCTATTAGTTCCGGATTAGTTCCCAATAATCCTACTTCTACATCATTTTTACCACCAACAAGGCCCGAGTGGGATAAACTGTTTCAACCGTTGTTTGATGAATTCTTCGATCCCCTGACTGATGAAGTTCCAGCACCTGCAGTAATCGCTCCAATCCCTGAAGTGGTTGCTCAAGCTAATGAACCTTTATCTAATGCATCTACAATTCACATTGAACCGGATGCACCTTCACCAAGTGATTCTCAAACTACACCTGAATCGTCACCCCTACTTGTGCATAATGATGTGGAAGAGGATTCTATTGATCACGACTTGGAATATGCTCACCTGCAAGAGCTTCCTTTCTTTGGTGTAGCGATACCTGAAAACCCTTCAGCCGCGTCTACCTCAGAAGAAGCTCCTTCTATTGTTCACTCCAGACCACCTAGGATTGAAAACCATAGCACTAAATGGACAAAAGATCACCCAATTGGGAATGTTATTGGAGATCTAGATCGACCAGTTTCTACACGCCATCAACTACAAGAGAGTGCACTTTATTGCTACTTTGATGCATTTCTCTCTGAAGTTGAACCTAAAATTGGCAGCAGCCTATGACCCAATCATCTTGGATTGAAGCTATGCAGGAGGAACTAAATGAATTCCAACGACTTGAAGTATGGGAGTTGGTTCCTCTCCCTGACAAGGTTAACATCCTTACTTTGTTATGGGTTTATAAGGTTAAACTTGATGAGATGGGTGCGGTATTGAAGAATAAGGCTAGATTGGTCGCTAGAGGATATAAACAAGCCTTGGGTATAGACTTTGAAGAATCTTTTGCTCCTGTGGCTAGATTGGAGGCTATTAGACTATTCCTTGCGTATGCTGCTCATATGAACATGATCGTCTATCAAATGGATGTGAAGACGGCATTTTTGAACGGTGAACTAAGGGAAGAAGTCTATGTTAGTCAGCCGGATGGGTTCGTCAGTACGGAGTTTCCTAATCATGTGTACAAGCTTAAGAAGGCTCTCTACGGGTTGAAACAAGCTCCACGCGCGTGGTATGATCTCCTGTCAACATATCTCATTTCGGAAGGCTTCTCCAAAGGCAAGGTGGACCCCACTCTATTCACTCTCAAGGAAGGCAACGACATGATTCTGGTACAAATTTATGTTGATGATATAATATTTGCTGCCACTAACATAGAATTGTCAAATCGATTTGAGAAGATAATGTCCACACGCTTTCAGATGTCGATGATGGGAAAAATTTCATTTTTCTTAGGATTACAGATTTCTCAGAATCCCAGAGGCATCTTTATTAATCAATCCAAATATGCTCTAGAATCTCTTAAGAAATATAACTTTGAAAATTGTGACCCTGTGGACACTCCAATGGTGGAGAAATCCAAGTTAGATGAAGATAGGAATGGGACTATTGTCGATCCAAAACTTTACTGTGGGATGATCGGCACCCTTCTATATCTGACTGCTAGCAGGCCTGATTTGCAATTTGCTGTATGCATGTGTGCCCGGTATCAGGCTCGGCCTACCGAAAAGCACCTACATGTTGTGAAAAGGATCTTTCGGTATCTAAAAGGAACACTTCATCGTGGTCTATGGTATCCGAAAGATTCCTCTATTGCTTTAATATCATACGCAGATGCCGATCATGCTGGATGTCAAGACACGAGGCGTAGCACTTCTGGATCTGTGCAACTCCTTGGAGATAGATTGATCAGTTGGTCTTCAAAAAGGTAGAAAAGCGCTGCAATATCAAGCACGGAGGCTGAATACATCGCCATGTCCGGTTGTTGTGCTCAAGTCCTTTGGATGAGATCACAATTAACTGACTACGGTTTGGGATTCAACAAAATCCCGATGTATTGTGACAACAAGAGCGCCATTGCCCTTTGCTGCAACTATGTTCAACACTCCCGGGCCAAGCACATAGACATTCGCTACCATTTCATTAAGGAGCAGGTGGAGAACGGAGTGATCGAGCTGTATTTTGTCACTACTGAGTACCAGCTGGCGGATATGTTCACCAAAGCCTTAGATCGAGGACGAATCGAGTTTTTGATCGACAAGCTTGGCATGAAATCATTCACTCCAGCGACTCTCAAAGAGTTGGCAGAAGAATCAGCTGAATAGTCGTGGTAAACTATTCAGAGTATCCTTTGTTCGTGATCATGTATATTATCGTAAATATATAAACCACAAAACAAAAATACAAAAATATAAAACCAACAAAAACCATAAAAAAATATAAAACCTAGAAAAACCATAAAAATTATAAAATCAAGAAAAACCAAAAATATTTTTCGTTTTTAAATCGGGCATGTCTTTTAGTATGGTAATATTTACGGCCTTAGAAATGTCGATCAATATTGACACGGTGCCATAAATAGAGTCCGTATAAAAGTTGTACATTTTTAAAACATGCCCATTATGGCTTGTAGTTATTTCTGACTGCAACCCGGTTTTCATATTAAAGTCACGTATTTCCTTGGAAAACGTTGGCTCAGAACGGGAATTAATTTTCTCGGGCGTGATTTACAAGTCAAATCATGCAAAGGGATCAAGTTTACTTTACAACTTGGTCTAACACGAATCTATGTACGTCTCAGTGCATTAATTTGTTTAAATAAGAGAAATCTTATTGACACCACGAATCAAACTTTTTCAAGACATAAATAAGAAATGCTTTCATCAATATTTGACTCTTTAAACTATGACTACAGCTCTTTAAATAGAAAACGGGTCATCGTTTAAGGGGGAGAAAATATTAAAATCATCTTCGTCATTAAATTGATTTTCAAAAGTGATTGTGGAAAATTAAGGGCTAAATGGTAATTGAGTGGTTTTACTTTAGAAAACGACTTGTGTTCGTTCTAAGTGATAGGCATTGCTTTTAGATATTGGAGATATGCTAATAGATTGTGTTTGCTAAGTTGTGTGTAAGTTAAACAAGGGTTAAGAAAATTGAAAAAGTTAGAAACAAAAAGGAAAAGGAGAGAAAAGTAGAGGGACTTAAGATGACATTGTGTGTAAGTTGTAAAAACTTGACCTAAGTCAAATATAAACACCCCCGCCCCTTTTTCCTTTTCACTGTATCACTAATCACTTGCCGCCATTGTTATATCTCACACACAAGATCTAAAACCTTTCGTTTTTTAGGCAATCCAATCCTGTTCATTCGATAAATAAGGTAATAACATCTATATTTAACTTATAATTCGTTACATTCATTATCTAATCTTGTTAAAATTGATTCAGGTAGTAAACTTTACCAAATCTAGGGTTTACTTGCCAATATAGGATTAATTGTTACAGATTTGTGGTGGGTTTTGTGCGGATTAGCATGATATGATGTTTAAATGTCTTAGATTACCTTAGAAATCACAAATGCGTTTAGAATTAATCCTCTTAGAATGTGTTTTGATGTTCCGGATGAACAAGGATAAGAACTTCCGAATGAAGGACATTTTGAACAAAACTTCCGAATGAAGGATTTTTTCTGAAAAACTTCCGAATGAGGAAGTTCCGAATGAAGGACTTCCGAATGAAGGAAGTTCCGAATGAAGAACTTCCGAATGAAGGAAGTTCCGAATGAAGAACTTCCGAATGAAGAAGTTCCGAATGAAGAACTTCCGAATGAAGGAAGTTCCGAATGAAGAACTTCCGAATGAAGGAAGTTCCGAATGAAGAACTTCCGGATGAAGGAAGTTCCGAATGAAGGAATGTTCTGGATGAAGGAAGTTCCGAATAAAGAACTTCCGAATGAAGGAAGTTCCGAATGAAGAACTTCCGGATGAAGGAAGTTCCGAATGAAGGAATGTTCCGGATGAAGGAAGTTCCGAATGAAGAACTTCCGGATGAAGGAAGTTCCGAATGAAGAACTTCCGGATGAAGGAAGTTCCGGATGAAGAACTTCCGGATGAAGGAAGTTCCGAATGAAGGAATGTTCCGAATGAAGAAGTTCCGAATGAGGAAAAGTTCCGGATGAAGAGTTGTTTGATTAGTATTGTTTGCATGTTCTATGTACTTGTTGTATTATGTTATGAAATGTGTTATGCTTAGAAGTAAGAATGATATATATCTATATGTTTTTGTGCATCAACCTTTCATGTCTTATCTTAAGCAGATACAATGACTAATCCAACAGTACAAGCAATCCAAGACTCTAGAGAAGCCGCTATTGCTAAAGCACGAACCCTTAAGTTCATACCCAACAATCACCGACTGAAGCAAGTCTCAAAATCCACTCACCATGGATTTAAAGTAGCCATCGCAATCCTTGATCAATCCCACTTTAAGAATGCTTTGAGAATTAGTGCCTCGGTGCCTTATGATTATATGTATGAGTTTTGGGCTACCAAGGAAATCACTTCAAACAAGATCACCTTCACCATCGACAACAAGCAGCAGACGCTCACAGTTTCAGACTTCCGTAAGATTTTTGGTATACGGGATACACCCAAAGGCATGTCATTCTCGAGGGATCCTACTAAAGATGAACTCATGGAGTTATTTGACGCTCTTGGATGTCCTGACATACGAGTTGCGTCTGAGTTTACCACTGCTAAAGTAGGACAACCTTGGAGAGCATTGTTGGGTATTCTCAGTAGATGTCTTACACCAAAAATAAGTGGCCATGATGCTTTGCGCAGTCCTATAATAAACCTCTTCTATGGCATGTACAAAGCTGCAAATGCAGATTATGCATTGTTGATATGGGAAGAATTCACCTTTCAACTTTTCCAAAACAAGAAGCTGAATACAAATTTCTTTCCTTATCCAAGGTTTATCAAGCTTATCATTAATTATTTTATGAAAAATGATGCTACTATTGATAGGCGTGCAGCAAGTCGTTATCACACTGAAGAAGCTGATGATACTGTAGATCTGAGGCATGAAGGACCGTCTATTGGTGTGATTCCGGGTCCTATTCCCGATTATCTTCTGACAGAGAAAATCAAAGGTTCTGCTGATTACAAGCTACTGCAGCTAGAAATCAAGAAGCTGAAAGCAAACCTTCAGACTGGAGAAGACTCGTCTACAACGGTCAAGAGTAAAGGTAAACGCAAACAACCAGCTGCGTTACCTGAACCCGAAACCAAGAAGAAGAAGACTGAGGGTAAGAAGGGAAAGGGTAAGGCTGATGAGATGGCTTTACGTGACGAAGAAGATGTTGTTGATCCTGCTCTTGACAAGACAGAGAAACAAATGATGAAGATAGCAATTCAAAGGAGTAGGAAAGATACTGGCGGTAGTGGTTCAGGTGCAAGGGTAAATGTTGAAGAAGAGTACCAGGAACCAGATGATGTTTATGAGTTTGGGTCACCTGAACATTATTCCACTTCGAAGGAGCCATCAATCCCTATTTCAGCAAGTGTGGAAAAGGAGTCTGTTGCTCCTACGATCATGGTGTCAACTCAACCTTTCGCAACTCAACCTCCACCAATACAACCCTTACCAACCAGACCGGCTTCAACACCATTTCTTCCACCACCTATAACTCCTATCCTTAGTACCGCAGTAACAACCGAGCCTCTTCAATCAACCCAGAGCAGCTCTGCAACATCTACAATGGCTGCATTGGTGATGGCCGAAATGTTGGATAAACATGTGGATAATCACAAACGATAAATGGATGAACTTCGCCAAGAGTTACAAAGACGAGATCAAAGTGAAGAAGCATATAGGAGAGCCCAAGAGGAGATGATTGCTAGGTTCGCTGCAGATATGGAGTCGACTCGAAAAGCACATGCAGAAGAACTAGCTCGGGTTAAGCAGGCTGAGGCTGATAAGCATGCTGCACGTATCACCAGACTTCAAGCGATGAGGGATAAATACAAAGAGCAAAAAGAAGCACTTGAAGCCTCTGTGGAAGAAAGAGTGCAAGAATCTGTTGAATCCATTATGCCTAAACTGCGTGATGAATTGAAGACGCTAGCAGCTGATAACTTGTTGATCAAGTCATCCAATCCTTCAGAATCCGCCTACAAGATTGCATATGACTTGACGGATTTTGAATTGAAGGAGATCCTTAAGGCTCGTATGGTGGAACTTGGATCGTTTGATAAGTCTAGGATTCAACGGGCTCTATACAAATCCCTGAATGACGCTATCATGGAGGATGATAGGTTATTCAAAACGTTTGGAAGTGTGGTACCTTATCACATTCTACCTGAAGAAGAAAGGGAAGAAAGTGAGCAGGAAGAGGGTACTGGTGAAGAGGAAGAGGAAGAAGAAGGAGAAGAAGAGGAAAAGGATGACGATGATGGTGATGATGAGGATAAGGATGAGGATGATGATGACGATGATGATGATGATGATGATGGCGATGATGGTGGTGATGGGAATGAGGAGAGTGCTAGGGGGAGCAACGGGGATAACAATGAGGATGATGATGGGGGTGAACAGCCTAAAGAGGGAGATAAGGTTACCAGCTCCAAGAAAACTGCTAAGACTGGAACCAAGTCCAAGAAAGATGCAGCACAGAAGGACAAATCAACATCATCGGAATCAAGACGATCTAAGTGGCGCCACGATGTGAATGCTACTACAGCGTCTTCGGTTCCTGGTACTTCTATTGCTGTATCTATACCTATTACCACTAACCCTATTAGTCCTGTTGTTGTTGCTCCTGTGATTGCAGAATCAGTAACGGAACCCGAAGCTGCACAACACTCACCCGTTCACGATACTGCCGAAATGCCTGAAACTGAACCAACAGATGTTTGCACTTCTACTCCTCTACAACAAGCGCAACAATCTACGGTTCCTGAACCAAGCACACGAGACTGGGCAGACACGTTGGAGATAGACGAGACTGCACCACCACAGGCTTGGATCACGGCAGCAGCACAATATGATCCGATCACAGACGCTGACAAAGATGTGTTGTATCTCCGTATCCGCAGTCCGATTGACTTATGTGCATTTCTTGCTCATGAGTATAAGACTTCGGTTACTCCATCCTTGGTGAAGAAAGCGCTGAAGGATAAGAGACTTCGTGCCAAAACCCGGTTAACCCGAATGGAGTTCGAGTATTATGCCGATGAGATCCTGAAGGCTCTGAATACCGTTCAACGGCCAGGACTTCATGAATCAGAAAGAGCTCCACCTCCAATGGATCCTTCTCAAGATAATCAGATTGCTCTTGACTTCTTCGTCACCAATGATCTTGTGTATCTTCTGAAGGGGTCATCAAAGTACGCAACCTCCCTGACCTTGCTGAAAGCTGCCAACTGGGGGACAATACCCTTTATCGAGGAAAAGGTAAACCGACTCTGGGTCCCAAAGATAAATCGTAATTATGATATGTATGCTGTCATAGGTGCATCTCATTGGGACGAACGAGTTCGAAGGGCGTACAGGGGTTGCTGCCTAGTCAATTCTAGAAGTATCGTTAGATCCGATATCCGCATCTCCAGCATTTTAGGGTTGAAAACTGAAGCCAAGAACGGCTATTATCATGTGACGGAGATTCGTTTGAAAAGGGAGGATGACAGGGAATATAAAATCCAATAGGGAGACTTTTCCATCATTCGCCTTGAGGATATCGAAGATATGCTGCTTCTGATGACCCGAGATCAACTCACACATATTCCTCGTGAAGACCTCATTGCTTTGAATACAGCACTTCGTATGTTCACACGAAGCGTTGTCATCAAGACACGAGTTGAAGATCTTCAGTTAGGAGTCGAAAGCTATCAAAGGAAGCTTAACCTAACCCGTCCAGTGAATCAAGTGCTACCTCAACATGTAGAAAGATGTCCCTATACCGGCATTTCTGTCCCAAATTATGGCATTTTCTACTTGAACAGTCGAGGTTTGATGAAGTTTATGAGGGTGGGTGAGCTCCATAAGTACAGTGATGGGACTCTTCTACAAGTCAGAGGAAAGTTGGAGCATCTGAACTCGGGTGGGACTTTGCCAGAGATGACGGAGGATTGGCATCCGGGTTACCGGCAAATGGCAAAGTACGTGATCAAGAAGATTGATCAAAAGCTCCGTGAACGTAGATTGATGAGGAGCTTGGAAAGATTCGTTGGTGGAAGACCATATTTAGTGCACCACAAGCTACTGCAACGATCCATCTAATGGGTCGTACATTTCAGGTCCACTTTATATTGGTTTTCAATTGTGAATAAGTATATTTGTGAATAATGTGCTTTAATGGCTTGATGTAGTGTTAAGGTATGATAATTTTTCAAGAATTTCTCACGAGATTCTAAATCTTTCAAAATATATCATACTAAAGCACTACAACTATCCCTTATTAACTTAAGGGGGAGCAATAACTTGTTCTATGGCCAAACATCGATTTCATTTTTACCCAAAGACCGGTTAATCCATTCAATATCCCAAATATTAATGGTTAACATTTTGGATAAGGGGAGAAAATGGGATTAAGGAGACGTAAGTGATACTTGGCTAAAAGATGAAAAAGACTTAACGATTATCCAACTTAATATGTGTAAAGCACGTGTTAAGGGGGAGCGTTTTTGATGAACAAAACACCTAAGGTACAAAACTTTTGATTTCAATATCACAAGTACCTTATGTGATTTTCAATGATTTTTCATGGTGGCAATTCCTTCCCAAAACACGCTTAATTCACGACGAATGTGGTGACAAAAGGGTGGTAGGAATAGGTTTAGTCCAATGATTCATCAGAGCCGATGGAATCTTCCCAAGGACAATTCCCTAGATAGAATTAGAAGTCCTAGGAAAGATGGAGAAAGAATGTGAACGTAGCTGAATGCCGACCAAGTACTTAAGCTAGCACTGGAACAATCACAACAAGGTGCTAGTGATGACGTATTGGTAAGCATTGAAGGGGTTGAAGAATGAAAAAGAATTGTAAAGATAAAGGGTGTAAAGAAAGAAGCCCTCCTTACAACTTTAGGCAGAAACCGGGTCAATACATATGCTATTGAGGTCATTTTCGCTAATGATTCTCGGTATTGAAGAAAGACATCATGGACCCAGTGATGCAATGCACAACCCTTCCCAGCTAACTCAAATATCTCTCAAAAGGTATTTGTTTTAATCACACGGAGATTAACACGTTATCTATTGGTTTATTCACTCCGAATAGACTGGTATTGAAAAGGTGGCACTCCTCTCCAGCCATCGCTCACTAAATCAAAACGCACAATCGAGTCTAGAGCCAAGAGATCATCAAAAGTCTCATTAGGACACTTTCCATTTATTCCTTGCTTTCTCACACACTGTGAAAAGTAAGAGATTTTCATGAGTCCTACGCAGTATTCCTGTAATATTGCCAGAACATCCGAGTAATACGTAAGTATTACAATGAAGATGGAAATCCTGCTTGAGCCAACATCAAACAAGCTCATGGTAGGTTACACGTGCGGTTCTTTTAGAACCAATCTTGTGAAAACTGGAAGGTAACAGTGGTTTAATTCTTAATTGAACTTAAACTCGTTCCAGGCCTCGTCGCATTATCATATGATCTTGCCAGAACACTCAGAGTGACTCTTTATTGATCACAGTGACGAGTGGAAATCCTTCTAGTGTCAACATCAAACAGCACTTGGTAGGTGACGTGCAAGATTCTTTATGAATTGAGCTCGTGACAACTGGAAAGCAACGATGGTGAAAATCTGAATTGAAATTCACTTGTTCCAGGTTTCATGAATTGACGGCTTCAAATCACAAGGATAATTTATCCAAGTGATTCACTCTTTATGTTCGCAGTCAGCTTTGGACGGTCGAATAAAGAGAACGGGTTTACCCGCGAAATCCTGTCAGGAAGTTACTTAATTGAAACTATCCGTCACGGGTACGATATCTAATATCGTCCAACGGTCTTCACCGACCGGAGGTAAAATGCTACCGAGTTAGAATAAAATGTTCAAAGCCATTTTATTCGTGTCGTTGCTGTGTACCTGTTAAAGACGGTGGCGTTGCTGTGTACCTGTTGAAGACGGTGGCGTTGCTGTGTACCAGTGAAGACGGTGGTGTTGCGGTGTACCTGTAGAAGTCGTTCCCACATGCTTACGTTTTTCTGCATCAAAGTTTAGCAAAAATTCAAGAAAGTACAAGATAAAGTCTTCCGCTGTACCAAACTCTGAAACTTTCGAGAATTCAACAAAAAGACATAAGTGTGTGGAACATGGAGTCACGAGAAGGCAAATTCACAAGAGAGACAAAGATCGCACGTGAAAGGCCAAAGAACAATGCTCTCAAGCCAAAGCCAAAAAGATCAAACCAACATATTCACAACAAAAGAAAGAAAAGAAGAAAAGACTACGAGCTAAAGAACGAAGACTTAGTATAGTATGCTAGGTTTAGAACTTTGTAACGTGGAGTGACCTCCCTTAGGGGGAGATTGTTAGAAATACGTTTTACGTATATTAGAAGTATCGGTCACTCCACAATATTATTTATGTTGTAATAGCTCGTAGTTAACAAATAGTTGTTAGTTGCTTATTAAGTTAAGTAAGAACCGGTCCATGGGCTTGTCATGGACCGGCCCAAGCCCATGTAGCTTGGAAGTATAAATACCCCTTTCCATCATGGAAAGGGGTTGGTGGTTGTCATTTTCTAGTTTCCACTTAATGAAATAACACATAGTTTCTCTCACTTTCTCTCTCTAACTTTCTCTCTCTAGAAATCATCAACCCCCTTCATAGTTTCATAGATTATCAATATTCTACACTTTTGCTAATGTTGCATTTATGTCTATTAGTAGAAGTATGTATTAGGTTTTGGTGTTTCGTTTCCTTTTGTTAACAAGCTGCATGTAGCTTGTGGTTAATGTGGTATCTTAGCCACATTCCTTTGTACTTCAACATTTTTTTGGTTAATATATTTACCGGGGCAACCCTTTACCAAAAAAAATATATAATATATATATATATATATATATATATATATATATATATATATATACTAGCCTTTAGACCCGTCCGGTGGACGGGCTAGCTTAAAGTATATATTTAAAAAAAAATTGAAGTTATGTGTGTTTGTATTAGAAGTTTAGTATATGCAGTGTTAGTTATGAAATTAATATTTTAATAAAGTAGAATAAAATGGACAAAAATAACGTAGTTTACGATAATTTATTTATTTAAGAATATTATGAGTTAATTGAATTTGCATACGTCAACTTTATGAGTTTGTTACATTAAAGTTTTTTAGAATTTAATAATATTGTATAACATATTTTATGTATTTTTTAATTTTATGAGGTAATAAACTTTGTATATGTTAATTTTATGAATAACTTTTTTACATTTATTTTTTTTGAAATTAATATTATTTTTATTATTTTTTGTCATGTTTCTAATATATAGCAACATTATATAGCCCAGACCAAAACATGACAGTCCGAATATTTAAAAATATTTTTATTTTAGTAAGTCAAACTATTATGAATCATTTTTAATTCCTATTTTCTTTTTCAAGCATTTTATTAAAACCTTTTAATGAATTATATATGTCATTTTTACTGAATTTTGTATTTAAGGCATCATTTGTAATTCCTTTTTTTCTTTTTAAGCATTTTATAGAAACCCTTAAATGAATTACATGTGTCATTATTATAGAAATTTGTATTTAAGTCATTGCTTAACCATCCTTTTTATAGAATTTTATTTATAAGGAATCATTTGTAATTCATATTTTCTTTTTGAAGCATTTTATGGAAACCCTTTAATGAATTACATGTGTCATTTTTATAAAATTTTGTATTTAAGGCATTTTCACCATCCTTTTTATAGAATTTTGTATTTAAGGCATCATTTGTAATTCCTATTTAAGGCATTCATTTTATAGAATTTTATTTATAAGGCATCATTTGTAATTCCTATTTTCTTTTTGAAGCATTTTATGGAAACCTTTTAATGAATTACATGTGTCATTTTTATAAAATTTGTATTTAAGGCATTGTTTCACCATCCTTTTTATAGAACTTTTCATTTAAGGCATCATTTGTAATTCCTATTTTCTTTTTGTATTTAAGGCATTATTTCACCATCATTTTTTATAGAATTTTGTATTTAAGGCTACAATAGTAATTCCTATTTTATTTTTGAAGCAATTTAATAAAACCCTTTAATGAATTGCATGTGTCATTTTTATATAATTTAAGGCATTGTTTCACCATCCTTTTTATAGAATTTTATATTTAAGGCATCATTTGTAATCCCTATTTTCTTTTTGTATTTAAGGCATTGTTTCACCATTCTTTTTATAAAATTTGGTATTTAAGGCATCATTTGTAATTCCTATTTTATTTTTGAAGCATTTTATGGAAACCCTTTAATGAATTACATGTGCCATTTTTATATAATTTTTTATTTAAAGCATTGTTTCACCATCCTTTTTATAGAATTTTGTATTTAAGGCATCATTTCCTATTTTCTTTTTGTATTTATGGCATTGTTTCACAATCATTTTTATAGAATTTTGTATTTAAGGCATCATTTGTAATTCCTATTTTATTTTTGAAGCATTTTATGGACACCCTTTAATGAATTACATGTGTCATTTTTATATAATTTTGTATTTAAGGCATTGTTTCACCATCCTTCCTATATAAGGGTTTTTTGATTTGATTTTTGATTTGATTTGATTTGATATATATATATATATATATATATATATATATATATATATATATATATATATATATATATATATATATATATATATATATATATATATATATATATATATATATATATATATATATATATATATATATATATATATATATATATATATATATATATATATATACTACATTATAAAGGGTGTATCCCTTTGGTTGAAAGTTGAAAATGTTGAATAGTTAAAAAATATAGGTCCCACTAATCTATATCTGTACTACATTATAAAGGGTGTATCCCTTTGGTTGAAAGTTGAAAATGTTGAATGGTTGAAAAATGTGGGTCCCACTAATCTATATCTATACTACATTATAAAGGGTGTATCCCTTTGGTTGAAAGTTGAAAATGTTGAATGGTTGAAAAATATAGGTCCCACTGATCTATATCTATACTACATTATAAAAGGTGTATCCCTTTGGTTGAAAGTTAAAAATATTGAATGGTTGAAAAATGTGGGTCCCACTAATATATATCTATACTACATTATAAAGGGTGTATCCCTTTGGTTGAAAGTTAAAAATGTTGAATGGTTGAAAAATGTGGGTCCCACTAATCTATATCTATACTACATCATAAAGGGTGTATCCCTTTGGTTGAAAGTTGAAAATGTTGAATAGTTGAAAAATATGGGTCCCACTAATCTATATCTATACTACATTATAAAGGGTGTATCCCTTTGGTTGAAAGTTGAAAATGTTGAATGGTTGAAAAATGTGGGTCCCACTAATCTATATCTATACTACATTATAAAGGGTGTATCCCTTTGGTTGAAAGTTAAAAATGTTGAATGGTTGAAAAATGTGGGTCCCACTAATCTATATCTATACTACATTATAAAGGGTGTATCCCTTTGGTTGAAAGTTGAAAATGTTGAATGGTTGAAAAATGCGGGTCCCACTAATATATATCTATACTACATTATAAAGGGTGTATCCCTTTGGTTGAAAGTTGAAATTGTTTAATGGTTGAAAAATATGGGTCCCACTAATCTATATCTATACTGCATTATAAATGGTGTATCCCTATGGTTGAAAGTTGAAAATATTGAATGGTTGAAAAATATGGGTCCCACTAATCTATATCTATACTACATTATAAAGGGTGTATCCCTTTGGTTGAAAGTTGAAAATTTTGAATGGTTGAAAAATGTGGGTCCCACTAATCTATATCTATACTACATTATAAAGGGTGTATCCGTTGGTTGAAAGTTGAAAATGTTGAATGCTGGAAAAATGTGGGTCCCACTAATGTATATTTATATTACATTATAAATGGTGTATCCCGTTGGTTGAAAGTTGAAAATGTTGAATGCTTGAAAATTGGGTCCCATTAAAAACTACTATATGCAAATCTTATTCATTTAAAAAGATATAAACTTTCGTTAATTAAACAAATGACACCCTTTCATCCAATTGAAACATACTTATAAGATATTTTGAATTATAACATGTTACAACGCTTTGAAATAAAAGTTTAATCTTTTGACGTTATATTTTGAACTTCACCGAAACATTTACCACAATATCGCATCGTGTTAATTATCTGTTGCTAGACAATTTCCGCCGCTATGCGCGGGTACTCGTCTAGTATATATATATATATATATATATATATATATATATATATATATATATATATATATATATATATATATATATATATATATATATATATATATATATATATATATATATATATATATATATATATACATATCTATATATATATATATATATATATATATATATATATATATATATATATATATATATATATATATATATATATATATATATATATATATATATATATATATATATATATATATATATATATATATATATATATATATATATATATATATATATATATATATATATATATATATATATATATATATATATATATATATATATATATAGAATTTTGATCAAATGAGAACTTTTTAAAATTTTAAAAATGAGAACCCTATGAATAATTGACAAGTGGATTTGAGAATTAAAAAAAACTGAAAATTAAATATTTAGATAAAAGGGTATTACAGGGATTTAACATTTCTATATTTTCACTGACCCTCTTCACATAACCTCATATCTGCTATCTCGTAATTATCACATCCCAACCACCTACTGTTTCTCCTACCTCCCTTCTCATTTCTCGGCGACCATATCGGAGCTCTCAACTCTGGCTATCACCGAAACCATAATAAACACCGTTATATCTCTCACAAAACCCATAGTTAATTCAAAAACATGAAGAACAAAAAAAATCATGTCTCGTCTGGATTAGCAGTTCTTATTTTGGTCTCGAAAGGATCTGTGTCTCCAAATTCCTGGACCCTCTCGAAATCCTCATTATACAGCAAGTAGTTACAAAAACAAAAAAACTAACTCAGATCTGAATACAAGATGGTGGAAAGCCATTATTTTGATGTACAAATCTATATATGTGTATTGGATCTGTTTTTTGTATCGGAGTTAGGGTAAAACAAAAGATTATGGTGTACCAGAATCTCACACATCGGAGTTTTCCCCGTCATCAGAAAACTTGGATGTGCATTGATCCACTGAACATGGTTGTGATTTAGATTCGTTGATGTGTCATGCCGTTGTATTTCTGCTTATGTTTTCAGTCAATACACTGGTACCATCTCGGTATGTGTTACACAAAATCTCGATGTACCAGGTAGCAGATATTTGGTGGTGGTGGGTTGTGTCATTGTTGTATCTAGGATGCGATATGTATCTTGATGTACCAGGTATGAAGTGGTGGTGGCTTGTGTCCTAGTTATAGCTACTATGTGACACTTATGTATCTCGATGTACAAGGTATGTGGTGGTGTTGGTGGGTTGTGTTGTGTTGTTGCTATAGCATGTATGGTGGTACATATCTCGGTGTACTACTAGTAGGTATGTCGTAGTGTTGGGTTGTGTCGCTGTTTTAGTAGGTATGCGGTATGTATCTCGATGTACTTGCATCAGGTATGTGATGGTGGTGGGTTGTCTTGCTGTGGTAGCATGTATGTGGCATGTATTTCGATGTACAGGTAGTTTATGTACCAGATTTGTTGTCAGGTGTACCAGACACAGCTACCATATTCAGTGTACCGGACTCAGCTACTATTGTTTTAATACATGGGTTTTTTAGATAGGTTGTTTATTGTGGTGTTCGGATTTTATATTGGCAGTGCCATGCTTGATATGAGTATATCACTTATAAAGTTAAGTGTCAGTTTATTTTTATATATTGAGTTTCGTGTCATACCTTTTGATACGGAGTATTTGATACTACCAACTTCCATGTTTTGATGTACTAGTTTTATTTTATTGTTAGATCCTTTATTTAGCTGTAATGCAGCAAGTGTAATAGTTCACTTTATATATCATTCATTCATTTTATGTACCATTTGTGTCAGGTGTACCATTTGTATCACTAATATTTTAGTGTAACATGTGTACAAGTAGTAACTTATTGTATCACTTGTAGTGGTCGTGTTTCAATGTACTACTTATGTACCAGTGTATCGGTTACTGTGTGTAACCGTGTCTCAAGTAATCTACTGTAATATTATTTGTATTAAAAGTATAAAAGTGATAAGAAATCAAACAAAAAAGTAGTTGTTAAAAAAATGTTGTAAAAATAAAATGTACTAAAATACCCTTAAAAGTATATTTAATGACTATAATGATATTCATTTAAGATTAATCTCATCAAACACTCACCAATAGATCTAATGGTCTAAATTAGTTTTTATTTTAACAATTTTAATTTTGATCTTACATTAACCATCCTCTACATATATATATATATATATATATATATATATATATATATATATATATATATATATATATATATATATATATATATATATATATATATATATATATATATATATATATATATATATATATATATATATATATATATATATATATATATATATATATATATATATATATATATATATATATATATATATATATATATATATATATATATATATATATATATATATATATATATATATATATATATATATATATATATATATATATATATATATATATATATATATATATGTATATATATATATATATATATATATATATATATATATATATATATATATATATGTATATATATATATATATATATATATATATATATATATATATATATATATATATATATATATATATATATATATATATATATATATATATATATATATATATATATATATATATATATATATATATACATATATATATATATATACTAGCGTCGTAACCCGCCCAACGGGCGGGGTCGTTTTTATTGTTGTTCCGGAGGGTTTATTGTTTGTGCGTTTTTAGTTTATTGTTTTTTAATTTAACCTTTAGTATCTTTTTAGTTATAGTTTACGCTTAAGTGAACGTTTGTCTATTTGTTATATCTGTGGGCATTTGACCCTTTTTTGCAAAATAAATTGAAAGATAAGTAATCTTTGACGTTTTTTGGCCTCGGTCTACTCAACGGATGTGTTTGTCTCATGTAGATCTTTGGCCAAACCTGTCCGATGCACGGGTATGAGTTTTGATTGTCGTTTACTTTTTTATTTGGTAAATATGTGTTTCTAATGTTCGAATGACATGTATGACTTTTGATTATTTTTTTATTTGATAAATATTTGTTTTTAGTTAAGTTGTCTTTAAATATTTTTTATGTAAATGACAAACAATTAAATAAAGATAATTAGCTATAGACATACTGAATTATTTATTAAATACATTTACCATGAAAAGAATAAATGTTCGTTCAATATAAAAAAATAGAAGTCAACAAATTATGTGTAAACATAAAGTAAATGCTAACTTGTAGTTCACAAAAAGAAAATCTCCTTAATCCCAAATAGACTTGAGCTTCGTCATCTACAAGTCCGAAAGTAAATAATTAGAATATGTCATTAGATACCAAGATCATTAATTTATCTAAGTAAATTTACTAACTTGACACACCAAACAATCAAAAGACAAAAATAAAAAATTTCCCTTTATCAATCATGCTTTCAAAAATATAAAATATATGTAATGTTCTATTAAAATGTTACTATCTAATTAATCCTAGGACTTCTTGATCTCGCACTAAAAGCTGGCGTGAGGTTAGAGTTAGTATCAAGTCAAAATCAAACCCGACCTGAAGCTTCTAAAGAAAAAAATTCTAAGAAATTTTGTAAGTTAAAGATATCATTTGAAAGTCTCAATAAAGTGCACTTCCCATTAGATAGTTAAGTCTTAAATTTGGTTACTATAATTAGAGAGCTAGTGATTTAATCCAAGCTTCTTGTTCTTGTTTTCATACCACACAATAACTGAGCTAAAAATATATAAAGATAAGTATGGGTACTTAATTGACCTCTGCAAGTTTCACCTTACAAAAAAAAATACTAATACAATGAAAGAAATTTACTGCGTCGAGCAAATGGTATATAATAAGTAATTGCAACTCTAATATTAAACTTAAACGAATTTTTTGTGATATTTTTAGGGCTTTTCTCACCCAACGTATTTGTGTAGTCCCAAATCAATCTTTAGTTTTATTAATATGAGCGGGTTTTTTTCTAAGTATGCTTGTGTATTTATTTATTTTTTTGCAACCAGCGTTGTTTTTACTAAAAAGAAAACTTAAATGAATCTATTTTTTGATATTTTTAATGTTTGGCTCACTCAGCAGACTTGTATATTACGATGTCAATCTTTCGTTTTACTAATGTGGGTGAGTTTGTTTTTACTTTTTAAAGTACATTTGTGTATTATTTTTTTGTGACAGGGAGTTGTTTTTGTTAAAATAAAATTTAAAAATGTATATTGTTTTTGTTAAATGAAAACTTAAAAACTATATTTTTTATTTTATTTTTTTAGGGTTTATAATGATACTGAATATTGTGAGTATCCATGAATTAAGTAACTATTATTGCGTTACAAACATTTTAAAAACTATTTAGAGTAAATCTATACTACTTTATAAAGCATTTGAGACCTTCCTAAAATAGCAAGGCTGAAAATTCAAACTTTTTTACTTACTAAATAAATCAATTTATTAATATTTTCATCAAACATTATATATATTATAACCTTTTTCAAACAACCTTTTGTAACAACCTTTTAAAATAATATTTTTTCTTTTAAATTGAAAAATATTTTTATTTATTTATTACTTTTATGATTTAATTTCATTATATTTTTTAAAATTTTGCGTTTTTTAATTCGATATCCATTTTGATATATTTTTATTAATTTTTAGTCTTTTTTCAATTTTAGTGAGTTTTTTAATTCGATTTTTTATAACTTTACAACGAATAAGAGATTAATATTTGTTAGTTTCAAAATTCGTTATTAGGTACTCGCTGCCGCATTGCGCGAGTACCATTCTAGTCAAAATAAAAAAGAAATAAATGATATTCCTATAAAGAACTATGTGCAAAAGTGATGTGCCTCTTTGTTATATAAAACTCTATGTGGTATATGGCTTACTCTTCACATTGCATTTAGATAACTCGAACATTCTCACGTAGCCCCTTAATCTGCATGTCTTTCCACGAGCATGACATCATCTGTTATGTTCAAGAGAGCGTGCAACGCCGCAACCCTTTCATTAGAACTTGTCCAAGGGCCAAGGCACGAGACTACGTTTCTTTATGTTAAATGATCAAACTGTTATTCTCACGGGATATGTTAAACCATACCTAAAAAAGTTTTAAGACTAAAGAACATGAAACTTTAAAGTGTTATGTACTTGTTTATAAGTTTAATAATTACAAGTTAGGATTATACATCGCCTGATTTTGTTTGTTTAATCGACACATGATGTTTATAAATTATAACGCATGCCTTAATACATATTATTTCGGAAACGTGAAACCAAGTTAAATACGAAGTCGTAAACTGAACCAACCGTGTCGCCAATAATATCTGCAAAGACACACAAAAGCACTAGATGAGCAGTTACAATCAAATAAATAAATTCTAATGTAAAATGAAATCCAAGATGCATTATATACTGACCTAAGAGAGAAGATGGGTCATCGTTGTCACTTGTCAAGAAAGTTAGGGTCGAGAAAGTTAGGGTGTCAAAGTGTTGGCCTCGAGAAGGCTCTAAAAGGCCATGAGAAATATTCAAAGCCCCTGAAAATTGAAGTGCATACCGAAAATAAAAAAATCCATTGTTTAATTCTTCAATAAGATAGGTGAAGCACCACGACCCATTCATTTAAAACACATCCGAAAACGACCTATTTAGAGGGTGCTTAAAATAATAGTTTGATGGTTGAAACTACGCGTATGTGATTATCTATATAGTTTTTTTTATTTTCTTCACCCTTACATAGAAGCACCTTCACGTTCTTATGTCAACTTCATCCAAGGCCGTACCTTTTCTTGGCCACCACCATCCTAAACCGTGAAAATCACATTATAATTATCGAAAGTTTTCTACATTCAAACCTACAACACCAGCGTGTATACCTATTTAGAAAACAACATGCAGAGCTTTGAAAATGAATAAGTACAAAACTTGATCGGGAAGAAGAGTTTCTCGGTGTAAACATTTTTAAATATAAAAGTTTGTAAATAAAAATTAGATTATTGCAGCAACTTCACAAGAGCCTGAAATTTACCACTCTACTCTATTAATCATGCTGATAGCATATAAGTAGAATAAGGGTAAAAAACATGTTATAGAACATATTGAAAAACTGCTTCGGCAGTATACCCAAGCATCAGTGCATCGTGGCCTGAGAAAAACAAAAATGTGAAATTCAGACATTGTAAAATTGATGTCGTTATCTAATTGATATGTTATTATTAATACCTATAGGGTAAAACCTCTAGATAGCAACAAAATCCAATATCATCACAATCACAATAACTAATAACACATTAAAAGACACAATTCACGTGCTTGAGCTACAAAGTTATTAAAGATAATTATATTCTTTCCATCTATTGGATCAAATTTTTAGCCCATAATATTTTAATCTGCACAGTGCACAAGCAAGTCATCGCTTGTAGTAGATGTTTTTTCCTATCAAAATTGACAAACCACATACCTTTCTGATCAATCAGGAAATTCGAGCTAATGTTAGAAGCAACTTACTACAACTTCAGTAATTGTTCAATAACGCATATCCAAATAATCTTTAGATCAAATTATTAGTCATAAGAATGAAAACACAACTTGGGGAATCTTAAGACATTTGCCTTCAACTTCAAACTACCATCGATGCTGCACCTTAGAATATAACATATGATTAATTGCTGAAGGGTCGGGTTGGACTTCAATTTGTGCTTAAATGTGCCCCCGTTGAATTGTACTGAAGGTTTGATTGTTGATGATCCACATTCAGTTACGTTTTTGCCCACTCCTAGAGAACATGTTGAACGAACATTTTGTTCCACCTTTTACCCCTCATTATTGCCTCGTCAAAGACATAAGAGAATGAATTATGCCCTGACAAAAATTCAAACTTCACTATAAATTTAACACACAAGATGCATGTAATTATTCTTGTGTATGATACGTTCATAATAGTAGGTACTATACACCTCATTACTTAAAAGACCAAGATATTTTCAGGCAACCACTTTGTATCAACCACTGTAATCATGCAGAAAATCTTATACAAATAAGAAAGTAAGAAAAGGCAATAACGTCTAAACTTGAGTTCACCTTAAGCCCATGTAGTTCAATGAAGCACTTTGTCTGCAAGTCTCACCTGTGGTTGTAGGCAATTCAGGATTCATGATAGAGAAAATGAATAAGCAGAATCATAATAATGCATAATCAAGTTTTCACCCTCGATCTTATGATTAAAAAAAACCATATGTTATAGACATGCATTTTCCATTCTGGCACCCGTCATGTGATTTCATTGCTCAGCCGTTGCAACCTCAAGGTCTGCCATTAAATCTCCTCCACTTGTAAATAGAGATGCATTTGGCTCACCTTTATTGAATCAAACTCCTGCAAATTATGTTTTACTTTTTCATTAGTAAAGTCTAATTCCATATATACAGGCTTCTCCCCTTTAACAAATAATAAAACTTGTACCATAAAATAATAAAATAAGATCATAAGCCAAAAATAGGATTAAGTAATAAAATTCAGTGTGTCCTTATTCCTTAGTCCTTACACTCAAATCTGTGTAAAGAAGCAATTATAATGATATAATTTCTGAACGAAAGGAGGCTATATTATCGTAACCAGTTTCTTTCTAACAATTCTCTGCTTTACTTTTACCCATTTGATCCGTTAGAAAAATAAACTTAACCAAATTGACCCTTTCACTCACGAAAAATGGTGGTTGTGCAGGTCCACCCGCACACCTCACTTGAAGACTTGGATGAGCTGTCACCCCTCCTTCAAGTTCATTTCGTAGCAGGCACTATGAACTGTGGTAGTGAAGTGATAGGCATAATTGTCAATGACTGGACCACCTTCTACGGAGCAGAACCACAGCAACAGAATTATAGGTGATTGAGATTGTTTTCAAGTTGAGAGATGCTCAACCAAGTGCCATTGTCGGTGAAATGAGGAAGTCGTTGATGGACATGTGAAACAGATGAGCTGAGTAATATGATTCAAGATGGCGGAGAAGCTGCCAAAAAACGGAAGTGTATAAATATAAAGCACTAATATACTGGTTAAAGATACGGGTGAGATTTAAAAGCAAAATTAGTATGCCAAAACATACCTGTTTCCTGATAAAGGGCGGTATAAATTCAAGAAAAGTGGATGTCCAGGGTAACAATGTTGCTGATATATTATCAGCAGACACCTCGCATATGACTATGAATATCATGAAAAGAACATTATAGCTTACTCGTTAGACAGATAGGTCACTGATACCTTTATTGATTCCTAGTCGGCACCTACAATTTACAGAAATCCGTGTATTGAATGTCTACTAAAAATGTGCCAGACCTGAAGCCACGCTCATGGTTCAATCAGAGAAGGTGTAAATGTTCTTTTTTTCTTTTCCTTTGATGTTGTCACCATCTCTTTCTTTATTGTAACCATCTTCTGAAGTTTGTGGACTTCAAACTGTACCTCCCCTTTTTGATTCTAAAGTAGCCATCATGGAATTATACTGGTCCAGCTTCTTTAGTTTTGTATCCATCAACAGAACTAAAGAACTTCTGGCACAACAACAATTCCAAGCATCCATCGCCATGTCCCACGAACCTGTAAAAAGATGGAGCGATGTTCCAACATAAAGTCAGCAAAGATACTGAATAATAAATCAAGAATCGCTTAAACGTACATCTAAAGAATGGTTTTTGTATTTTCCCTTCCCGTCCACACTTGGTTGGAAACAACTCAACGAAGATTCATTACTACAACATTTTAATCAAGCCCATATCAGATTAAAAGCACAATATAGATAGTGTTTGTTATATATGAAAAACATAGCATAATATTATAAAGTATGATCGGTTGATCTTTTAAATATGTTTAAATACTATGTTTGATCTTGTAAAATAAGTAGAACCTAACCTCAAGTATATGTTAAACATAAGAGATGATAAGTGACCTCGTCTAGCTTTGCCTGGCTATTCCAAATTTTTTCATGTCAGAAATCTGAGCTTATGCGCGCAGTCAGTACTCAGTAGTCATGTAAATTATGATACTTTATTAATTGGTTGAATCCATATAAACATAATCCGCTTGAAACTTTTAACGTATGTATTCAGAAATAGGAATTCTGCTAATGTTAATGTATGCTATAATAAAAATAATAACTATCTGTTGTAACTACTTGCCTGGAAAACGCCGAAGACGCGACATGAAGCATACGGACAAATTTTGTAGAAAATGATCCACATCATTAGGTGATGACTCAAGGATTTGTCAAAGTTGAACACGAGTTCACGCAAAACAACATTAAAACAAATACTGTAGGGAATTACTTGATGAGCTGACCGACTTGGCTTCTTTTTCTCTCCCTTTTCTGCATAATAACTTGATGCATTTCCACGGTATTTTATTCGATTAAGTGTAACTCGCCCTCGAGCTGTATTAATAGTTGGAGTAGGCCTGAATATTGCAGATTCACATGTGGAAATTAGAGCAGCTGCAAGCAGCTATTATATATAGGTTGCAATTGCCTTATGTGTAAAAAATACAAATGGTAATACCTGGTTATATGAATATTGTATTAGATGAGCCTGCTGAATAGCATTGAGAGGACAACACCTTCCTTGTCACTGATTTACATTCTGTAATCTGACTCGACCATTCTACAACTTCTGGTTACTACATCGATACATTTATTTTCTTGTACACATGTAAAATGAGTGACTCATCAAATGCAAACCAATATAGCCAGCTACTTATTACATTTTCTTTACCTATAACATGTTGTACACCTGGACATGTTTGTAATTATTATCATTAAGTCAAAAATTTCTATAACGGATCGTAGGGCTGATTACCATCCAGAAACCGAACCGGACCGACCAAATCCAGACCGGACTAAAAACAGGAGATTTGCAGGGGCGTCCTGTTTGTGTCACGCGTTTCTATGCACATGTATTCGCAGTTCGTCTCATTGTATCATGCATCACTATGGATTTCTTCTGATCTGCACAACCAATAACCAAAAGTAGATTAATACTTGTCACAAACATCTTCCTAAAAACAACTTAAAGAAAAAAGGACATTAAGGATTTTTTTTTTACCATTTAAAGCTTCCCAAGGGTTAAACACGTTTAAGAAATGGCCTAAAATAAGACACAATTAAAATAACTTACGTAATCAAGATTATTCAAACCTTGTGTTCTTTATGCGTTGTTTGGATCTCAGCTTTTAGTCTGCACTCTCCAGATGTATAAAAAGTATAACAGTTTATGGTGTTTACTAATTCTGCTCTTAGTTTTCTAACTATGCTTTATTTTCTATATACATATACATGTTTACAATGAAATGCTAGAAATGAGAGAGAAACATACATACATATTTTTACGTGCTTCGTTAGTGTTTTCAACTTGACATTACTTCTGGTTTGGTTTAGGTGATATATTTACCTTCTTGGCAAATAATTTCATCCGCTGCAAAAACTTTAAAAGTGGCAAAACTTCTGAGCTACACAAAACAACTTGCTATCACAAAAAAACATTTGGGTAAACTGTTGCATAGCAACGGTAACTCAGCTACCGTATCCTTCTAGTGCTAATACAAACACCCCTGAAGTGCCCTCGATGGAGAACCTTGCCATTACTCTTTAGCAAAAAAAGAAAAGAAAAGAAGGAAGCCTCTCAATTATGACCGACATCATCAAAAGCACCTAATCACTTAATTCCAGATCCTAGCACCCCCTTGGGTTGTTAGATCATATAGTAAATATGAATACAGTTTAAGTTAATTAATCACAAAAACTTCGCTATTCGGGTGTTGCTTGTTGGTGGTTGTCGATTTGTTGTTGTTATTAATTAATCATTATCTTTCCATACTAATCACCTATACCTAATACTGATAAAAACTGAAATATAGAAAATGAAAGGGGCTAAAACCCCAACGGACCTGAATCAGTTGGGCCTGAAGAAAAACAGCCAGCTTAGCACAAACCCATAATTTCTTAGATTTAAATAACTAATATAAAAATATGTTATACAGATAGTCGTTTCGAACATAAAGTGAACTAATTTGTTGATAAAAAAAGATTAAACTGCTTCTGGACTGAACCACGATGAACCAAACGCTGGTTTTTATATAACTCTGAAAAAATAGTGGTGTTCTAAGAGTGTAAAACTGATAACTAAACCGTAGCTGTTAGTCATATGTTAAATTCTTTAAGTGATTTGACCTTATCAGTACTTCTTGAATGTCACTTGATTTTCATTAAATTACCTCATCACATCCTTTGATCTTGTAAAGAGATAACATTCACATTTTTTAACACTAGACGAGTACCCGCGCATAGCGGCGGAAGTATCTGGCGACAAATAATTAACGATAAGCAATATTGTGGCAAGTGTTTCATGTAATTTTGAAAATATAACGTGAAAATATCAAAATCTAATTGCAAAAACGGTTGTAACATGCAATAATTTAAGTCGGGCAAATATTCTTAACATGTAACCTCAAAGCCGAAACTTGCATCGTCTGTACATGTCGAGGGGTAGAAATGATCCAAATGCACAAAATTACATACTAAACATTATAAGATTCCTAAAATGACTCTTGAAGGGCATTTAAACATATGGACAAGGACAACACACTTTTATATTTTTAGTGAACCATATTTAGAATCATAGACACGAACCAAAAAGTTAAGAACTCGTCTATTCTCATGGAGAATGTTGCATCCGAAAGTCCCGAACCTTAAAGATCACAACTTAAGTTTTTCAATAAACAGAACCCCAAACTACAACAATAAAAAAACATGTCAGTATGACTATCTAGTAAGCACACATAAATAAGAATAATGAAGATAACAAAAATTATTTGCAGAAGATTTGCTTGGAAATGAAAATTTTGTTAGTCATACAAAAGTTCATACATGAGTTAAAATGGAAAAACAAAATACCAAATGCAGTTAAGTGAAGAAGGTTTTACTTGTAATGTGATGCAGTTAAGTAAAGAAGGTTCTACATCTGAATCGACCCAATCTCACCATGTCTTTAGAGCCTCTCGAATAGCAGCTATTATAGACATGTAGTCACATAAATGAAAATAACACTTATGTCGTTTTTCTCCGTCACGATACCACCAAAGCCAAGTATCAAATACCACCCGTGCGGTCAAAAGCATTCTGACTTCCCACGTTGATAAAGTCATTATACGAATATTTTGTGGCTTATAAGGCCATAGTGTTTAAAAAACAACGTTGCTGTCCTTTTATTGAAGGCTTTTAAAGACGGTCGGTCAAGATCTCTAACTGATGGTGCATCCATCATCATATCGTCATCGTCATTTTATGAACCAACTTTTGACTGCGTTAATTGATTTTCTTACCCAAACAATTTTCCGTCGAAGAGTTCGTTGGACCTGGTCGTGTTTAACTAATGTGCGCGAGCGGAGATGTAGGGGTTGGACATGACGTGATATAGGGCGTACCCGCGTACTTTAAGCATTTGTTAGTTTGATTTCGTTTAATCTAGGTACACTTCTTTATATCTGATATAGCGCGTAACAAATGTTTGGTCGATTGGGTTAAGTCTCACAATTGACAAAATTCCAATATTCTATAACTTGATGTCAAGCTAAGAAGGGCCAGACTTGGCCAAGTAAGCGGGTCACACCGTTAGAAGGTTTTATGCTCCGGCAATGTGGGACTATATTAACTAAGCTGCAGGTGTGTCTCTGACTTCAAGATCGTGCGTATTCCGCTATAGATTTCCAGGTTGTAGGATTAAATCTCTACAGCCTTGAAGCTTCAGGAAAAATGGTTATTATTCCTTCTTAAGGGTCACCATGATGAAGAGGCCGCGAAGTTTGAACGATGGATGGACCTCAAAAACGAAATTTACAGTTATATCATATCATGTCCAACCCTTTTTCGCTCTAAGCAACCATTAGTTAAACTATACGATGTTATGCTTCATTGGGTAAAAAAATGAATTCACACTGTAAAAAATAAAAAGGCACTTTCATTACTTGTAAGTCAAAGTAATTAATAGCTCATAAAAAGTATCCCACGTCGCCAAAACATTAAACCAAAGTAATCTTTAAAGGACCAGTTCGGGCATTGCTGGTCTAGTAGGGTGGACTTATCACCCATGCTGGACAGTCACTGCGCAAAAAATCGAGATCATCATCTATGTGACTATGATCCGGTGACGGTACCTTTTCTCGCCTTTTGTTTCATTGTACTGGAGCAAATTAATATTATGTCAAAAACTCTAATTAACTCATTTAATTATATGTGCTACAGGACTATAACAAGTACTTCAATATACTTCGTTCTGGTAGTGGTAGATCAGGTTCATCCTGAACATGTACAGGTAGCTCTGCCATTGAAGTCGTGTTATGCGTACGTGAAACTGGCATTTCCGCAGGCATCAAACATGTCATCCACCTCTTTTCATAGAAATACGAATATGGGATTACAACTCGACTCTTCCTATATACTGGAATCAGTTCACATGAGAGACCGGCCTTAATTAATGTGTCACATTGAAACACGCGACTAATATCTTTAAAGATGTCAGTATGCGACTGTCTCTTGAAAGAAAACTTGTGTTGGGCTTTGTCTTTGCCACCTAGCACGAAATCATTACCCAAAATAAGCTATAGTCAGCAAATGGAATTGATTCCAACGAACATCAAGTTTCCCAAAGACCAGTAAGTTTGATTACAGATGGATATTTCGACTCATTGTGAATGGGTTAATTTGGGTTTATGTTTCATAAATTATAAAAGCAAAATAAAAATACAGTAGAAGATAAAAAGGATATGGGTCAAACTCTGATAATAGTTTTCTAAATCTTTTTATTTACAGAAATAGATCTTTATTGTGGAAACAGTTCCTGTTATCATATTTAACGCGTTACCAGTTTGTGAAATATCGCCAAGAAAATGTTTGCCAGTCAGCCTGCGCCATCAGTATATATCACCAATGAATGTAGTTACCCTTACCTGACCTTTTTGCTCTGGCTGATGCGGGGCGGAGTGGAGCAAAGTGAGGATTATCATTCACATTAACAAGTGCATCTGCTTTGTTCATTTTCTGCAAACCAAGTGCAAATTCCGTCTTTTCTGTTTCCTCCTCAATCTATACTTCACCCTGCTCAATTCCGAACTTAATAAGCTCACATAACGAATAATCCAAAGGTAACCCTTATAAACTCGACAATGACCAGCTTCAAACTTTCAGCACATGCGTGCAAATTAGGACGTGCTTTAGCTTTTATCGAGCTTGTCCATTTTTTTTTGAAATCCTTCAAAGTAATTACTAATTAGCTTGTTATGTCTTAAAACCGTAACATAACATGGGCTTATGTAAAACAGCTTGCTAGCTTGATAATAAGCTAAAACAAACACCCCCTGCACAATTCACGGATATAGTCAAAATAAGCAGAATATGAACCTTTTTTTGAGGTAACACTCCAAATGAAACACGATCTTCATTCATATTATAATCATCGTCCTCCTCTACAAACAAAACAAACAAACAACATATTAGTATTTTAAACAAACCTTAATATGAATAACTTTGCTGACTGGCATCGATCACCAACAAAATTACAAAATACCCCCATCGCGGCAGTAAAGTTACTCATGTCGATACACTATTAAGCTTGTTTACGGGTCACGAGTTTATTTATTTTCAGATTATGTTTCATAAACCCGTTTTTATGCTTATTTTGGGACTTATTGGCTTACGTAATTAAGCTTATTAAGTATGTCATAAAAAACAAATGCAATCACACAAATTTCAAAATAAGCTGAAAATATTGAGCATATGAAATAAAAGCTGAAAACAGATAAACCCGTAACTAAGCTTATATAAGATCACAAAAATACTAAAGTATACGTAAGTTATTCGTCTCAATACACTAAAGTATACGTAAGTTATTCATTTTGGGCCTTGACCGTGGTACCTGATATACTCTGATCAGAATTTCCATTTTCCTGCGACCAAGTTACATATACAAAAAAGTAAATACACCTTTCTGAACTGGGATTGTTTGCTCGGCTTATACAGCCGGCTTACGGCTTATTTGGTTTTGCGTTTATGCTTCATAAGCTCTCTTTTTGTGACTTATTTTGAAAATTTTAGCTTATATAAGCTTATTAAGCCAGAAACTTTCAGAATAAGCCACAAAAAGTGAGGTTATGAAACATAAGCCTAAAACCAAATAAATCATAAGGCGGCTATATAAGCCTGGATGTTTGATTAACAGATTCACCAAGTTATTTCAGGACATTAACAGATTCACCAAGGCTTGTATCAGCATCAAAATAAATAAAGTAGAATTTTAGTAACAAACATAAATAAAAGCACATATATCTCTATGTACTGTGCAGCTGACACTAAATACACTTCCAAAACAGATCGGTTCCGAGCTCGTGAGCCAAAAGTCAATGTCACTAACGTATCCCACTGCCGAAAAATACAGACGAGACAACCGAACTGCAGCCCAAAAAATGAGAGAAGGTTAAGTAAAGAAAAGGTATAGTAAAAAAAGAGACGTGTGGGTCACAGAAGTTGATTGACGGTTTGATGCAGTTTTAGTAAAATAATTCATAAAAGAACGCAAACACCCATTTGTCTCTTTTATTTGATTTATACAGAACTTAAGGTGTTAATCACAAATAAAATTACTAAAAACAATATCATAAGGATAATAAACATATGAACAAAGCCCAAATTGACCTATTCAAAATTAAATAGGTCAAAAGTGCCATCTCTAATAATTTTGCTAGTTTGATAAACATTATGCTTACTGGAAAAGGTTTAGAGATGCTTACTAGAAAAGCTAAGATAGTACCAATACAGAGAAGGGACTAACCTTGCACCCAGTCATAAAGGTGTTGCTCATCTGATAGTGCGTATATACAACACATTGGTGCAAGTTTGACATAGATAACTTACGTTTGCCTTCACTGCTGGCTCGTTTGGATGTCAGATTCTTGGCTGCCTCATATGTGACAGAACATTGCAGTTTTAAAAAACTCAAATCACCTTAGGTAACGATCTATTTGTCTTGCTCCTTTGAGACAGACGGGAGTAGTTTGATGAACATTCATGCAACATCATTTTTTTTTCCTTTATAAGGCTCAAAGAGGTTAACACGTAGCGAAAAAGGACACACCCACCATGGCTGCATCTCTAGTGAGTTGCCCCGCCAAGGTATGGGTTGCCTCAATTACATTGAAGCTAAATAAAAGCGACAATGTTATGAATATACACATTGTGAAAATGGATGATCGAGTAAACGGGATACATCCGATATGGCTACAACCGTAAGGCTACCATGCAAAAGTACGGCAATCACAACTTTACTGACCCCATTTAAAATCATCATAGCCAAACATCAGTCTCACATAACAGATATCAGGATACATTAAGCAAAGCTTATCTCATATATATAAGGCAGTATATTGTAAAAAATTTAGTGGGTAACTGTTTCGCAAATACCCACGCGTTGTTCAAAATTGAATAAGCTCGTAACTCATTCTTGTGGGCTTATGTACTTATCTATGTGAGACTCTCCGGTTTCGTAGATATAAACCTGATACACTGATAACAAAATTTTAGACCATATGTGTCACTTTTTTTAGTGCCTCAGAGCTACATCAAAATAGCCTCCAAACAACCACATACAAAATGTAAGCAAACACTTTAAACATGTTCCAATCATCAACTCTAAACACCACTAAACCCCTGTTTGAAAGCCACAATTACTGGAAAAACACATTTAACTATTTAAGAAGACCCTTGACACACATGACCAATCTGAGAAACATACTAAGCAAATGAAACCCACCAAAAACCATCTGACAGTTCAATTAAAAAAGTTATCAAATTAGCAACCAAAAAAAAGTAAAACAAAACTAACCATCATTCATCGATAATCATTCATCTTCATCTCCAACTCCAAACTAATAAACACTTCTTCGGTACCTGGTTTATCGAAAATCAACAAATAAATTAAAACACTAATTTAGTCATAATGAATATTCGAAATTAAAAAAAAAAAACTTACATGCAGCCATCAGTTTAACTTGATTCTTGGCCATCAATCAGGCCACAAAGCCAATCACCCACCACAACTGGTATAGAGATAAGAATAATAAAAAGGGATTTATATATTACTCCGTATCAGATAAGAATGATAAAAAGAGATTTAATAATGAAGCGAGTGAACCACTTTTCCACCTTGACCCAGAAACAAACCAATATAGTATGAATAAACTGTGCAAGAATAATATTATACAGCCTAATAATAAGAACATGAATATTAATATGAAATTAAATTAGACAAAAAAACATACGTTCGTTTTTATTGTAGAACTTGTCCAATCCAATTTTTTTCTCCATCCTCATCAACTACAAAAAAAGAAACTCAAAATCAAACCCCGAGATAAAACCCAAAAATTGAAAAAATTAATCAACATCACCTGTAATAATATCAAATCGTGGTGTTGATGAGACACGTTTGTGGGATACGTGTTACATATATGGGATTTGGGATTTGTATATTCCGGCGAGTGAGGCGGCGCGTGAAGAAGTAAGGTTGTGAGACACCGGGAAACGTGAGTTAACTTGAATAAGTGTGACACTGTATTTTTAACAAAATACATAGCTGTTTATATAAGATGTATAATGTGTAATTTATAATGGATTAACAAAAATAAGATTGATGATGGTGGTGGTATGGTGGAGAGTTTTGGTGGCGGCTGTAAATGGGGTAGGGTTTTTGTTTAGAGAGAGAGAGGGGAGTGAGAGATAATGGGTAGGGTTTGCCAGCTCACCAGACATTTAAATTACTACATTTTCCTTAATTACTACATTTTCAACCATCATATATTTCAACATTTCCAAAATTAGAAATTTTCAACCATCTCTATTTTTCCTTTATAAAGGAGTAGAGATTCTATCTTATATAAATTGAATTACGCCATAGCTGAGTACACACATATACTATTATACGTGAAATCGAGCTGGTAACACCACTAGTTTTTGAAAACCTCACCAAAGTTTTGACAACTGCCCAGTCCGGCTGATTCCATCAAGGTTTGCAAACTTACTTGAAGAACAACTTCCTTCCATCTACGACAACACCCTCATCGCCAACCTTGTCCATCATCGAACTGGCGGATCCCTAATTCGAAATAATGGGTTCATTAATTTCATACATAATGATTGGTCATTCATTCTATCTAAAGCATCGAAAACACCTCCTTCGTGTTCTCAATAAAAAAGATAAAAGTATCAGACGACTAATTTAAACAACCTGATAAAATTCATATCAATCAACACATACCAATGCAAATCAGATCTGATAACCTGAGCATTAATAGTACTTTCAAGTGTGTCTTCAGTTATGACATCGAAGATTTAAAACTAAATAAACGTAAAAGTAGAAATTACCTGGAGATTAGTCAATGATTCAGTTAAAGGAGATTTTTAACATGTTGATTCACAACATCTTGATTCAGGTGGTGCTGCGCATCTCGTTGTAGATGGTGATTCCTATGATGGGTTTCCAGAGGATGATTATTAAAATAATTAATCAGATCGAATTTGCTGAGATGCTTTTCCTCAACATAGAGTGAATGAATCCGAATGAATGAATAATCTTTTAATTTTTTTTTAAAAAAAAGATCTTCAAAGTACAACCTTTAGCCGATCTTAATCTGCCAAAAAAGTCAGATAAGATATTGATGAAGACGTACTGGTATATTTGATTAGATCTTGGGTTAAGATTGAGAAGAAGGAAAAGGGTTTCAAAGATCGTTTCATTTTTAATGTTTTTTGGATTAGGGTTTACATCCCGTTTTTTAGGGAAGAATGGATGGTGTGTGTGTTTTTTCATCCATTGGTTGTGGGAAAAAAAATGAAAAAATAAAAGTGTATAGTAATATATATACCCGCGGTTTGAAAACGCGATGTTTTTTCAAAAATGCGTTTTCAGGAAACGCGTTCCGGCCAAAAATGACGAAAAATAGGCAAGTGTTGAGATTTTTTAGGCAAATCTCAAATGCTATTGGTCTAAAGATATGACTGAGATATGACTGGATTAAAAAGTGTGGTTTCAAATTATAATTATACCTATATATATATATAATATATATATATAATATATATATATATATATATATATATATATATATATATATATATATATATATATATATATATATATATATATATATATATATATATATATATATATATATATATATATATATATATATATATATATATATATATATATATATATATATATATATATATATATATATATATATATATATATATATATATATATATATATATATATATATATATATATATATATATATATATATATATATATATATATATATATATATATATATATATATATATATATATATATATATATATATATATATATATATATATATATCTATATATATATATATATATATATATATATATATATGTATATATGTATAGGTGGGGTAAAATGAGAAGGGTTGTTAAAATAAAAAGTCTAGGAAGGCTTCCTGTGCTGCCACGTGTCCAACCGCCACCGACTTTTTAATTTATATAGCCAGGGGTATTTTCGTCATTTAACACACTAGCTATATATACCCGAGACAACCACATTCCATCTCATTCTTGTTTTGTTCTTTTTTTCTTCGTCTCTTTGTTTCCCTCGACAACGATCATTGTAACAACCCTAACAACCAATCCCCGCCGCCTCTCCACCATTAACAACCAATCGCCGCCCCTTCTCCACCACTAACCACCACTCGCTGCCGCTTCTCCACCATTAATAACCACTCACCGCTGATTGAATAAGATGTCTGTTAGTACAACAATCAATAACAATTGTTCTACATCAACTGTTGATGATTGTTCTACATCAACGAGTAATAATTGTTCTACATCACGATCTAATTCGATTGTTCTACATCACGATCTAATTCGATTGCAGCTGATAATGAGGGTAACATGTTAATTTTTCAGTTAATTCAGTATATTATTTTTTTCGTTTACATGTTTTTTGTTATATTTTTAGTTTTGTGTATGTTTATAATATTTAGTTAGGCTTTTGATCAGTTTACATCTGATGTTTAGGCGTTGTTATGATTTTTATAGATTTCTGATAATTGATGCATATAGTTGAACAAATTGATGCAGTAGATGTCTCAGACATGATTATTTTAGTTTAGGTTTTCATGAGGTTAGAACTACTATAGGTTTATAGAGTTTTCTTAGGCTTCGTGAATTTTTGGTTGATTTAAAACACTGTTCAACTCTAGGCTTAATGACGTTTTTGATGATATAAACTAGTGATTCGATAGGTATATCATGCTAAGGGACAATGTTATAACTTATGATTGAACGATATTTTTATTAAGTTCATAATTGTGCGATTTATTATGTTTTTGATACTTTCAGTGTGATATACTGTTATTGATTAGTGACGTTTGACCTTAAATCATGAAGTTTGGAATTACATGATTTGAGTGGAGGATTCTGATTTGTGTGACACTAGCTTTTATGATTCTGTTATAGTGAATTAGTGGACCGGTTGTCAGTTTTGAAATATACGACTTGATGATGCAAAAAGATGTTTGACCTAATGTTTTTAGATTTACTTTTGATAGTACCTTAGGTGTTGAGCAGGATTTAGTAGAATTGTAATTTTTGTATTGAATACTAGAATGCAGAACAGAGCTTCATAATGATGCTTTTGTCAATAGGAGATTAAATAGTAGATTTAAGAGTAGACTACTGATAACAAATTTTCTTACCCGCATATACGTAGGAATAAGGATAATGGTTATATGTGGGTTATCCGCAAATTTTCTTAGTCGCACAGGCTTGTTGAAGCTTTAATAGGCCATAAGAAGTTTATGTTTCTTATGATTTAATTTGTTTTTATTTAGTTTCTGGGTTTAAGCTTGCATTCTATAAGAAGTTTATAGTTTGTAGTTATCAAGCTGATAAGTTAAGGTGTTTTCTTATCTATTCAGCTTATGTTGGTAAAATAAGCTAAAAAGACATTGGTAAATAAGCTCTTAGCCTTTGCTCTCCCAGATAAGCCACACAAAAAAAGAATTTTACTTCCTTTTCTCTCCCCTAGTAAGCCCATAGGTCTAAGCTTATACAACTCATAAGCCCAAAAAAGCTAAGACAGACAGTCCTTACTCTACTTAATAACCGAGAGGCTGATTCCGGATGACAGTAAGTTGCATATTTAGGATTTATCAAGTTTAATACCAACTTGCTTCTTGAATAGTAGATCACGGAGGCTATACTAGTTTATGGTTACTAGCGAGCTTGCAGCAGGCTTGCAGCGGGCTTGCAGCGGGCTTGCAGCGAGCTTGCAGCGGGCTTGCAACGTGCTTGCAGCGGGCTTGCAGCAGGCTTACAACGGACTTGCAGCAGGCTTGCCGCGAGCTTGCAGGGGGCTTGTAGCGGGCTTGCAGCGTGCTTGCAGCGGGCTTGAATCGAGCTTGCAACGGGCTTAATAGTTGATGATATAAGCCATTGTTCCAAAAAAGTTTCCAACGGGCTTTATAGTTGTTGATTATGTGTGAGTTACGTGTAGGTTAAATTATGTTATGTGTAGAAGTTTTATACTGTGATGCACTTAATTTATATCATTGATGCATTAACTATTCATTTGTTTTTAAACATACAGATTTTGAGATTGTTCATGTTAAGGATCATGTTGGCTATTATACTTGTGATGATGATGGAAACAGGACGTGGTTTCCAGATAAAGATATTGGCGTTGTACCTTTGGAAGGTGCTAAGTTTGTGTCTATTGATCAAGCTTACAATTTCTATAAGGATTATGGTAAAAGGGCCGGTTTTGATGTTAGAAAGGGTGGCCATTACAAACCTAAAGATGGTGAACCACCAAGTTTGAAGTGGTTTGTATGTTCAAAAGAAAGTATCAATCCTGAACCTAAAGATGCTGCTAATAAGCCTAAGGAGGTTATATGTGATGTTAGTGACTTTACTACGGATGAGAATGTTGAAGTAAAGCAGACAAGGAATCGAGGCTCTAGTAGATGTGGTTGTTTGGCTAAAATCTGTATTAAGAAGATTCCAGGAGGTCTTTATAAAGTATACACTTTTATAGAAGGACACAACCATCCTCTGGTAGCCGAAAAGGATATGATATTTATGAAGAGTTCTCGTGAATTGGGATTCACAAAGCAACATTTTCTGTTTCAGGCTTCTAATGCTAATTTTGGTCCTTCTACGGGGTTTAAATTGTTGAAACAGTTGTGTGGCGGTTTCCATCGAATTGGAGCTACAGTGGTTGATTGTATGAATTTGAAGAAGAAAGTGAACTTGTTTCTTCGTGATCGTGATGCACAGATGGCCATTGAGAAAATTTTGAGCAAAAAGTTGCATTCGCCAGGATTCTATGTTGATTACAAAACAGGTAATGCAGTTCAATGCAGTTCATTTTTGTGTTTTGATGCAGTTTATACAACATTTTATTTTCTATTAGTTTCTTATTTAATTTTTTAGGTGTTGACGATAAGTTGATTGGTCTTTTTTGGGCCGATGAGCAAGCAATTAAGGACTATGCTGTTTTCGGTGATATCGTCTCATTTGATGCTACTTTTCGTTCTAACAAGTATATTCTATCTTCATTTTCTATCAAAAATTTAATCGTGTTTTACAGCTTTATTTAGTATTTTAGTTTATTTCTTTGTATATTAATCGAGGTATTCCTCTCATTCTTCCTCTATGTTGTTTACGGAATCTGGTTCTTTTGGGGTTATAGTTGATGGTTTGTTTTGAATTCCATCTCTACTACAGAACTGGACGTGAGAGTTTCTTCTCATCCAGCTCCTCGCGAATAAAAATAAATTCAAATTAAAGATTTCATTGGTTGAATGTATCATTAACCATTTTTTTTTGGTACGAGGAACTTATCATGAATCCACTGATTTCTGCCGCTTCCGTTATTGCTGCTGGATTGGCTGTAGGGCTTGCTTCTATTGGACCTGGAGTTGGTCAAGGTACTGCTGCAGGTCAAGCTGTAGAAGGTATCGCGAGACAGCCCGAGGTACAAGATGGTGTTCGTCCCTTTTACCGGCATTAATCATCACAACCGTTGTATAACCTTCGCTGCGGGTTTACTTTCCGATGAATCGGTTGGTGCTTACAAATGGCTACTTGAACAATTCAAAAAGGCGTTTGGTACAGATCCACAAGTTGTAATTACCCATCAGGACCCGTCTATAAAGATCGTAGTACCAAAATACTTCCCAAATACTATACACCGTTTTTGTATGTGGCATATCATGCAAAAGTTGGTTACAAAGGTATGTTATCACTTGTTTGTTGTAAACCATTACTGTCCTAGTTTACCTTTTTTGGCTTTGTTTCTCGTGCACGTTTTAAGCGACTCAGTGATCAACATGGAAAATTGTTTGGTTTCTTAAAATATCTATTACTTTTGATTTGTTTTTTTTTCAAATTAATGCACTATCTTTACACTGTAATGCAGTAGTTTTTTAAAGTCATGTTTTTAGAGCTATAGTTGTTTTGTACAAGTATCTATTAAGTTGGAAACGTTTCATATTAATGCACTATATTTATACTTTAATGCAGTAGTTTTATAAATTTATGAATTTTCAGGTGGGGACTTCAATCTGCAAAAACACAAATTTCAAACGGTGTATATGTGATATAGTTTGGACCGATCAGATTTTGCCTTTTGAATTTGAAGCAGAGTGGGAACGTATGATTGAGGATTTCCAACTTGGTGATAACAAATGGTTACAAGATATGTTTGACCTACGGGAAAGCTGGATCCCGACATACTTGCGTGATGTGCTTATGGCAGGCCTCATGCGTACCACCTCTAGGTCCGAAAGCGAGAACCATTTCTTTGGTAAATGGACAAGTAAATATTTGACACTTGTTGAATTTCTTAGCCATTATGAGACGGAGACCGAGTACCAGAGGTATATTGAGCGTAAGAACGATCACAATTCAAGATATAAGAATCTTAAATCAAAACTGATCTTCATATTGAAAAAGAAGCAAGTACTCTTTATACTCTAACTATATTCTTGGAAGTTCAAAATGAGATATATGCTTCTTATTCCCATTGCATGTCGATTAATGTTGCCCAAGTTGATAATGGTGAGAGATATTCAATGCGTGATATGCAAGCTGAGAACAAAATCAGGGATGAAAACAACTTTGTTGTTTATCAGGTATGTCTTCTTATATTGTTTATAACAATAATGTAGTAAGTTTTTAGCACTGATGCAGTGTGTTTTTAAATTTTAATATTTTTAAATGTTATGCAGGTGGAGTTTTGTAAATCTGAAATGGAGGTTCAATGTAGCTGTAAACACTATGAGTCATATGGTCTTCTTTCTAGGCACATTTTTTACGTGTTGAGAATGAATAATGTGAAAGAGTTTCCTCAGAAATACTTAAAGAAAAGGTGGTCAATGGATGCTAAGCCTTTCAACGCTACAGTTAGGACAGTTGTCAGTGGGTCAGATTCGGTTTTGCAAAGTGAGTTTTTTGATTTGTACGAGATTTTTGAATCTACGATTGATCGCTTGGTTCATGACATGGGCATGTTGAAGATTTATAAAGAGCAAATGAGGGAGTTGTTGCATAAAGATAAAATCGATGTTCCAACGGTTCCAAAACTTAACTCGAAAGATATTATTAGTGCAATGCTTGGTGTGAAGGAGCCAACCTCAACTTCAAATGTTATAAATAATTCAGATCTGAGTTCAAATAAAGGATCTGGTGTTCATACGAGGTGGAAGTCAAAAGCTGGGATTGAAAAAGAAGCACCTAAATCAAGTGACAAGAGGAGGACATGTAGTAAATGTGGGAATAAAGAAGGTCATAATTCCAGAACATGTACAAACGAAAGAATGCAACCATCTAAAAAAATAAAGAAAACATCTCAGGAGGCGCCAGCGACAATAACTGGTATCAGATCTAGGCGAAATTGATGATGACAATTTGATGCAACTATTTTTTACATATTGATGCAACTACTTTTACATATTGATGCAGTTGCTTTTATATACTGGTTCAGCTACTTTTGCATATTGATGCAGTTACTTTCTCATATTGATGCAGTTACTTTTTACATAACAGTATAAGTACACCTTTTTACATTGTGGCATTTTTTACCCAATAATGCAGTGACTTTTTATAATACAAAGATATCGCTAGTTAAGTCACTTTTTTATGACTTTTTTGTTTCATTATCATCTTTAAAGGTAATGCACTTACATCTGTTATGATTTCATCTTTTTTACATAGTGACATTTTTTAGTCAATAACACATAAAAATTGTAAGAGAATGAAACTTAAGTTATCCTCTTATGTATTTTTTTGGTTTCAGTGTTGTGATGTTGTGACAACCCAAAACCCGAGGTCATTTATTTAATATTATATAATATTATTTTACGAATGATTTTGAAATTTTTAATGAGTTGAATGATATGACGATTGATGGTTTTATTTAAAACCGACATTGGAGGTCTTATTTTTATCTTTTTACTAATAGCGAGGATTATTAGTGACCACGATATCGACGGATGCCCGAGATTTTATGTTTTATTATTTGTTGTGTCGATGTTTATATTTTTGACGTTTTTATTTTAAGTTCGTATTAAGTCGAACCGGGATCATATTATTATCATATTTTGAGTGCGTTTTAACTTTTGAAAAATATTTTTACGAAACCCGAGCCTCGTAAATATTTTCAAAATTAACAATTTACATTTTCTACCCTTACAACTATTTAATTTCATTTTGGACCAAAACTATCACAAATTGGCAAAATCTACCCCTCCACCCCACTATAAAAGGATTTTCCACTAGGCAAAACACATACAAAATATGTGTAAACAAAATCAAACTCTCTCTCCCTTCTCCCTCATTATTTCCGTCCACCACCACCATACAAAACCCATTTGATCATCAAGTTTTACTTGCAATCATTGAAAACTAAAACATATCTCATCTAGGAAATTTCAAGGGCTTTCTTTTGGGGTAAAAATCATCAACATGCATGAAGATTGATTTTTCTAAGGTTGGTAGATCAAATTTATGATTATTGCATGTGTTGTTGGTGACGATCAAGAGATGATCATGCTAAAATTTTGTTAAAAAGTTGTCTTTAATTTTTTATTTTTTATTTTGAACTTGAATCAAAGAAATCTAACAAAAGACCATCTTTGGAAATTTAATTGTGCATATTTTGGTATAATTTTTATACACATGCACCAACTTTTATTTTTTTCATATGATCCATGAAGGTTTGATCTATTTTTGTTGTATGGGTGTGTTGTTAGTAGTGTTATATATATATTAATTATTGCATGTTGGAAATTTGAGTGGGTAAATTTTTGTATGATCATTCAAGTGTGATGTGGGTTAGTTAAGTTGTTGGTGGTAATATTAGGATGATATTAGACATATGAGATTGATTAAAATGGGTTGAAAAATTGATTTAACATGATTTTTAAAGTGGCAATTTAGATCAGTAGGTTCAAGCCCAATTTTGGGTACCTTACTGTTTGAAAATTAACAAACTAATAAGATGATGTTGTAGAGAATTCTTTTAGCTTCGATTTGATATAAGATAGAGCTTCTAGCTCCAAACGAACGCGAAGTTACGTTAGTTTGATTATTCGTGTACCGGAAGACGAGTATCGGCACGATATATAATTGTTGTCGATATTTCGATCGAATCTCGGGGACTATAAAAGGATTTTGAAATGTGTCATGGACTGATGTTAAGTGTTAATTATGAGGATGTTGAGTTTATTTTCAAAGTCGAGTGTCGGTTTTGTAAACGGAGTAAAATAAATAAGTTAAAAAGACTATATGAGTTGTTGACGTAAAACTGTCCGGTTTTTGTAGTTCAAAGATGTGTCGGGCAGGGAACTTTAAATATAAAATCTTTTGATGGGTTTTTAATAGGTCTTTCTATATATAGTAAGTGACATCTCTGATTAGTACCATAAGCATCTGTTGTGTTTAAGTGGGGTAAACGAGCCCGTACATTTGGTGTGTACCGGCAGATTTTTATCGAAAGAATTGACTAATAAAGTAAACATATAGAATGAAGTAAAAGGTCACTTGTATTGTTTTCATTTTGGGTTGGTTGTGATTTTATGATTTTGAGTTGATGTTACTAAGTATGGATTTTACTCGAGTTTATTATTGATGAACGCGCCTTATTTGATAGGTTGAGGTTTTTGTGTTTATCGGGCATCAACTATCGTCGGAGATCGTCTTACTACTGCTATTAATCCAGGTGAGTCTATAGCTTCGCTTTTGTAATCGTTTTGAATGATTTTAAAACCCGCGAGGGGGTTACATGCTATTTGAAAGTAAAAATGAACACAAGTCATGATTGATTGTTTGGACCCGATGTTGCCTTTGTTGATTTGAATTGTATAAGTACCTAAATTGCAAAAGTCCCTAAATTCATGAGCCGTTAACTATCTTCTGACTTGATGTTGTGAGTTGGGAATAGTCGCTTATTCTAATAATAGTACTATTGGGCTGACGACCCTATCTGAGACCAGGGCTTTACGCTGAGTAACCCGCTGGGAAGGATAATTTTACGAGAATGAGAATTGGTATTCTTGCAATTGATACCCTAGTAGGGGGCACTGGAATTTCATCTAGTCATGCCGGCTTTAGGTGTGGGTGACTAAGTTAAGGGGTCGGTGTCATGAGCTTAATACAATTCAATAGCTATTGCTATATGCCAGACTGCCTGAATAATAGATTGTATGTACAACAATTCTATTAAATGATCTTGATTGATTTTTCTCTTGTGTTCAAAGGATGATTTGGAAAACCTATAGACTCTCTCAACCGTTGTGTTGATGATTTTAAGCATGTATTTCAGGTGATTGAAGTTGAAGAATTGCGGAGCTTGCTGGTGAAGGATTGCGGGTTGCTTTTGTGGTGACTGGTCTAAAACAAATTTCTTTCCCTTTTGTCATAAAAATAATTGTACGGTCATGTACTTTGGTAAATTGTTCGTTGATTTGATAAAATATTTGGGGGACCTAAATGTAATTCTGATATTTCTAAAATCGTTTTACTTGGGATCGAAAGTTTTAGACAATGGTTAAAGTTATATCCTTTAATATATCTAAGGTACGATTTTGAGATTGTTCAAAGTGTTTTGTATAACGATGTTTGTATTTAGCACCCAAATGTGTATTTTCGTTGCGCAATGTAATTTGGGGGTGTTAGAGATTGGTAATCAGAGCTTTTTAGTTATAGCGAATTAGGTCGATTTTTGAAAAATGTCCTAAACTATAACTTTGGTGTCGAAAATATTTTACAAAAGCACGCAACTTCTCCGCAAGGCTCCGGTAAGATTATTTGTTTTGTATTGTTTTATAGTTAGATGTATCCCTTAAAATTGAAATGATTTTTAAAGTATTAAGTAAATACTATGATGATATTTGATGATGTATTGATGATGTATTGATGATGTATTGATGTTGTTGAAAGTACGTTGAGTACTTGTTATCGTAAATTTTCTTTATGTAATGCATATGTATATAATTTTAAATAATGACCTTATATACCGTCGAGGGTCTAGAACAGTAGACCAGATGATGAACGATTTTACAACTGAATTCTTGTGACTTATATCGGGTATGAGGAAGTTTAATTAGTTGATGTATGATAGATATGTGGTTGAAATTTGTGTGATTAGAGGGTTGATGTGAAAGAAAGGTGGTTTTAAAGGTTGTATTTGGTATGCGGAGATTTGAGTTTGTTAGGACTTGGAAGATGGATGAGATTGCTAGTCTTGGGTCGATTGTGATGAATTTGTGTGTTTGAATTGAAAGGTTTAAAGAGAAGTAGGTAAGTTTTAAAAGGATGAGTGAGTGGGAGTCTTATGTGAGATTGATTCCGAGTCAAGCTTGGAAGCTTAGGAATGTTGAAAGTTGTACTGAGATTTGCCTTGTGATTAATCTGCCGGGTAGGAGTGAGTATTTGGATTTTGAGAATGAGCTGCCATCATGTCAGGGATTTGACTTTGAGGTCCGAAGGAGAAATAGACGAGTGTGATGAAGCTGAAAACAATGATAAGAAGGATAAGGAGCTGATGTCTAAGGAACTAATCGTGTGATGGATTTCCTTGTATCTTATTTTCTTTTTGTGATCGAACTTATTTAAAACCTTGTGTTGTAGCATTGTGATGGAACTTATTATCTTTTAAGTTTTTTTGGTAGATGATTGTAGTGACAGACATTGCCACTATCCTGTTGAATCCTCAACACAATCTAAATTACCCTCATGATCTATGATGTGCTTTATTAACTCTTTTAAGTTTTGGTTGATGAACCATTGTAGCTTTTGTTGCTCGTACATGTAGTATCCATGAGATGTCCTGATAAAGAATTCCTCTTTTATCTTGATATGTATACTTATCATGTTTCTTTCTTCTGTGATGATGGAAGAAGGAGTAGGGGAATCATATTTCTATCATTAGTGGATAACCACGTGACTAAGTTTCTTGAAATATGTCGCCAAAGCTAACAATTGCTATTGTTAACACAATGATCGAACAAGTTATTGCTAGAGCACATGTAGCTGGTTATGCTGCAAGGAATCAAGATGCTGGAGTTAGTTGTGCTGGAGATAATGGTGTTGCAGTTGATGCTGCTAAGAATAATGATGATGCTGCTAAGAACAATGATGATGCTGCTGATCCAGATGATAGTGTTGCTGCTGTTCTGCAAGTTTCAAGAGCATGTATATATATGTTAGTTTTGGGAAGTGTGGTTCTATGCAGTTTTGTGGTATTAGTGGTGCATTAGAAGTGCACATGTGGATTGATAAGATAGAGAGTACTTTTGAGATTATTGGGTGTTTAGAAACTAATAAGGTGAAACTTGCTGCTGCTATATTTCAGAATGGTACACTAAAATGGTGGAACAACCAAGTGACTACTTTAGGATTATTTGTGGCTAATAGTAAGACATGGACCGTGATGAAAGGACTATTGACTGTTAGGTTTTGTCCTAAAAAGGAACTAGGACAGCTGGAATCCGAATTGAGACAATTAGTGCTAAGGGACGATGTTACTACTGTTTACTGGGAAATTTTCTGAGCTATATTTGTTATGTCCTGATATTTTTGTGAATGACTGTAAGGCAAGGAAGCAGTACATTAGAGGATTGTCTAGTAATATCAAGGATGAGACTACTTCTTCAAAATCTAAATCTTTCGGTGAATCTGTTCAGATGGCGCATGATTTAATGAACGTGAAGGTGCAAGATAGGAAATATAGTATTGTTGAAAACAATAAGAGAAAGTGGGAATCTGCTCAGTGCAACCAGAATCAAGGTCAGAATTGTGAGGATTACAGTCATAACAATAATCAAAGACAGAACCGAAACCAGTATTTAAACTATGGAAGGAATGAGGAATTTCGTACTGCCACTGTGTCTGGAAGTAACAAGATAAATCTTAGGGTGTTTGCTGTACTCTATATCATGTAAGTAATTTTCCACAATTGCGACTAGAGTTAGGACAACCTGGTCATAAAGCTGCGAAGTGCAGAACAAGAGGATTAGTCATTGGAGTTAAGTACCCCTAGAGTAGTGATATGATTTAGCTGTAGCGAGAAAGGACACAAGCAAGAAAATTGTCCAGGGAAAGGAAATTGACAAGATGGGAATGTTGTCGCTCCGGTTTACGTTTGAGTGATGCTGATAAACCTTAAGGTCTGAATGTTGTAAATGGTATATTCTTACTTGAGATTCTTTATGTCAGTATGTCGTTTGGTTTCAGATCGGGTAGAACTATAAATATGTAAAGATTCAGTTGTTTTATCAATGGAAAATTTGTAAGATTTACAATTAACTATGATGTGGAATTAACCGATGGAAAGGTTGCTAGTATTAGTTTTATACTAAGAGTGTGTTCCTTGAATTTAGGAAGGTAGGTGTTTAGTATCGACTTGATGCTCAAAGAGTCGGAATCTTTAGATGTAGATTTTTGGTACGAATTGGTTAGTTGTGCGTAGTGCTGATGCTTGAGATTGAACCAATCTTCACCATAAATTGATGGCTGCTGGTTTAGATTTTGTTGAGAAACCAGGTGATGACTATGAGAGGTGATGAGTGAACTTTCCGTTTGAGAAGTATCTTGTTTGGAAACAAGGAAGTATGTAGAAGAGGGATATGATGTATTTCTGGCTCAGGTAATTAGTAATAGGGTAGTTGAGGAGAAGTTGGGAGATCTGTTAATGACTCGAGAGTGTTCTAAGGTTTTCCTGAAGTTTTGCAGAGTTGCTGCCGCCTCATGAAGTGAAGTTTGTGTCGATTGAGTGTTGTAAACGATAAGTGTAGTGCTTTTGCGTTTCGTTGTGTAGTGCTTCTGGGTTTTGTTGAATAGTAATTGTATGCCTTATCATTTGGCACCGTCATAATGGAATGAGTTATCCGGTCAACTGTGAGAAGTGATGGATAAGGGATGTATTAAATTAAGTTTTTTTGCCAATGGCGATCGTCTGTATTGTTTGTCAAGAAGGATGGATTGTTTCGGATGTGTATTGATTATCGAGAGCTTAACAAATTGACAGCCAAGAATCATTATCCATTATCGAGGATTGATGATTCGTTTGATCCTTGCAACTTGTTTGGATCCAGTGTGTACTCAAAGATCGCTTTGAGTTCTAGTTATCATTAACTGAGAGTTATGGAGGAATATGTTCCTATAGTTGTTTTTCGTACTTGATGTGAGTACTTTAAGTTTCAAGTGATGTTTTTGGAATGGACGAACGCGTCTGCCGTATTCATAGACTGGGTGAATCTTGTGTGTAAGATGTGCTAGGATGAGTTAGTCATTATATCTATTGGAGATATTCTATATTATTCCAAGAGGAAAGGATGAACATAAGTAGCATATGAGGATAATTTTGGGATGGCTGGAAAAAGAGAAACTGTATGTAAAGTTTCCTATGTGTGAATGCTAGTTGGAATATTTGCGTTTTCTAAGGCAGTTGATTGACAACAAAGGTATTCGTGAAGATCTTTCCAAGACTGAAACGATTAAGGATTGGTCGGTACCAATGACGCCAACGGAAATCTGTTAATTCCTTGGTCTAAGCTGGGAATAATATCGGAGGGTTATCGAAAGGTTTTCACTGATTGTTAAACCATTGATTAAGCTGACTAAGAAGAACTGGATGTGTGAGTCCCACTTATACATCTAAATTGTAAGTTTCGAGATCTGATCCTTATCAGACGGGGAAGCTATATTCTGAACACTGAAGGGTAGGCTGTGTTCTGCATCGATGTTGTCATGGTTGAAAGGATCTGAAGTATTTATAGTTTATAGTTTGGTATGATATGTCTCATAAGGGTTATGTAGTTGTGGTGTTTGTTTTGAGATTGTAGAAATATTACTTGTATGGAATCAAATGTGTAGTAATCAAGGATCATAAGAGTTTTCTTTATAATTAATTTCTTGGGATGATAAAGGAAATGAGTAGAGGATCACCAGTTATATATGTTTTGAGTACCTGAATATGTTGATGGTTATGACTGTGAGTGATTATGACAACGAGATTCGCTGCCATCTGGGAAAGGCGAATGTGATAGCCGATGCACTTATAAGGAAGAAAAAGGAAAGAGCTTCTAAGGTTTGAGTTTTGTAATGACAAAAATTATGGACTTGATAGAAAGGATATTAAAATTTTAAGTTAGTGATCTGATTTGAGAAGAATGTCAAGGTAAGTGATTTCAACATTTTGTCAAACTTATGGAAAAGATTTTTGTTGTAAAGTTAAGTGAGACATGGAATATTGAGCACTTCTAACATATCTGAATTGAGAGAGTAAGACTTAGTGATGAAGGAATCTCACAAGTCATGTAATTGATACAATCTGGTTTGAGTAAAAGTAAAAGTGAGTTGAGTGCTGTGTATTATACAGAGACTGATGGACAGAGTGAAAGGACGATTCGAACATCGAATGGTACACTTGTGTGTGTGTGATTGACATAGGAAATGTTGGAATTTTATATGACAATGATTGTCATGCTAGTAATAAGGATGTACTGTTTGAAGGTCATAAAGAACTTCAATTTGTGAAGGTTAAAGGTCGTGAGTTATGGACGTAAGTTAGGTTTTTGGTGTATTACAGAAATGTAGGTGGAATTGAATGACTGAACTAGAAGTGATATTGACAATATTGATAAGATTGTACGGGTTAAGGACCGTTTATTAGTAACAAGGAGTTGTCAGAAGAGTTATGTTGGCAATCGAAGGGTATTTAAGGAGTTTGAAATTGGGGAACGTGGTTATGCTTAAGGTGTCGTATTGACGGGTCAAATTTGTTTTGAGAATAACAAGGAAAGAATTCAACTTAAAGATAAGTTGCTTTTCGAAGAAAGAACTGTGAAGAGTTCTTATAAAGTCAAAACATAGTAAGGATTATATTGTGAAGATACAAGAATTTTGGGAATGGAATCTGGAATTGTGAAGGAAGCATGAGGATTTCTTTAAGGAAAAGAGTTCTCTTTTGTTCTGGAGGTATGGAATGTGAATATAAGAGGGGCTGAGCGCCGGGACGTCGCTCTCTTTTAGGAGGGTAGGATGTGACAACCCAAAACTCGAGGTCATTTATTTAATATTATATAATATTATTTTACGAATGATTTTGAAATTTTTAATGAGTTGAATGATATGACGATTGATGGTTTTATTTAAAACCGACGTTGGAGGTCTTATTTTTATCTTTTTACTATTAGCGAGGATTATTAGTGACCACGATATCGACGGATGCCCGAGATTTTATGTTTTATTATTTGTTGTGTCGATGTTTATATTTTTGGAAACCCGAGATTTAATTTGCTGGTCATTTTTTTTAATCGTTTGCTAGGTCTTATTTAAATCATTTGTTGGTTTTTAAATTCGTTTTGTGGGTCTGTTGATATGGTGGGATCCAAGTTTGATTCGACTATGGATTTTACAAACCCTAATTCGGTTGCTGATACTACAAATGGTGACCGAATGAATTTGAATGTAGGGTCTTTAGAGGATGTTGAAAAAATGTTCTCGATTTCCCTCAATACGGTGGAAGTGATTAGTAGGTTTATGAATGATGTCCAAAATAACAAATATGAATTCTTGAAGAGAATAACTACTGAGCAATGGACAAAGACCCTTGATATCGTATGTGCACACCAAGTGGAGTTGGAGAGCAGTGTTAGAACACTTAAACGTCAACATGTTAATGCTACCAATGCAGGTGTGCGTGATTATAGTAATCCTAGTGATCCGTCTATGAGCACTACTTTGGGACATGATGCTAGGGTTCCACCAGATTTATCTAATATCACAATGCGTATGTCCTTAGATCAGCATAAAGAGGTGAGTGTCTCATCTCCTACGTTTAGTAAACTGGTTACTGATGAGCTAACGTTTGAACAAATGGATATAAACCCTTATGAATGTGTCACTGAGCCTAAGAGGAGTGATGTATTTGACTCAAATATGGATGATTTCACGTTTTCTAATCCAATTGATCCAGTGATAGGTGTCGGGGAAACTGGGTGATCTTCTAAGCCTATAGGTAATGAAGTGAAAGTCACTATATATGAGTTATTTGGTGAAAATCTTACTAGCCGTGGTGAGAAGGAATGTCCTATTGTTCAGTCGGTGGATATTGGTGGTCCATCTAACTCCTATGCAGCTGCTGCTAGTTCAAGCCAACAAGCTCCACCTATTGCTCGTGTTAATATAGGTTCTACCATATCTAAAAACAGGTTTGAGGGTGTTCAGGTTTCTATTCCACGTAAAGTGGTTGAAAAGGTTAATACTCGTTTTCATAATATGCTCTATGGATACTTTATTGGTAAACGAAATGGCATTTCCAGTGGTTGAGTATTATGCTAAAACAAATTGGGCTAAATTTGGTTTAAAAAGGATCATGATGAATTCAAATGGTTTCTTCTTCTTCCAATTTGATGCACAATCTGGTTATGAAGCTGTGTTGGAGGGTGGCCCTTGGATGATTCGAAATGCTCCCATTATTCTTAAAAGGTATACTATGAAGACAAGTCTTCGAAAAGAAGAGTTCACTTGTATTCCCGTGTGGGTCAAACTTCATGATGTGCCTATTCAAGTGTTTGAGGAAGAGGGTATTAGTTTGATTGCTACATATTTGGGTAAGCCTATTATGCTTGATTCTTTTACTAGTACTATGTGTAAAGAATCTTGGGGTCGTAGTAGTTTTGCTCGTTGTTTAATTGAAATTAAATCTGATTGTGATTTACATGAGACAATTACTATTGGTGTTCCTGATTTGGAGGGTGAAGGGTTTACTAAGGAAACTATTAAAGTTGAATACGAGTGGAAGCCACCTAGATGCCCTACGTGTAATATTTTTGGTCATACGGCTGAAAACTGTCCTAAACGTGTTATCCCTAGAGTGGCTCCTAAAGTTGTAAATGAACAAGATGATGAATTTCAACAAGTTCGTAGTAGAAAGCATAACAATAAAGGTAAGCAAGGAAGTCAGATTCCGAGAGGTGTCCCTTTGAGCAAAGGATTCAAGGTTGGTACTCCTTTTACATTTAGTCTGAAGTCATCTACTTCTGGTGTTCAAGATAACTCATCTAACCCTGGTACGACTTCGAATGCATCTAAAAGTCATTATAACAAAGTGGATAGTGGTACCAAACCGGGTTTGCATATTAATAGTTCCAATAAAGGTAAGTCTGTTGTGAGTGTCGTTTCTACTTCGAATTATTTTGGGTCTCTTTTAGAGGAAACAGGTGACCAAAGTGGAGATGATGATGATGAGGAGGTTGAAAACGTTTATGATGAATCTGCTAACCTTCTTAATTCTCAATCAGGGGCAAGCACTCCTGTCACGAATGTCTTAAATGTTTAGTATAGCCTCTTGGAATATAAGGGGTTTAAACCAATCCCCTAAAAGAAAAGAGGTTCGCCAGGTTATCCTTGATAATAACCTGAGTGTTTGTGCTATCTTGGAATCCCATGTTGATGCTTCAGGTGTTTATGATATGTGTCGTAAGATTTTTAGCAGATGGAGGTGGTCGTCTAATGGTGGTTTGTGTACTAAAGGGACACGTATTATTCTTGGATGGAATGATGATAATGTGGATGTTATTGTGTTGTCTCAAACAAGTCAAGTTATGCATTGTCAGATTAATACGCGTATTGATAACCGTACTTTGTTTTGCTCTTTCGTTTATGCTGATAACTACTATATGAATCGGCGTTTCTTTGAAATAATCTTGTTGTGCATGCTACTTTCATGCGTGATAAACCATGGGTTGTTTTGGGTGATTTTAATGCTGCACTAAATATTGAAGATCACTTATGTGGCGGCTACACTCCTAATATTGCCATGCGGGATTTCAAGGAATGTGTAAATATCATGGAAGTTATGGATGTTAATGCTACAGGCTTACACTTTACTTGGAATGAGAAACCACAGGGTGATGATGGTATTCTCAAAAAGATTGATCGGATTCTGTCTAACATAAAGTTTCTTGATGATTTTCCAGGTTGTTGTGCTATTTTTCAACCTTACAGGATTTCTGACCATTCTCCTTGTGTTTTACGTATTCCTACAGTTAGCAAACCTAAGCCAAAACCGTTTAAATCCAGTAATTTTCTTGTGCATAAGGAGGGTTTTCATGAAGTGGTAGCTAATGGTTGGTTGGCCAATGTTCATGGCTGTGCTATGTTCAAGTTTGTTAAACGGTTAAAAGGCTTAAAGGCCCCGTTGCGTAAATTGCTTTTTGAACAGGGTAACCTTCATGATCGTGTTAACAGACTGCGTGTGGAATTAGATGTTGTTCAACAAGCTCTTGATAGAGATCCATCTAATGTGTTGCTGAAAGAAGAGCATGCTCATTATCTAGTTGCTTTTAAAGAAGCTTCTCTTGATGAGGAACGATTCCTTCGTCAGAAATCTAAAATTGAATGGCTTGAAGCAGGAGATTCTAATACGGCTTATTTTCATAATTCGGTTAAGAGTAGGGCTGCTCGTAATCGTATTGAAATAGTTTGTGACTCTCATAATGTTCTTCATGATGGCGGTGCTGTGCCTGGTGCTTTTGTTGCTCATTATGAGCTGTTTCTCGGTCAGGCAAGTGATTCAGGTGCTTTTAATACTTCTAATTTGTTTGTTCGAAAGCTTGGTGCTCTGAAAGCTGCCCATATGGTTAGAGTCATCTCTGATTCTGAAATTAAAAGCGCATTATTTTCCATGAGTGATGATAAAGCGCCCGGTCCGGATGGTTTTACTGCTGCTTTTTTTTAAGAAGTTTTGGGATATTGTGGGTGCTAATTTTACGTGTGTTATTGTGAGTTTTTCTCTAATGGAAAACTGCTTAAAGAGATTAATCATACTATCATTGCTCTTATCCCTAAGGTTTCTGTCCCAAATATGATTATTGATTATCGCCCCATATCTTGTTGTAATGTTATTTTCAAATGCATTAGCAAGATAATTGCTAACCGTATTAAAGGGGATTTGGGTGATTTGGTTAATATTAATCAATCTGCTTTTTTTCCGGGTCGTAGGATCTCAGATAATATATTATTGACGCAAGAGTTGATGAGAAATTACCATCGAAATTTTGGTCCTCCAAGATGTGCTTTTAAGGTGGATATTCAAAAAGCTTATGATACGGTGGACTGGCAGTTTCTTCGTAACATACTGATTGGTTTTGGATTCCACCATTTAATTGTTGATTGGATTATGACGTGTGTTTCTACTACTTCGTATTCTATTTGCATTAATGGTAATCTATATGGCTGGTTTCAAGGAAAAAGAGGTCTTCGACAAGGTGATCCGTTGTCTCCGTATCTTTTCACTTTAGTTATGGAGATTCTTTCTCTCATGTTGCAGCGAAGGGTTCTTAATGCGGAGGAGTTTTATTTTCATTACCGCTGTGAGCAGCAACGTATTATAAACCTATGTTTTGTAGATGATCTCTTCTTGTTTGCTAGGGGTCACTTGGATTCTGTGCAGGTTATTATGGATGCGTTGGAGGAATTTAAGATAGCTTCGGGTTTGGTTCCAAGTATCCCCAAGAGCACTGTTTTCTTTTGTAATGTATCCACTACTGTTAAAAGTAGTATTTTACATATCATGCCTTTTGCTGAAGGCGTGTTACCTGTCAGATACCTTGTGTTCCGCTCATTTCGTCTAGGCTTCTATATAGGGATTGTAAAGTCCTTGTAGAAAAGCTTGATAGTAGAGTAAATGATTGGCGCAATAAGTTTCTTTCTTTAGCAAGAAGACTCCAGTTAGTTCGTTCAGTGCTTTCATCTATGCATATTTACTGGGCGTCTGTATTTGTTTTACCTGTTCGGATTATTCATGATTTGGAACAGCTTATGAGAGGCTTCTTATGGTGTCAAGGTGAAATAAAGAAAGGTAAGGCTAAAGTTGCTTGGGATTCTGTCTGTACCCCGTTTTATGAAGGTGGCATTGGTATTCGTAAGCTTTCTGATTTTAATGTTGCTTTAATGATTTCTCATATCTGGTGTATCCTTACTCGTAAAGATTCTTTATGGGTTAAATGGATTTATTCTTACAAGTTAAAGGATAGAAGTTTCTGGGACATTCCATGTATTGGTGATATGAGTTGGGGCTGGAGAAAACTTCTCCAGATTAGATCACGTATTCGTTAGTTTATTTGGTACAAGATTAATAATCATAAGGTTGCTTCTATGTGGTTTGATAATTGGGCAGATTTGTGTCCATTACGGGACGTTCTTACGGTTCGTAGCATCACAAGATCGGGGCTCTCTCTTTCTAATAAGGTTAGGGATCTTATCATTGATGGTATTTGGAAGTGGCCGCAGGAATGGAATGCTAGATTTCCGAACATTGTCTCTATCCCTGTCCCTGTTATTAACGATGATAAGGATGATGATTTGATGTGGCGGGATATATATGGGGTTTTACATCCTTTTTTAGTTTCGTTAGCATGTGATTCTATACGGTATAGGGCGGTGATGGTTAATTGGTACCATGCTGTTTGGTTCGCTCATTGTATTCCTCGTCACTCTATTCACTTGTGGTTAGTGGTTAGAAGAAAATTGAAGACTCAAGATCGGCTTAGGCAATGGAATGTTGGCCCTTTGATGGATTTAAGCCTTCTTCGATGTCCTTTGTGTAAATTGGTGTCGGATTCTCATGACCATCTTTTCTTTGAATGTTCTTACTCTGTGCAGGTTTGGTCTAAGGTTCGGGTCCTCTGTGATATGGATAGCGTTCCCCCTCGAATTGATGATATATTAGCTTATGTTATTCCAATTTCTGAAGGAAAGTCTTTCCCTAGTATCCTTGCACGTCTTGTGTTGGCTGCTACTCCGTACTTTATATGGATGGAACGTAATTCAAGACTTTTCAAGAAAAAGCAGATGGCGGTTGATCAGCTTGTTCAGATTATTTGTGATACTATTTGATTGAAGTTGATTTCATTTCGTTTTAAGAAGTTGTCTACCAGGTCGAGTTTGCTGCTTGACAAATGGAGGGTGCCGAGCTTTAGAGTCTCTTACGATGGGAGTGCCGGGTGAGGGTTGTACTCTTTTTTCCTTGTCCAAGGTTTTCCCACTGGGTTTTCTTTGGCAAGGTTTTTTAAGGAGGCAGACTCATTTGGATTTCCTTTGCTCCTATCGTGGTGTTGTTGGAAGCTGAAGAGAATGCGTGTCTTCATGTGTGCATCTTAGTTTCTATCTAGTTTACTTGTATTGAATTCTAGTTTAGTTAGTGTTTATGTTATTGCATAACCACGTGTTAACATGCTGCCTGTAGCATGCGGTTAATGTGGTATCTCAGCCACATTCCTTTGTATTTCAACATTTTTTTGGTTAATATATTTACCGGGGAAACCCTTTACCAAAAAAAAGATGTTTATATTTTTGATGTTTTTATTTTAAGTTCGTATTAAGTCGAACCGGGATCATATTATTATCATATTTTGAGTGCGTTTTAACTTTTGAAAAATATTTTTACGAAACCCGAGCCTCGTAAATATTTTCAAAATTGACAATTTATATTTTCTACCCTTACAACTATTTAATTGCATTTTAGACCAAAACTATCACAAATTGGCAAAATCTACCCCTCCACCCCACTATAAAAGGATTTTCCACTAGCAAAAACACATACAAAATATGTGTAAACAAAATCAAACTCTCTCTCTCCTCTCCCTCATTATTTCCGTCCACCACCACCATACAAAACCCATTTGATCATCAAGTTTTACTTGGAATCATTGAAAACTAAAACATATCCCATCTAGGAAATTTCAAGGGCTTTCTTTTGGTGTAAAAATCATCAACATGCATGAAGATTGATTTTTCTAAGGTTGGTAGATCAAATTTATGATTATTGCATGTGTTGTTGGTGATGATCAAGAGATGATCATGCTAAAATTTTGTTAAAAAGTTGTCTTTAATTTTTTATTTTTTATTTTGAACTTGAATCAAAGAAATCTAACAAAAGACCATCTTTGGAAATTTAATTGTGCATATTTTGGTATAATTTTTATACACATGCACCAACTTTTATTTTTTTCATATGATCCATGAAGGTTTGATATATTTTTGTTGTATGGGTGTGTTGTTAGTAGTGTTTTATATATATTAATTATTGTATGTTGGAAATTTTAAGTGGGTAAATTTTTGTATGATCATTCAAGTGTGATGTGGGTTAGTTAAGTTGTTGGTGGTGATATTAGGATGATTTTAGACATACGAGATTGATTAAAATGGGTTGAAAAATTGATTTAACATGATTTTTAAAGTGGCAATTTAGATCAGTAGGTTCAAGCCCAATTTTGGGTACCTTACTGTTTGAAAATGAAAAAACTAATAAGATGATGTTGTAGAGAATTCTTTTAGCTTCGATTTGATATAAGATAGAGCTTCTAGCTCCAAACAAACGCGGAGTTACGTTAGTTTGATTATTCGTGTACCGGAAGACGAGTATCGACACGATATATAATTGTTGTCGATATTTGGATCGAATCTCGGGGACTATAAAAAGGATTTTGAAATGTGTCATGGACTGATGTTAAGTGTTAAGTATGAGGATGTTGAGTTTATTTTCAAAGTCGAGTGTCGGTTTTGTAAACGGAGTAAAATAAATAAGTTAAAAAGATTATATGAGTTGTTGACGTAAAACTGCCCGGTTTTTGTAGTTCAAAGATGTGTCGGGCAGGGAACTTTAAATATAAAATCTTTTGATGGGTTTTTAATAGGTCTTTCTATATATAGTAAGTGACATCTCCGATTAGTACCATAAGCATTTGTTGTGTTTAAGTGGGGTAAACGAGCCCGTACATTTGGTGTGTACCGGCAGATTTTTATCGAAAGAATTGACTAATAAAGTAAACATATAGAATGAAGTAAAAGGTCACTTGTATTGTTTTCATTTTGGGTTGGTTGTGATTTTATGATTTTGAGTTGATGTTACTAAGTATGGATTTTACTCGAGTTTATTATTGATGAACGCGCCTTATTTAATAGGTTGCGGTTTGTGTGTTTATCGGGTATCAACTATCGTCGAAGATCGTCTTACTACTGCTATTACTCCAGTTGAGTCTATAGCCTCACTTTTGTAATTGTTTTGAATGATTTTAAAACCCGCGAGGGGGATACATGCTATTTGAAAGTGAAAATGAACACAAGTAATGATTGATTGTTTGGACCCGAATGTTGCCTTTGTTGATTTGAATTGTATAAGTACCTAAATTGCAAAAGTCCCTAATTTCATGAGCCGTTAACTATCTTCTGACTTGATGTTGTGAGTTGGGAATAGCCGCTTATTCTAATAATAGTACTATTGGGCTGACGACCCTATCTGAGACCAGGGCTTTACGTTGAGTAACCCGCTGGGAAGGATAATTTTACGAGAATGAGAATTGGTATTCTTGTAATTGATACCCTAGTAGGGGCACTGGAATTTCATCTAGTCATGCCTGCTTTAGGCGTGGGTGATTAAGTTAAGGGGTCGGTGTCATGAGCTTAATACAATCAATAGCTATTACTATATGCCAGACTGCCTGAATAATAGATTGTATGTACAACAATTCTATTAAATGATCTTGATTGATTTTTCTCTTGTGTTCAAATGATGATTTAGAAAACCTATAGACTCGCTCAACCGTTGTGTTGATGATTTTAAGCATGTATTTCAGGTGATTGAAGTTGAAGAATTGCGGAGCTTGCTGGAGAAGGATTGCGGGTTGCTTTTGTGGTGATTGGTCTAAAACAAATTTCTTTCCCTTTTGTCATAAAAATAATTGTACGGTCATGTACTTTGGTAAATTGTTCGTTGATTTGAAAAAATCTTTGGGGGACCTAAATGTAACTCTGATATTTCAAAAATCGTTTTACTTGGGATCAAAGTTTTAGACATTGGTTAAAATTATATCCTTTAATATTTCTAAGGTACGATTTTGAGATTGTTCAAAGTGTTTTGTACAACGATTTTTGTATTTAGCACCCAAATGTGTATTTCCGTTGCGCAATGTAATTTGGGGGTGTTAAAGATGCAGTGTTTTTTACATTTTGATGCAGTGAATTTTGCATCACAGATAAAGTATATGTTTTTGTTAATGTCATATGTTTAAAAAAACAATCATTAAATTTCAAGAAATAGTTAACATCACTAACAATTAAATAAAATTATGTAAAAATCTTCATGTTTACAAGTAGTTTTTAAAAAAACAACGAGTACTTCAATTGTCTTTAGTCATCAATTGACCATTTATCAAATCTAACATCAGACCATTTGACAATTGACTATTGGCGATGACCATTTGATGCATCTCTTTAGTCATCAAGTGTCTTGTTTACGGTATCACTAAATTTCTTCCACAAAGCTTTATCAAATCTAACATCAGAATCCGTTATAAGCTTTGAAATTTTTGGCTTTTTCCTGAAGTATGATTGTGCGTCCTTCAACAACTTCCCTTTTTTGACGTTAAAATCCATCAGAAGGATTTTGGTCATGTACTTGGCACGAAGCATTTTTAGTTGTGTTTTCTGAGGTGGTCCTTCTTTCTTCAATGGTTGTAAGAAGTTTCCTCTACCAAGATATGATTCCAAATGCCTCATAACAAATACCCCGCGATTGACAGCATTGTATTTTGTTTTCCAATTAAAATCAACAATGTTAGGTTCAGAAACCAAAATGTCTACGTGTTTTGGGTGTTTATGTCTCTCCAAGTAATTTGTGAAGGAATCAATCTGTGTAAATTTAAATAAACAGTTATGACATTGTAATGCAGTTTTTTTAATATTATGATGCAGTAAAATTATCAATATTATCCATATGGTATAGGATTATAAAAATAGCACCATAAACATTAACTATGATATAAAACCAATTATAGACTTATAAAGGGTTTTTCTCTATTTAAAATTAAACATATATATATGAGATATAAGACTATAGTCAAATACTTTGATGCAGTGAAAATAGCACAATAATGCATTAAGTATGAGACTTACGAGGGCAAAAGGGTAAGCACCATATATTTTTTCTATATCATCAATGACGTTATCTATATTGTCTATGATGTCGATCTCAGCGGTCTTCAAATTAAAGCAAATGATAAAGAAATGGTTTGATGAAGTATCTTTCGTCATCTTTATTGAAGGAAAAAATACCTGTATATATTTGTTATAAATATTTAAATTTATTCTAAACATTCTCACAAATACAATCAGTTAATTCTGATAATAAATATACTTACCAAGTCGACGTCAAGAAAATTCTTCCGTTTTGCTTGAGTTAAAACGTTATGAATATTTTCATCAAAAACTTTCATCCTTTCTTTCACATTCTTCCCCGACTCAACAGTATGATTAGTCTGTTTTAGTTAACGTCAAACGATTACTAATGATCACAAAATTTAAAGTTCCAAAATAAATAAGTTATATATTTGAATTACTTACAACCATTCCCGTATGGCAATATACATTTCCATTACCCGAAAGCTTGTCTCGGTGCTGTTCCTCATGATTTAATACAAAAGACCATAAGTCTAATATGAGTGCCGCAATTTCTATTTCAGGGTATAGGCTCAAGAAAAAAACACCTTCTACTTCAACTCCTTTGATGATCTGGTAAACAATCTCACTGTACATTTTGATATAAACATAAACTTTTCAGACGGGTTTATCTATATCGGATGAATTAAAGCAAGGAAGTGATGCAGTGATAAAAATATGTGATGCAGAGAATATAATGAAAATTCATACAGAGATCATTGAGAAATGATGCACTGTTAATAATATCTGATGCAGTGACAAAAGTAATTGATGCAGTTATATAAATATGTGATGCAGAGAATATAATAAAAATTCATACATAGAACATTGAGAAATGATGCACTGTCAATAATATGTGATGCAGTGACATAAGGAATTGATGCAGTTATATAAATATATGATGCAGTGAATAATGAATAGTGATGCTTTAAAAATAAAATATGAGGCTAGAACTTACCATTCGGGTGTGTTATTACCCCATATGTATTCTGCTATTTTTTCCCCTCTTCAGATAGTGGTTGGCCCAATACAATTTTCCGTTGATAAAATGGCGACGTTAAAGTAGGAGGCAGCTTTACTTCACGTTTATCGTTTTCAGTATCATCCGGTGGAGCAATGCAACTAATTGGTGATGCGTGCATATATATTTCATTTTCTTCTATCCTTTTTCTTTTTGCAGGCAGTGACTTAGCTTTTTCTATCTTAGATTTCTTTTCATTCTCTTTGGACAATTAAGTGTTAATTTGCTTTCTACCAAGATCTTTAAGCACTTGTTTTTTAGCCTGTGTCTTTTTAGAGACCTCCTTCCCAACATTTTCGTCTACCATAGTTGTTTCTTTAGCTTGTTCCTTGTTAGATCTTCCTCTTTTACCAGGCTCTTGTCTTAGAACTTGAATTTTAGATAACATATCTCCCTCTATGATGCCTTTAGCATCTAACTTCCCGACATCCTTTTTCAATAATTTCACCCTTATAGCATCAAATTTTGTAGTCTTTGCTTCGGTTTGAATTTCAGCTGATAGCGGAATCTCTGTATATTTTTCATGTTGTTCGACAATAGGTTGTGCACTCAATGGTGTATTTCCTTTCAAAGTTCTTGTGTAGTTTTTCGGTAACCTCAATTTCATACTAAGAAAAGGTTTACTAATTTGAACTTTTTGAATTTGGGGAGATTTTGGTGCATCTTCAATTAAGAACGTTTTGGCAAGTTGTCTTCTACTTCAGCTAACAAAGGTAGTTTCATAACTAAGTAGTCCAAAAGCTGTTTGTTTACTTCTTCGATAGAAGGAAATTCGGTTATTAAACTGTTGATTTCTTCAATTCCAATTGAAGGAAAGTTAGCTTCTTTGAATATTTTAGAACCTGTAATTAAAACAATCAGAATAATCAATAGTTTTTTATGAAAAAAATAGAATAACTTGTTTTTACTGCATCATAGCATTTTGTTAACTAGTCATGCATTAAGCTTTATTGATAGTTCACAATCCAGTGCATTACTAACTTTAAAACCACAATGATGTAGTGAAATTAATAGACAAGATAAAAAGAATTAAATTAATTTTTTTTTTTGGAAAAAACAGTATAATTTGTTTTTAATGCATCATAGATACAGTTTTACAGCATCATATTGTTTTTCTTAATAATCATGTAGTGAATTGAAATGAGAATCCAAACTCTAGTGCATTACTATGACAAAAACACTATGATGCAGTTCAATTAATCGACAAGATTTAAAGAGTGTTTGTAATTTTACTTTCATCTGCTCCCAGGATTTCATCAGATTCCATTCCTCCTTGCATTTCATTGTCTTCCATTCCACCTTCTGTATCCATCTCTGTGTCCATGTCACCGTGAAACACTTCTTCCTCACTATCAAAGAGTAGCGTTTGCGATTGATACTCAAGGAATGAATCATCATAAATGACGATAGCTCCATCTTTATTGTATATTTCATCACATTTTTCAGGATTTGCATAATCTGTTAATTAAGAATCAAATTTTTAAAAAATACTTTATTGAAATTTACTTTATAAACCAGTTTGCAATATGTTCTTTAACTAGTATATCATAGACTATAATGCTAACTACATTATAGTTTAGTTTATTACTAGTTAAATAAACCTTATGAGGCAGCCGAATTGTAGCATTAAACATAATTACCTATTCACATTAAATCCAAAATAATAGATAAGTTTTAAGTTTTTCCTAGTTATATTACAGACATTCAAAAGTTGAATTCAAAATATATGATCCTAGATAATAAATATTAGTACAAAAGCAAGAGAAGTGTTAGTGTTTATTTACTTTTAGGGGATTTCTTTTTCCCCACTTCCAATTTTTTAGCGGGTGATGCTGTTGCTCCTTTGGTTGATGTTGTCGGTTTTGGCGTCTTGTTCCCCTCTTCCAATTTTTTAGCAGGTGATGTTGTTACTCCTTTGGTTGATGTTGTCGCTTTTGGCGCCTTGTTCCCCACTTCCAATGCTGCTGCTCCTTCCGTTGATGTTATCTTAGTTGGCCCCTTGTTCCCCACTTCCAAATTTTTAATGGGTGATGCTGCTGCTACTTCCGTTGATGTTGTCCAATTTGGCCCCTTGGTCTTAAAGTTTGTCCAATTTATGGTTGCTGACCTTGTCCTTCTCGTCATTTCTAGTGTTGAGTTTGGGGAAGAATTTACTTCCTCCATTGAACTAAGCGAGATATCTTCATTGGTCTTCCCACCATCAATATGGACATCGGTCACAGCATCAACATTCTTATCGCCACATCAGAGTTTTGCAAATCACATGCAGTTGCACCATCATTCTCAGTAGCTTCAGTTGCACCATCATTCTCGGTACTGTGATTCGCCCCATCAGACATGCCTTCATACAAGTATTTTAAAAATGATTTACTTTTTTCCTCAAACATCTGAAATTCTTCATCGTGTGGGTATTCTTCCAAAGCAATCTTAACCTTTTGTTTGTTACTTTCAAACACTTCCTTAATCTTTGACAGTGAGTCATTCAAGTAATCTTTCATATCCTGCATGATTTTAAAAAAAATACATTATGATGCAGTGAATAATAACTATGATGGAGTTTTTAAATATTTTTAATGGTCATTTGGATAATAACTATGTTTAGCCTAATTCACCCTTATATTTAACAAGTGACTACATGTTGCATCATAACTCAAATTAAGGTACATGAAACTAAAGAACAAAAATAAAATTAAAAGACAACTTGATGCATACACATTTTCGATATAATATACAACCTATAATTCACCCTACATGTTGCATAACAACTCTAATTAAGAAGCCCCACAAATTTACTGGTGCATACAGTTGGACAGAAAGTGTACATTGTTGGTGACTATGCTATTACAGTGACTTTATATGGCAACTAAATGTCACAAACTTCTACCCAACCTAAATACTAGCAACTCTGGACCTATACTAACCTAATCGCCTTACTGATGTCCAACATTCAAAACCAGAAACACAAAGACAAGGGATCCAACCCAACTATATGCTTAAGACAGAAAATGGGAACAAACTTGAAAACTTGCAACTTCTAATTTTCACTCTAAACTAAACAAATAAAATGCCAAGTTCTTCTACCCAAGGCTAATGAGGATGTTCTTACACTTTTTAAGTCACAAAAGTCTCGCCTATTGCAGTTAATAAGCAGATCCAAACACCGCTTTAGTTTGTAGATTCACAAAATTATCAAAGGAATTCAATGTTTTAAGCTAAATCAAATAGAATAAACGCCATAATCATTCAAGATAACCTAGAGTAACAACTTTATAATAACCTGGTGCATCAAACTAAAGAACTAAAATCCAATCTACAACCTGGTGCATCATAACTAAAATTAAGGTGCATCAAACTAAACACCTAAAATTATTTAAACATATCACCCTTTGTTACAGCAGTAAAATGAAACTTAGTTTTTACCTGACTTGTTTTTGATCTTAATTGTATAAGATCCTCGTATGGTTGACTTGTATTTCAAATATGTTTCTTCTTCTTTGTCTTGTCAACCTTCTCTTTGGGGGGAAAGAACTCATAACCTTCCAAGATTGGAAGTTTCCCGAAACCTTTCATATCATTCATTTCTTCATTCTCTCTTCTTTTCAACAACTCGGTGTTCCATCCTTTAAAAACAGTTGATGTTCTTTCCACAGTTATCGTTGGTGAGATTGTGGAGCTGCTATATAGAAGCTACAAAAAAGGAAGTGATGCAGTTAATATAGGAAATGATGCATTTAATATAAAGAAGAACTGTTATGTTTTATCTATATATGATGCAGTGAAAAAAGGTATTGATGCAGCAAAAATAAGATTAAACATACTAAGAAGTTTAGAAGCATTAAATAATCGTACCGCCAAAAGAAGTTTGGAAGCACCGAAATAACCTCCTTGTTTTGCTTTCCATATCTTAACTCCTGACCGAATGCATTTTAAAGCATAGTCACACCAATCATAGTTTTGAAAATCTTCAATATCTCTTAAGGTAGGTAAGAATCTTTGATTGATTGTGCCATCCTTATTACCTCCAACCACAATATTCATAAACACCACTAAAAATCCAACTCTGAATTCCCAACCCGTTCCGGTCAAACTACAAACATGATCATCAACTATGGATATATGAGGCCTTGGCGCTTTATCCCCTCCCCATGGAGTTGTAGCTCTCCAATCCGTTGTTGTTTTGTCTTCTGTCGTTGTAGCTCGAAGAGCAATAACTTCTTTCTCTCCCATGGGTATTCCAAGCATTTCATGAATTAATTCCTTTGTCACCTTAATTTGTCTTCCATCATCCATGTGTATTGTGTCTGTATCACAATCAAATTTAAACGCAAACCAGTACACAAGCTTTGATGGAATGGTAGGGTAATCAAAATTATTATAATATTCTCCCAAACCCATTTCTCTTATAGTCTCAACCTGGGCGTTTGTTAAAGATTCCAATACTAACTTCAAATGATTAGATGATATTCTTGAATTAATAATAGGAAAAGTAACCCTTTTTTACCATCAGAATCCTTATTTTCATCATCAAACGATAGAGGTTCTTTCTCCAATACATCATCATTACTAACCTTCTTTTTTCTTTTAATAGCAACTTTACGTTTTACAACGACTATTTGACTATTTTGAATATCTTTATTCCCCTTTGCCATTTTCTTTTTCCCAACCAACTTATCTACACCTACTTCAGCGTTTGCCATTTTCTTTTTCCCAACCAACTTATCTACACCCACTTCAGTGCTTTTTTTTGCCATTTTCGCAACAACATCTACGTTGTTTCCAAGATTCAATATATTACCCTTCAACTTATTTACATCAACAGGTGACGAAACATCACTCACATTTTTTCCTGCTGCATCAAAGAATAAAATTAAGTGCATCACAGCAACACAAGTAACTACATCAAGTACAAAACTAAAACAAACCTACTGTACATAATGCAAAAAATAACTACATCATACCAAACTAATGCAACACAAATGTAGACTTACTGCATCACAGTTTAAATTTCAGTGCATCACACCAATACAAATAACTACATCAAGTACACAACTAAAAAAACTTATTGTAAAAAAATACTCTACATAATGCATCACAATGTAGATTTACTGCATCAATTTTAAAAAAACACACTTTTGGACAGCTAAAACACATGTAAAAGTAACTGCATCACACCAATACAAATAGCTACATCAAGTACACAGCTAAAAAAAACCTACTGTAAAAAAAACCTACCATACATAATGCTAAAAAGAATTCTGCATTTAGTAAACAACCTAGCATTAAAACACATTTAACCTAGTAGCCTAACTCATACTTACACATGATTACCACATACTGCATCATAACATATATTTAAGTGCATTAGGCAAACAACCTAGCAAACAAACATATATTGCATCATAAACACATTTCCGCAAATAACAGAAACTTCACTAGACACAACAGACCACTACATCACAATTTAAATTAACTTCTATCAAAATGATGTTCCCTGAATAATTCTAAAAAATTTCGTTTGACACATTAACCTACGTTTTTCGTATATAACGCAATATACGTTTAACCGTCCTTTAAAACATCTGACCACTACTGCATCAAAACTTAAATTCAAATGCATTAAAGAAAAACCTTTTCTCTTTTTTGCTTGTTTTGGAGTATTCTGAATATCATCTGATTCTGGTGGATTTTGATCAGGTAAATCATTCCCATTCGAATTTTGGCTCTTTTTCTTTTTTGCCCGATGGCTACTTTCTTCGGGTTCGTCTTGCTGGGCATGTTCTCCCGTGCCGACAGATTTTGTTGAACAAATTTTTTGCCTTTTTGATGATCTTTTGTTTGTTGTCTCGTCATTCTGATCCGTTTCATTATCATTACTACCTGTAAGACAATAAATTCACACGGTTAACTATTATCACATTCAACAAATGAAAATAAATGAGTGAGTTATTCATAATCAAACTTCGCATCAGTGACTTATATACAATCAAAGTTTAACAAGGATAACATAGCTACTCAATAGATTCGGTAACACATATTTGCTCTCAAAGTTTTCAAATCAACATAAACGACATCTTGAGCCTGTTTTCTCTTCAAAGAAGACATCGCCACGATTCCTCTATCTCGTGAATACCATCTTCTTGCCAATAATAGAATCCAATATGCACCTACTTCTTTTTGTTTAGCCTTTTTTAATGTAAGTAGCTCAAAAATTTGACCTTCGCATTCGGTCTTTTATAGATACAAAAATCATCTACCATGGAAAAGCGAATATGAATGCCAAATTATGAGGTCATTTACTAAAAAGGATAAACAAAAAGATGCTAATGTATATTGGATTCAATTATTAGGCAAAAAGATGATGTTCACAAGAAAAAGGAATCATGGCAATATCTACTTTGAAGAGGATACAGGCTTAAGATGTCGTTTATGTGGAGTAATCTTTGAGAGCAAACATGTGATACCGAAGCTATTTGAGTAACTATGTATCTTTTATCTATGTATCTTTTATCTTTTTCTTTATTGCATTATATATTAACTATTTAAATGAAACCTTACATACTTGATCAAAAAGCATATAAAAACTTAATAAAAACCGTTATTAATATCCAAAACCATAAACCCTTATAACATCCTAGACCTGACCCAACTGGCAACAATAATCTGCATTAAGGTTATACAAATCTACTCACACAAACACACAATTTCATATATAATGCATCAATTACTTACACACAAAATTTCACTCACAAAATTTTACTAACGTTGCTACAAAACACATATAAAAACTGCATCAAAGCACATATAAAAACTGAATCAAAGCACAAAATTTCATTCACAGAATTTCATTCACAAAATTTCACTAAGTTGCTACAAAGCACATATATAAAAATGCATCAAAGCACAAAATTTCATTCACAAAATTTCATTCTCTTAAAAGTTTGTGTGAACATATTGATGTTTGTTTTTATTCATCTGAAATATCATTTAGATGCAGCTAATATTAAACATTGATGCGGTTTTTATATGTGCTTTGTAGCCCGCTGCAAGCCCGCAGCAAGCCTGCTGCAAACCCGCATCAAGCCCGCAGCAAGCCCGCTGCAAGCTCGCATCAAGCCCACAGCAATCCGAAAGACCCATACAAGCACGTTTGGACAACTAAAAGACACTACGTGTGACCTAATCTCGACTCAGACCCGACATGTAACCCTAAAAAGCATTAATTCTTTTATTACAATGCATTACGGTTATACAAATGCAACACATACTCACAGTCATACACCTAAATCAAGGTTGGAATGATCAGTTACATGTTTCCCCTCCGCTTGATTCTTATAGCACTACAATTCTTCGGACAACTTACTCAACGGTTATGGTATTTGAAATAAGCTGAAGCAAATTTTTAGGTATGACTAAACACAACGTGATCGTCACCACAAACTCGCAACTCCTTATCTCACCCTCGGATTAGCATTTTATGCCTATGAAAAAGAACTCTCTTAACGACATAAGAAGATTCAAGCACAGGTTCTCAACCAATAAAATGAGACGATATCATCTAGTAATTAGTCAAACAACTTACAAGTCAAAGCAAGACTCAAAAATTACAAGAATCACAAAATTACTTTGCTCTGTGACAGTAAGCCACTAATGTTATTTTGTTTTAATCAATAATAGTGTTTAGGTTATAACATAGGATGAGTGTGCTAGCAGCCCGATTATGTCGGGTCGGTTTGGGTTGGGCAAGGTGCCATTATTTAGCATATCACTGCCATTGACATTTTCTAGGTAATGTTAAGAACAAACCATATCAGTCAACCATAATAAAGATTTTTAAAACAACAATACAAAATATCCTAAACTATGGATTCTCTGTGGATGCCCATTTGATATTCTAAACTATGGATTCTTTGTGGATTGTTACAGGTTTATCTATTATCCTAGTTCATGATTTTAAAAACTTAACACTATCTTTAAGTAAATAAAACTTCTGAAACAATTTTTTGTTAGAGGAAGAACAGACTTTTGTTGCAAACAACATCTTAGTCGTTTTTAACCACAGATGTAAAGCAAATACATTGCACAACCATTGGATTTAAAGTGTAGACACCTATTGCAGAACTTGAATTCACGTTTATAGTGATGTGTTTTCTGTTTAATCGCTACTGGTTTCTTTTCAGTCTTCTCTTATACTAAAGAAACAACATTTTTCACCAATTATTTCGCATTTATATACAACACTTATTACATGAAAACAATTATAAAGTCATGCATCAACATCTGAGATACCAAACAGGATCACCCAAAGCAAACTAACGCATATTTATCCGAAAAATCTAACTCCGATTCGATCAAAAGAAACTAAAGAAACGAAAATATCAAACCACTAAAATCACATCAGTAGGATTGAAGCTTTAAATATCAAAAACTTTAAATATCCAAAAACTTTTAGCAATATGATCAGTAGGATTGGTGCACCAGGTCCTTTAAATACACAAAATACATCAATTAGAAAATTACCATGAACCCTCAAGTGCAGCAGAGACGAGCTTAACCAAATTTACTTGTTGTCGATGAACTATCTTCTAAATCATCACCTTAATCAATATTTTGTCGTTGACCGTTTTTAATTATCTCACATATTACCAAAGTGATTAACAAAAAACAATAAAGACCGTAAACCGCATAAAAAACACCTAAATCTGACCGTGCATTAACCTAGTCTCGGACATGATATACGACCGTAAACTACATTAATACATTTACATACAGTGCATTAAGGTTATACAAATGCGCACACAAGCACATTCGTACACCTAAATCAGTATGCTCGTACATTAACCTAAACTACATTAGTTCTTTATACACAGTGTAGTAAGTTTATACCAAAGCGCATTAATACTTTTTAAACACTACATCGAAACTTTACAAGCAAGCATATACACAATTTTCAACATCTAACAAACATTGCCTGTATGCTATACTACACACCGAACTCCGTAAACAAAATATTCATTAAAACTTTTTAAACAGTGCATCAAAACTTTAAAAGCAAGCATAAACATAATTTATAAGACATAAACACACAGACAACTAAGACACTCTACACGTAACCTAAACTAGACTCATACTACACACAAGTTCTTTCTGCATCACTTCAAAAAGCCACCTGCATCAATAAGACATAAACACACATACAACTAAGACACCCTGCACGTAACCTAACCTAGACTCATACTACACACACAAGTTCCTACCACATTACTTCCAAAAAAACAACTTTATCAATAAGACATAAGCACACAAACAACTAAGACACTTTGCGTGTAACCTAACCTAGACACATGCTACAAACAAAAGTTCCTACTAAACCACTTCAAAAAATCAACCGCATGAATAAGACATAAACAAACAAAAAAATAAGACACGATGCACGTAACCTAACCTAGACTCATACTAAATAGGTAAGTTCCTATCGAATCAGATTAATGTATCAAATGCCTAAATAAGACTCAAACACACAAACAACTAAGACACTATGCACATAACCTAACCTAGACTAATACTCTACACAGTATTCCCAATATTGCTTGATGCATCGCTTCATTACGTCAGCTGCTGTAATAACATATAAACCCATACACATATACTTTACTACAACTAAACACATATGCCCATATTTTATCATAGTCTCAGGCACGATAAGCAACCCTAAACTACATAAATTCAATACAAACACTACATTAAAGTTCTACAAATGCGCGCACACAAACACACAACTTCAAACAACTAAACAAATCTGTCCGTATCTTCTTATATTCTCAGGACCGATAGACAACACTATTCTACATTAATTCAAACTGCATTAAGGTTATACAATTGCGCGCACACAAACACACAATTTCATACAACTAAACAAATCTGACATATCTTATTCTCTTTTCAAGCCCGATAGCTCACACAAACTGCATTAATTCGATACAAACACTGCATTTAAATTTTACAAATGCGCTCATACAAACACATAATTTCATACAACTAAACATATCTGCCGCGTTTTGTATCTTATTTTCAAATTTTACAAATGCGCTCATACAAACACATAATTTCATACAACAAACACACAATTTCATACAACTAAACAATTTCATACAACTAAACACACAATTTTCATACAAGGTAATCGTAAACTACATTAATTCAATGCAAACACTACATTAAAGTTATAGAATCTGAATAAAGTTATACAATCTTAAAAAATCGTAAGCCCGCTGCAAAACCGCAGCAAGCCCGCAGCAAGCCTGCTGCAAAACCGCAGCAAGCCCGCTGCAAACCCGCTGCAAGCCTGATGCAAGCCCGCTGCAAACCCGCAGCAAGCACGCAGCAAGCCCGCAGCAAGCCCACATCAAACCCGCAGCAAGCCTGCATCAAGCCTGCATCAAGCCTGCATCAAGACTACATCAAGCCCACAACAAGACCATATAAAAACTAATTGCAAAATACTGCATAACTAGTACACTTAACATAATTTATCAACATATATCATACAATACTACATAACAGTCTACCATATAAAAACTAATTGCAAAATAAATATAAATCATAGATCAATTTAATCATAATATCACTTACTAGATGATATAGTTATCGAGTTTTCTGGCGAGTTTTCTTTATGATTTCCATAAAATACTTTTTTTTTCAACCACAGTCTACCACTTTTCCTTTTTACTAAATCAATTAAATTAAAATTTGTATAAGAATTTAATAAACATAAAATAAAAAAAAAATTAGGGTTTATAATAGTATTTACCCGAGGGAGAAAAATCATTCAAATTCGTCCTCCCCATTTCTAACCACCACCATCCACCGCGTATCACCACACAGCAACCACTTGTCCGGTTATCGTAGCCGCATCACATACACTAGCAACAACTTAAATATACAAAAATTTATGTATTATTAAATAAAATCTATTATAAAATCAATCTTTTATTAAATCTAATCTAAATCAAAAATTTATCAAATTATAAGAATAGATCGATAATAAAATCACTTATACTGATGGATATGATGAGTTAATGATACGATGAATCTGTTGAATTGATGATTTGATCGATTATTTGCTCGATTGATGATTATTTTAGGGTTTGTTGTGTGTGTTTTTAGTTGTGTGTGTTTTTTTTGGGATGAAATGAAAATAGACGAACGAGTAGAGGCGGTTAATCCTTAACCCTAAAATAAGGAAGTAGTTAGTGGGTTGTAAATGACCGATTTGCCCTTAAAGTTTCCAAGAAATTACAAATATGCCATTCCGTTTTTTTATTATTAAAATCAAATCTAAGGGCTAGGATTCCTTCCTAGACTTTTTATTTTAAGGGGCTTTTTATTATATCCCCACCCATATATATATATATATATATATATATATATATATATATATATATATATATATAATATATATATATATATATATATTATATATATACATATACATGTATACATATATACATATACATATATATATTATATATATTATATATATCTATATATATATATATATATATATATATATATATATACAAATACATGTATACATATATACATATACATATATATATTATATATATATATATATATATATATATATATATATATATATATATATATATATATATATATATATATATATATTATATATATATATATATATATATATATATATATATATATATATATATATATATATATTATATATATATATATATATATATATATATATATATATATATATATATTATATATATAATATATATATATATATATATATATATATATATATATATATATATATATAACTATATATATATATATATAATATATATATATATATATA